>JAHXMQ010012337.1:24162807-24310820 GCA_020466415.1 Ammodramus savannarum pratensis
CCAAAGGGGAAGAGGCCCGGCCGTGCCCGTTCTTCCCCACAGAATTCAGGCAGCCCCGTCCTCCCCTCACAGCCCGGGGAGCTCCATCCTCCCCTCGCGGTCCCGGCCGTGCCCCGTCCTCCCCTCCTAGCCTCTGAAGGATCCCCCTTCCCTCCTCACAGTCCAGGCCAGCTCCTTCCTCCCCTCACAGCACAGCCTCAGGGAGGAGCCCCCCGTCTCGCCTCACCGCCTCGGAGAACCCCTCCTCTCTTCACAAGGAGACCGATGCCCAAGCACCCAGATCCAGGTGCAGCAGCTCTGCTGTTCCAAAACACTGAGAAATAGGTCCAGAAGGTTTTCACGCAGCAGGGCTGACAAGCCACCCCGTTCCACGTCAGCAGTGACAACCTGCACCTTGCCAACCCCCTTCCCTCACAGACCCCAGCCAGGTGTTCTGAGGTGACTCCTGACACCCGGCAGCCCAGGAACCACAACATCTTACACTTCTAGCAGACATTTGGGTTCAGTGGTGTCACTTCCCAGCCAAAAGGGATCATCCATCTTTATTAACCAAACTCGAGTGAGCAGCTATGTCAAATGAATTCTCAATATGCACATAATCCCATCACATGTATTATTGGAGTATCTGCACCTTAGCTGACGGATTTCTCATTAACACAAGTGTACTTTAGCCCTGCTTATAATTGAAACCTCACTTCTGGCCAGCCACATGTCTGGCAGAGCCAGGAGAACTACTTTTTCCATGTTCACAAGCATCCCTGCCAGTCCTTGGTGTCACCACCTGATTAGATCTCTGGCACCGCAGGCTCTGCTTTGGCACAGAGGAGAGCATCGTCTCACCACGCCTGCCTCGAAATGTGGCCTTGAGGGTGAAGGCAGAAGAGGAACGGCAGATGTTCCATGTACCAAACTGACTTTTCTGCAGATCAGCTGGCTTGCCCTTAGTAGAAAGGCACAATTACTTAATTAGATCAATCAAGAACACAACGTACTTGAAGCTGCTGTTCACTGCTCCTTCCAAACCTTGCCTACATATTTGAGCAGCAAATGTGAAATGAAAAACCAGACGTGAGCCCCTGGTCCACTAATCCTTCCTTGAGCCGACAGAGCTCCTGAGCTACACAGAGAACGTGTGAACATGACATGAGTTCACACCTTGGCCAAACCATGGCAGATGCTTGGGAGGCAAACAAACCACCCCAGTACCCTTTTTAATGCTTTACTCTGAAACAGCTGTAGTGTTTTAATGTAAGCAAAATTATATATTCTTCCCTGTGCTTAGCCTCAGAAGCTGCCAAAGCATTTCTGCCAATCATTTCCAGGGGAGCCCAGCCTGCAGCAGCCCTCAGTGTGGATGATTTCAGCACGCATGGTAAAAGTTTCATAGTATTAGAGGCCGCTACAATGGAAATTGTTGGGCATCCCTGGTTTCACTTATAATAATGAAGCTTGCTTGAAAGCTAGGAGCAGTTTGATGTAGTAGTTTTTACATAATAAAGACTTTTTTGTGAAACCAAATTGTTTTACAGCTGAATGTTTTAACTTTCCAAGTTAATCTTGACTCATATGTTTTATTCTCACCATATCACTGTATTTCATTGTTTCAACTCATACATGTTACATGAAAACAAATGTTAATACATACCATGTGTGCAGACTGTTACACCCCAGTGAGCTTACACTGTTACACTTTACGATGATAATAGAAAATCACTTCTATCAAACATCATATTTTCAAATTTCAGAATCAAAATGTTTTGACTCTTCCAAAGTAAAACTCAGAATATTCCTTACACAGCAAGTGCCCAACTCACTCCAACTTCATTGAGTGCCTGATCTGATGGGGTGTGCAAACTCATTTTGAAACTTCAAATTTTGTTTTAATTGACAAAGTCCTACTTTCCAACCAATTTTACCAATAGCATATAACACCTAAACAATAACTTTGAGACTCCAAATTGCTTGAGTAAATAGGTCACTGTCTGAGAAAATGGGGTATCTGCTCAATGAGAAAAAATTGGGATTTCTTCACCTAACATTGAAAATTCTGAAGGTTTTGCTTATTTTTCTTTAATACTGGACAGTTCTGGCCAGAAAAAAAAAAAAATTAGCAATGCTGTCATCATTTGCACCTGTGGTCCTGTCATTCACACATACATTTTGCAGAGCTTAGGCTATTGAAGCTTTGGGATCTCTGTAACTTGTTCATATGTAAAATCAGAGCAATCACAGCAGTGAACGGAAAGATTTTAATGTTCTCTTGTTAAACACTAGCAGATTCCTCCCCATATATCTGCAGCCTTCCCCAAGGTTCTCATCACTGACTCTATCTCCATTATCTAAAAATAAGATTCATGGAACACAAACTGTGACCATAAAACAGACCTGGAGCTTGTTATGAGACATGCAGGGTTCAACTGAAAATCAAACATCCTTAGAGGAATGGCCAGAAAGCTGCTTTTGGAAACATGTCTGAAGGTCATATTGGCACAGAGAGAGACTGCTGGAGCTGACTGAGTGCCTTGGGGCAGAAATTCTCATGGCTTTATCTTGTCATTCAGTTCCAACAAGTTCTTAGATCCTTTCTACATGTACTCCTTTAATATTTTACAGACGTCTCCCTTATGTAAATGCTCTCTGGACATTGTGTGCCATTTATTTACAGCAGATTATTCCATACACAGCTCCAACAGTGCCTGCTGCTAACATTCACTGCTGCTGCCAACAATTCTTGAACCAAGCCACTATCTGCATATTCTCCTTTGGGCTACTAGCAAGGTCCTTCAGTTTTCATTCTGTTACTGCCACCCAGACAGCTCCTTTAGACTTTAAAGCAAAATTAATAATCTGGGGGAAAATAAAAGCCATGTGGGACTGTTGTGCTGCTGGCAAGTATCATCCTAAATCCACTGCAGTCAGTGGGACAGATTTTGACAGCCTGTAAATGGTCACAACAATGGCAATGAAACCAAAGCTCTTCTGCAGGGTCCAACCTACCAACACTACTTCCCTGCTCAATATCCTTATTTTTTATCTAATATCAAGAACTTGAGTTGATTAAATCCTCTGGGCTGGCAGCTATGGTTAACATGAGACTGTGGTCACCTTGGAACAAAATCCTATTGTGTTTGTACATACTTCCCTGGAGATGCAATTCCTCTCTCCTGCTTTTTAGCTGGACAAGAATTGTTTATTCTCAGCTGCATCTGCTCCAACAACAGAGACAGATCTGCAGCTCTCCTGGACACCTGTGTTAGATGGTCTCTCCCTTCCAGGCCAATAGCTCAATACTCAAACCTCAATTCCCAACATGATTGCTACATATCCCCCCTTGATTGTGTTTAAGGCTTTTTCATGGGCAGACTGTTGTCCATTTCTGCTGGAGAACAGTTTATATCAGTGACTCCCTCTGCATTGGGGTGGCAGATGATGTCTTAACTTGCCATAAGCTTCTGTTTCAGAAGGCTTAATAAACTCAACTGAACAACAGCCTAAGAAAGGAAGCAGGAGATTAAACAGGCTGGTATTACTACCCCCTTCTGCTTCCTAAGAAAGACAAAATAAAAACCAAACAAGCAGTGGCCCAAACTGGAGCACACACAGTTCTCCCCATTAATTCTGTGTTTGTCTGTGTTACCTATGAACCAACATGGTTTCAATTTAGCTTCTTATTAATCCTGTGCATTTCTTTCAACTGTTTTTTTAAAACTAGAAACTTCATGTTGAACATTTTAATAGCATCACACTTCAAAGGCAAAAATCTGCTGTACTGATTTTTTTTCCAAAAACTTTATTGCCAGATGTAAGTATGTGTGATTAGTGATATTCTTTGTTTTCCCACAGGTTTCTCTTTTCCTTGTTAAACAACATATCTATAGGTAAGCAGCTCTGTGAAAGTCTAGTGAGGTCCACGAGAAATCACAGCACACAGATCCATCTTATCCAACTTCCGGCACTTGGCTAAACTGCTTAAACTAGGAGCTCCCCCATCCTGAATTCCCTTTATATTCAGTAGAAATTACTGAAGACATCTAGGTAGAGCTTCAAGTACAGCCTGTGGGAGCAGGACTGCAGGAGCTGCAGCCCTCAGCAGGCTCAGCTGCATGACTCTGACCCAGCCAAGCACACGAGCATTTATCTGACTGCAGTGTGTGAGCAGCCCTACCAAAGCCAAGGCAGCACACAGAGAATCACACTCCTGGACTGGAGGTTTGGGAGAGGTAAGCTGTGTTTTCATGCAGTTCCAAGGAAGCCAAACAGTCTCAACATTATTTACACACTACTGCAGAATATCCTCCTACCAACAGCTGGGGCTTCTGGTAGCCAAAGGCAAACCATCTATTGTAATACTATTCTTCTGTTGTAGGAAACAAACTCTTCCAGGCAGAATATTTTTTTTTAAAAAAAAAACAACCCAAGCAAAGGCACAAATTAAGCCCCAGAAATTAAATACTGAAATAATTTTTACAGCATAGAAAGATCAAACTGCAAACAAGTTGCAAAAGCCATTAGTAATTTAACATTCTATTATTCCTTTTTTCCCAAAGTGTGATTCTTTTCTTCAAGCCAAGCATACTTTGCTGGGACCAAACCTTCACATTAGATTTCCTGTGCCGTGGACTTGATGAGATAAAGCAGTTTCTTAGTATCAACAAATCACTCCATTAAATAAGCCCATTGGTAAATATTCTCAACAGCAATTAACATCCTGGAGTAAAGACCTCATTTGGGGCTGCATTCCTCACTCAGGCAAGACCTTCCCTCTAACACCAGGGCTGCAGGAGAGGGTCCTAACTTTGAAGCCATCCTGGCTCTCACCATTCCCTCCACATCAGCTAATTTGGTTCTTCCTATCAGGAAAAAGGAGTCAAAGGTTGGACAGAGATGCTTCCCCTAGTTCTCAAGCCCTGTGCAGAATGGACCATGTAGTGCTTTGCCAGCTGTCTCTCAAGACCCTGGGGAAGCAGGAGGCTTCTCAGCAGAGTGAACAGAATTGCAGCTGTCAGCCAGGACCTGGGCTGCCCTGATCTGTGCAGTACCAGCAGTTTGTAACAAAGGCATTGCCACTCCTGGGAGGTGGAGGAGGTAGAAATCCTAGACTGAAGAATTGGAATGGAGAAGGGTTTTTCACACCCTCTCACCCCATGTAAGGCTCTGCCTGGAAGTGAAGCAGTGCATTGACTGGTAGGGCTTTAGAGCTAAACCCCAGAGTCGGGGTGGTCCCCAATGAACAAGGACATAAAGCAGAAACTCAAGATGCATTAGAGAGGGTTACTTTGGGTTTTTCTCTGCAAATATTAAGCAAATACGTCCCATTAAGATGCATTATAATTCTCTGTGTTTTGACAAGAACACACAGGCACCATTTTGAAATTAGAACAATAAAAGACAATGTGCAATATTCTTCAAAAAACCCAGCTTTAGTCCTGCTCTTGTTGAAATGAGCAGTCTCATCTTGTTTGAGTAACCCAATACTACAATGCACTAAAAAGCACAATATGCTAGAACAGAAAATGAACCAAGCACCAAGATGCAGCAATTTATGTTGAGTCAGCTTCAACTTACTCACTGATCTACTTCTGAATACTTTATGGGGCTCTAACCTTATAAACAAACCTGGGAATAACCATAAAGGTGCAGTTCTTTAAGGTATTTCCACCTTTGAAAAGACCCTCCATTTTTGTGGGGAAAATCTTCTCCTTACCATTCAGAAAGAGCTAAATAAATGCAAGTATAAGAGCTGATTATAAAAAGCCTACTGAACTGGAGTAACAATAATGCCTCAGTCTTGAAAACATAGAAAGTAAATGCAATTTTACATTAAAGATCTGAAAACAAACTCAAGGCTAATATTTTCAGGGAGGAAAAAAAAAAAAAACTTTTGATCTTTTTCTTTCCAGGGGGGAGCCAATATCAACATGAGTGATTTTGTACTATATTCAGGAGTCTTTATGTGGGTTAATAATGTTAAAGTTATTCCACTGCTTTTTCAAACTTTTCTGGAATCAGCTCCTTGGTGAAACAGGGCCCTATTGAAGACTCTTGAATTTGCATAGCATGTGCAAGACATTTAGATTTATATTCCATGTTAGGCTTGTGTGTTTAGAGTTTACTCAGGCATATGCAATTCATTGGCTGTATTGTTATCTTCACAATGAACAAGCACACTCACTTCATCTGCAAGAAATACAACTTCAAATGGAGAAAATTAAATTTCCATGAGAAAACGTTTTCCATGAAAATTTCCATCAATAAAGGCTTAGCTCAAATGTACTAAGGTCAAAATACTTTGATTTGGGCCTACCTGGGTACTGTGTGACTTATGTGGCAAAACTATAAAATCATTTGGAAGTTATTATTTTGGAAGTGCTGCTGCAATGACAATCATTGACATTACAGTTCTCCCTAAAAGCCTTTGGTGTTCATGATCCTGTTGTGTTTGGTGATGAATTCACCCACAGAAACCAACAGATTCTGCCTTGAAGAAACATTGATGCTGAATCCAAAAAGCCATCTACAGAAATGCATAGTCAGTGTTTGGTTTGAGATTTGTGAGACACCACAGTTCATGTGCCATCTGCTGTCACCACCAGAGCAGGCTGGGGTGCTCTCTAAAGTGGGGCCAGCATTGAGGTTACCCTGTGTGCCTGCCAGTGCCAAGCAGGAATTCTGGGACAGGGCTGCACAAGGAGGTGACAGAAGGAAGGGTTTGGCTGTGGTGGCTGACAGGGAGAGCACAGGGAGTGCTGCTCTCTCCCCATGCAGGGCAGAGGGAGGCATGGCAGGGACAAGAGCCAGGAGAGCCAAGAACAACTTGGACCCAAGGAAAGCAGCATCTACAGTGAACCAATTGGGGCAAAAAAGGAGAAGTTGAGCTACTAGAACAGTTGGCCAAGGGGGGCTGTGAGGACAAAGAAATCCATCAGAGATGGAGGTTTGGAAAGTTGCAAGTGATTTTATGTGCAGAGAGCAGATGGCTGGATCTACATCTCAGCAGATCTCACTCATTTCTTGTATTCCCAGTTTCCTTCCCAAATCCCCAATCCTGCACCATCACATTGGATCAAAGATCTGCCAAAAGGATGAGCCCAGCTATTGCAGAACATATGTGCTTTCTGCAGGGCAAGAGAAAGGAACCCATGGATCATGAAAAACTGACTGCTGTGTGCTTTTCATTTTCATTCCTTTCATTAAGAACTTAATATTTGTTTTTTACTGTTTCATTAAACCCTAAAACTTTCCTTTAGGCCATTGGCCTTTTCTCCTCATAGAGGTGGCTAATCTGGCTGTGGAGCTGATGGTGCAGAGGAGAATAATGTGCATCTCTTCAGGAAGTACAAGAGATGTGCATCACAGCATGCCCTGAAACTGCTTGTCTTGACTGAGGAACTGTATCCACCAAATCAGAAAACTGGATCAAAATGGGCATATTTAGATATGATAGATAGAACATCTGAATTTAAAAGCAGGTCAGTGCAACAGTTCTGAACTACTGCCACTTTGAATCCAAGAGAAATTTGCTCAGAAGGAGCAATCACAGATTTCAATATCATGAGCATTTCAGATGTTCAGCTCCCAGGGAGAAATCAGGCAGCAGCCTTGCCTTCAAACCCACAGCCTCTTATCATTAATATAAATAGCAGGATTAAAGACCAGGGAGGGCTACCTGCTTCTTTATTTCCTGCAAAATCACCCCAGGGCTGTTATTTGCGCATCAGTCACCTCCACCAAGGTGAGCAGTCCTTCTGAGAACACAAGACTTGGTGATTATTTCCAACTACCCAAAATAATCAACCACATTTGAGGGAAGAAGCTGTCCCAACATTATCTGCAGGTGACATCACTGTGTAGGTGATAACAAAAAACGAATCCATACAAAAATGGAAAATTAAATCCAACAATTGTACTACAATAAGCCAGAATGTCTGGTTTGCCTGGGCTTAGAGACAGAGGTCAACAGTAAGGGGTAATTACAGACACCCAATAAAGACTATACAAAATATCAGCATCACTCCCACATCACAGAATGGTGACTGTCTCAGCCATGACTAACAGCTTACTGTAAATCGTGTCTTTGAAGCATCCTTAGGGTCGTGGAATAGAAGACAGATGACAATCCCAAAATACATTCTATTTTCCTCCAAATCACTCAAGAAGAAATCACATCCATCTAGACCCCTGGCATTTGACTCACTGGTATTGATCCAAAAGGAGATGCTGACATGCAAAAACTCTATTTTTCCACTAGACCTGTTATTTTTTTATAATCTCTGCTGCCCTAAACTTCTGCAAATATAGCTTCAGTAACTACAGCAAAAAAAGTTCAAAGATTTTTCACAGAAAGAGATTGACTGGGCATGAGGAGAGGAAAACAGCAAAGAAGGAGGAGAAAAATTGTACAGTGGGACTCAGAAAGACAAAAGATATTGGAAGAAAATAATTAGAGACACTCCAAGAAGTGCATCTAAAGTAAAATAACCAGGAACACAGGGAGTTAGTTGATGATTATCACCTCTGTTGGAGAGAGTTCTGAGGAGGCCACCAAGATGATTAGTGGGATGGAGTCACTCTCCTATGAGGAAAGCCTGAAAGAATTGGGATTGCTCAGCCTGGAGAAGAAAAGGCTGTGGTCACCTAATTGTGGCCTTCAGTTCCTGAAGGGATCCTACAGGAAAGATGGAGAAGGATCTTTCACAAGGACCTGAGTGACAGGACAAGGGGAACAGCCTGAAACTGAAAGAGACTGGGGTTAGACTGGATATTGGGAATTGACTGTGAGATGGGGAGGCCCTGGCACAGGTTGCCCACAGAAGCTGTGGCTCCCCCATGCCTGGAAGGCCAGGCTGGATGGGGCTCTGAGCAACCTGGGAGAGGGGAAGTTGTTCCTGCCCATGGCAATGGAGTTGGAATTAGATGATCTTTAATGTCCCTTCCAAAGCAAACCATTTTATGATTCTGTGACAGGAAATTACAGGAAAATCCTATCCATATAGAACCAGTGTGAATTTTCCACTCAGTTCTTTGGGGTTGGGATTCCTGCTTTTGAAAGCACCAATTCCAAAGTAAACTTAATGTTAATGAGAAGTAAATAAGAACACGCAGCAACACAACCTGAACTGCAGATGAACTCAAAGCCATGCCCATAAAGGGTGGGTTCACTGCTGAAGTCCCAACAGCAGCATTGCTTGGAGCCCTTACAGCAGGGAGGTCTGGGACAAAGCTGCTGGTGGTGTTCAGGCTCTCAGAGAAGACAACCTGACCCTGTTTCTAACATTCACAACACCAGCTGTAAACACCCCATGCAACAGAAGACACTGCTGCAAAACCTTTGTGTGCAGCACCTACCAGCTCAGCCCTGTTCTGAGATCCAGGGACAGATGATAGCTGGTAACATCAGCTCTTATCTATCCAAGTAAATGAAGTGTGCCTGGGAACATTCCTGGGCACAGAGGCCAGCTGGCAGGGAACGGGATGAGCCTCTGCCAGTGAACACCCTTACCCTCCCCAACAGGGAGCCTGCATGCAATCTGTGCCATAAACACCCTGACCCTTCCCAACAGGGAGCCTGCATGCAATCTGTGCCAGTGAACACCCTGACCCTTCCCAACAGGGAGCCTGCAGTCGAGCAGCCCCTGGGGACAGCCCTGGGAACGCGGCTGCTGCCACACCTGGCTCCAGACCTGCCCGGGGCAGCGCTGGGCGGTGCTGCAGCCAAAACCTCCCCAGGGACTGCTGCTGCAGTCACCGGCACAGGCAGGGACGGGACTGTCCCCGCAGTCACCGGCACAGGCAGGGACGGGACTGTCCCCGCAGTCACCGGCACAGGCAGGGACGCTCCCGGTGCGGGAGCAGCCCTGTTAGCAGAGGGGCAGTGACTCCTTCCCTCCCTCCCCCATGCCCAGAAGAAGCATTTTTCTTGCATGGAACACACGTGAGTAGCGATTTTCACTGACACCGCCCCCCCATCCCAAACCATCTCCCCTGCTGTTCCCACATGCAGAAGACCCATGGCAAAGGCTGGTAAAGCAACGGGAATGGTCCAGCGAGCACTGAAGGGCAAACCCACCTGATGAGTTAAGAATGGATGCAGAAGGATAAGAGCATGGAACACTTCCAAACCTGTCCCTCCTCCTGTGCACGCAGAGACCTCCCTGCACAAACCTGTCCAGGGATATCTCATGATTCTTTGAAGTCATTTAGTTGGCACTAATGTCAGGAGTGCTTGAAAACACAGCCCTGTGCTCCTGCTCCAGCAGCCTCACTCCCTTATGTTAACTGCATCTTATGTCATCTTATTGCAGGGGTTCCATACTGTTATCTCCTTATCACAAAAGTTCCATACCTGCTTGGTGTTTCTGGTGGGCACCTCCTCAGAGCACTGACTCTTTCTCCTTCACAAAGCAGCCACCTGACTCCAGTTCCCTTCTCACCACCACCCCACTCTTTATAGCACTCCTCTTCTCATTGGTTACACCTGTGGCCTGTTAAAGTCAGGCCTGCTCCTAATCTCTGCTAATTAGCCCAGCTGCAACTCATTAGGGGTGAGATTACTTTCTGCATTACCTTTATTTTCTTGTATTCTATCCCCCTACACCACCTCAGCAGTTCTTCACAAGACAAAGAAATGGCCCACAAAGCATATCTTGAGGCTTTGGCTGCAGAAAGAATGCCTGGTTTTCTAACAGCCACTATTTTGATACTCATAACCTGTGACACTCCAATCAATTTGGAAATGACTGGAAATATATTTTAATTAATGAAAAGAAAAATAATTCATTCCTTTGTCTGATTCACTAGAAAAAATATTCATGTTGACTTCTACAGCAAGAGCTTGGGTAATAATCTTATACAAACCTCTGTGTGTGCATGTGTGTGTTTATACAAAACCCTCATCAGTTTAAACTGTATTTGCTGTTAAGAAGATCATTTACCTTCTAATAAATCCTAATTAGATCATGAGCCCAAGTGTACTGAGAATAAATGTGTATTGACAAGCATATAGAGTGCTGGGAATTCACAGGGCTCCTCTTTCCAGCTGGGATCTGTCACTACATGTTGTGTGTGTAGGTGCAGAGCACGAGCAGGGCCTGACCTTCCCCCAGCTTGTGCACAACTCAGCAGGTTGTGCAGAACTCCCTACCAGGAAACTTTTGGGGACAGGAGAGGAACCCAGCTGCCATGTGCCAGTGCCTCAGAGATGAAAACTGCCCATTTCAGAGCTGTTCTTGTGCCGGGAATTTGAAGGAGCCCGCTCCTTTGCTGGAAGAGTTTGAACAATTCATGCTGGGGATTGCAGTCCACCAGTGTGTTTTGTACAGGTTCCCCACAGCGCTGCAGGGAAGCCTGGTCAATGCCCTGACAGAATAACCTCAGCTCCCTCCACCCCAGAGATGACTGACATGGGCCTGACTTTGGGAATTCACAGGCTGCATGACCCTCGTTCTGGGCAAGGGTGCCAGGCTCAGGGGACAGGTGACCTCCCTAAAGCCTTGCTGCCTCTCAGGGACAGAAGAACCTGCCAGCCCAAAATGGTGCCGTGGTCAAGGCAATGCTTCGATGTGCTGTTCCTGAGGAGAAGCCTCCCTGGCAGCAGCGGAGGTTCCCCTGGCCCTGCAGGAACGTGCCTGTTGTACACCCCAAGCCTGGGGCAGGTGCTACCACTGCAGTTTGGTAACCTGAGAACCAGCATGGATGTGCTGCTGTGAAATACCACACATGGTGCAAGAGAGGGGAGGGCTGAATCCACTCCTCCTGAGACATTCAGGTCTGTATCCCGATTTAGCAAGGAGAATTTGGAACTTCTTGATTTTTATCTCTTTACTATCTAATTTTGTGAAGATTTCTTGCAGTTTATGACAGGCACCATTGCTTTGCAGTACATCTGAAAACAGACCCTGTTTTAAAAAGAACCTTTTATGGTTTGCTGCAGCCCAAAGCCATCCTTAAGACCAGCCTAAGCCTCCAGTGACATCAGCAGATGGTGTGGAGTGACACAAGAAGATGTAGGAAAAGAAAGAGTTGAGATGTGCTCCAGCCCCAAGCCATGAACCTGATGCCTGCGAAGGTTTAGAGCTTTGTGTGCAGATGTCATGGCAGGGCTGCTCTGTGACATGAACTGTTGTGTGGTAGTAGAAAGATTCCCTTTGAAAGCTCAAGCACAATCCTAACCAAAGCACAGAAGCAGATTCCTGCTTGGCACCTGTACAGAAGGGCCCTGGCAGAGCCTGTGGCTGAGCTCTGTCTGTCCATCCAGGCATGCTGAACACATCACCTGCACATCACCTGCATGGCCACATGCACGGGGAATTTCTGGGCTCTAGAACTGTAGCTTGGCCATACTCTGGAGGTGCAAGAATCCATTCCCTGGCTCCTTGGTGATTGCACAGAAGGGAGAGGGAGCCAAGGGCCTCCCACAGAGCCCCAGTGGGATCCAGATGTGCTGCCATTTCCCTCAGTCAGGATGATCAACAGGCCAGCACTGCCATGGGGACACTGCTATGTGACAATCCCCAATGTCCCACAGACAAGCAAGGGGATGAGTGTGGGGCTCACACCGAACCTGGCAGAAAGCAAAGAACCATGACCCTTGGCTGTCATGCTCATACATGAAAATAAGCCAAGACAGCAGACTCCAGGTAAACTTGAACATGTCAGGCTGGGAAAAGTGGCAATTCCAAGTAGGTCAGGTCCTGCTGTCTCAGGACAGCAATGTCCATCAGAGGAGCAAGGGCAGTAATACCAAAATCTCAGTCAGAACCTAGAGACTTCCAAATCAGGCTGATGCTGTGAAAAGGCTTTACCCCCAGTAAATAATGGCAGCACAGTGTGCAAAGGACTCCTGCCCTGTGGGAAAACAGAGCTCTCCACAGCAGAGCTGCCCCAGGCTTTGAATGCGTTGTACCTTGCTTCCATCTGTCCGGAACTGGACACCTTTGGATTAAAACATTCCCAGGACACAACTTGGGGTCAAACTGTGAACCCTGCACTGCCTCTGCTCTGCAGGCTCTTTCCCAGTGCTCCCATGGGCTCTGTACTCCCCGGGGAGGGGATCACTCCGTGGCCAGGAGCAGAGGCTGGGCTGGCTCTCCTGAGGGAGGGCAGTGCTTACATGTAGGTCTGGGGGAGCAGCTCTTCCAACCTTTAAGTCATTCACACAAGAAAGCAACTCTGACAAAAGCTGTGGAATCTTCTGAACACCTCTTCAGACAGCAGAACTGAAAGACAGACTTCCTCTCCTGTGTCATTACACACACACCCTGCCCCAGAATCAGAGTTTAAATCAAGTTCTTTGACACACATCAGAAACCTTCAGTGTAGAATTTCTGAGACACCAAAATCCTTAAAGACAGACCTAACACAGACAGCCACTGTCAAATCATTTAATTGCTTTCATCAATTGAAAGTATCTTTTGATTCAAGAACAAATGCTTAGCAAGACCTTGCTGAGAAGAGACATAACCTTAGGGCTGAAAAGCAGAGCAACATGTATAATTTTTCCCTTTACAGAAAAACAGCCCTGCTTTTTAAGTAGCTCCTGAGAAGGACATCTAAGCATTGCTGCTGTGAATAAAGCAGACAGTTCACAAGACAACCAGTTCCTGCCTGCATGCATGAGCCTCACGCCAGCAAACCTAATTGAAAATAATCTGTGATCGACGCTCTGCATTCTTCAGGAAAAGTGCTTTTATCCCATCTTTTCCCATCTCTCCTCCTCCCCTCCAACCTTAAATGAATCACATATTGAATCACTGCAGCATGGCTGTATTTGATCATGATTTATAGGGCACTGTCTGCCTCACTCGGTGCGCAGCCTTTGGAGAGAGGAGGTATTTTGGACTGGGAAGTACAGGCTGTCAGCACCCAATAAATTATTAGTAGCAGCCACTTCCTGAAGTAAAGACCAATATAAGATCAACCCTCTAAGTGGACAGGTGCACAGGGGGTGTCTTACATCAACAGCTTGCCTGGCACATAATCCAAACTCCTAGTAACTGCAATCAAATGTGGCACTGAGAAGAGAAGAGAAAGGTTTTACTGACAGCTGTTAATAAATCAATGAGGAACTCTGGGCACTGCAGAGAATGAGCAGGGACTGGACCCCACTGCCTGCTGCCCTGGGTCCCAAAGCAAAGATTAAGATAAATCTCCTGCCCTTGTTTGACAGGAGGGTGCAATATTTTGACCAGCAAAACTTCCAAATCTGCAAACTCAACAGAAAGTGGCATGCAAGAAACATTGATGTAAGTTTTAATCATCTCTTCTCCATCATCAGCATTCCCCAGCCTATTGTTTCCCTGCTTCCAACTTCCTTCTTTCTTTCCAGTTTTCTCCATGGCAAACAAGTCTATGAGCAGCAGCATGTTCAGACTTCATTGCAGCTCACACATTGATAGTGGTACATACTGATCTGTAGCAGTCATGCTGAAGCTGGTCCTGCACCATAAGAAAGGCGTAGGAAACTATCCCCAGATAGCACCACATAAGGATTTCTTGGCTGTGTCCTATCAAAAAGAGGGACAGTTAGCCTACTTTGGTCCCTCACACTCAGACAGTGAAGCAGTGACAGCAGATGGAATACTCAGGGCTAAGAAGGAACTTCAGAGCAGCTCCATGACAACTGTGTGGTAACTGCAAAGCTCTTCAAAGAAGTTTTAAAAACGAACCAAACAAGGGGGATAAAGAGAAGGGGAGCAGTGGGTCTTGGTCCTCTCCCTCAGCACAGCTTCCCTTGCCCAAGCTTTGTTTGAGTCACACAGAAGCAGCACACCAGGTGCTGCCAGGCACACAAGAGGGCTGCTTACTCACTGCTCTCAGAGAGAGACAATTCATTCCTGCAGCACCCTGAACAGCCCCAAGGCCATGACACCTGCCAGGGCTTTGGCTGATTCCTACAGCCTCCGCACCCTGGGGTGTTTGTGCTGAGCACCACCAGAGGGCTCAGCACAGTGCAATACACCAAAACAAAGGTTTGACCCCAAAATCCCACACCTAGACACAGTGATTGGTAGGCAAACCCTCTGATTAGATCTATACAAATCACAGTTCTTTTTAAAATATGCTCACTGTTCAAGAGGAGTTACTGGTTTCATCCCACAGTCACCTGGGGAGAATGATTCCCTGTTCTGTTTAGAGGTCAAAGCTCAGTATCCAATGGCCTTCAACTACTGATGAATTAATAAAAATACATGTTGGAGGTTTCTAAATGCACTTAACACCAGGACACAATGACTGAGAGCTGGTAACTCTTACAAACTCCTGATAAATCTACATTTTGTCTACTTTATATATGGCAACATATATGGAGTAACATCTTCCTCCCTGGAGCTCCACATCCTACTTACCTGTACTAAATGTCTCCAATCCCATCTATTCAATTGCATCAATGATTTCTGAGAAATCTCTCCTACAAGTGAATCTTTCATTCTGACTTCTGAGTCCTGTGTGATGTCTCTGACACTAAAAAGACAAAAGTTGGGCCCTTGGGGTCTTGTCAAGAGCTAATGTAAGACAAAATGCTTGTAAGCTTTGATTGAAATACTTCCTCTCTCCCAGCACCACCTAATGATTCTGAACTACTTTGTTCAGTGTATATTTCCCTACCTTGAAATAGATACTGTGTTAAGTAGGATTTATTGGTGATTTAACTCTATCATGCCTTCAAAGCAGCTTCAGCAGCTCCAAATGCTGTTAAAAAGAGCAGGGAACATTCAGAGGCTGAGCCAGGGTTAAAGAGAGCATCTCTGATCACCAAAGTGATGAAAAGTGGTCAAGAATGGGAATCACTGTAACTACTTGTCCCAAGCTATTGTCTTTCATATTGGAACTGCCACAACATGCAGGATTTGGGGATGGAAATGACAGCTTACTGTTCTGAGTCATCACCTGGTGCTTGGAGAGAAGCAGTATTTGAATTAAAGCTTTTAAATAATTTGGTTTTACAAGAGCATTTCCCTAAAAGGACAGTGGTAGAGTGGAGGAAATGTCCACTGCACAGGAGAAAGGCTAAAAAATCCCCAGAATCCCATGTTTGACTGTGCCAAGAGCTGCTTTGTGACAGCAGGCAAATCCCTTCACTCCTCTTTTCATTTGTTTTCCTTTCCCACTGTACAGCTGCCTTGTCTATTGGGAAAGAGAGATTTATGAGTGTCTTAGGGATTTGGTGGTGCAAGCACTTCTCCTCTCCAATCTTGAGAGGAAGGTGCAAGCCCCACCCTTTGGCTCCAAGGCTGTTGTTGCAGAGACTTGCACAGCACCTGTGGGGACCTCAGGGAGCCCTGCAAGGGGAGATCATGAATGTCTGTAACCCCATCAGCACTCCCTGGGCAGAGGCACTCACAGGGAAACAGAGCTCCATGGCTGGGTCCTCAAAGGGAATGGGGAGGTGGGAGCAGAGACCAACATGGGAACAGAGCAGCAAGGGCCACCACAGGTCCCTCCAAGCCCTGATTCTGTCAGTGAGAGCACTCACACGGCCAGGGATGTTCACCCTGAGACTCCTCAGCTGGGCATTCCCAAGTGGTGAATTTTGTGAGCCACAGATGCTGCCTTTGCATTAAACACTCTTAGAGGAATTTTATTCTTGAATTTTCCAGTTTCTTGAGGCAAGTTAATAAGACCTCTTCTAAAGGAAGGAGTGAAATATAATCCAGCAAGGCAATATAATGCAGGACAAACTGGGGGCAGAACAACAGATGATATTTGCTTATCCCTGACTATTCAAGGTGGTGTTTCAACATCTTTGCAGGAGACACAAGTAGCAGAGTTTCCTGCTGAGAGCTGAAGGCACTGAAGAGCTTTATGAGGAGCTCAGAAGTTCACCGCTCTGGCAGCCCACGAGTGTCACCTGTCGTCTGTAACCCCCGGAACAATTCTGTTCCCAATGTGGTTTCTCTGAAGCCACCTTGGAGTTTGCCTCAGCTGAGCAGAAGGGAAAACCAAAGCCTCTCCTTTGCTGACATGATGCATTTATTCCCATGGATTTTAGTCTGATCCTCTGTCCTTAGTGAAAGCCACAAGCACAAAGAGCTGTAAGGGACAGGTCATCCTCTCTTTATGCTCTCACCTTTTAGGCACTGCACATGTGGTGGGAGATATCTCCTCTGGCCAAACCAGGTACCAGCATCCAGACATGTGACAGCCTATTTCTCCTGAATTTTAACGAGGTTTGGGCAGGATTAACATTTCTTATTGCATGCAGGAAGCTTGTGACAGAAAGAGAATTTAAACTTGAAACATCGGTATCAAAACCTTAAATCACCCAAGCTATGCCTGCACACACTAATTCCACACTGGAGCAAGTCTGCAGTAGATTCCAAAGGTGCAGACCACGCAGTGCCAGGATTTTTTCCCACCCTGTGCCACTATCCCTTGGCCATGCTTCTGTCCCTAATTTAACAAGGCTGCTTCCAGCAGTAGATTTCTTTCTCTAAAAAGATTCACACATGAAATAGCACTAACAACTGGTGTGGTCCAAACAGTGCTCAGCAAGACATTGTATTTACCTCTCCAGCATTCCTGGAGAATGAAGACAACATTCTATCAGCATTCATCCTCCTAATCATAAGCCAAGATGAAATATTAAGCCCTGAAGTAATAAATTTCATCCAAAGGGAGAGGGATCCAATTTAATGTATTCTGCATTTAGCGTAAGAGTAATCTGGAGATAAAGGACAGAGCTCTCATCATCAGAAAGAGATGAGGAAACAGCTTTGGTGTGGAGATTCTGGAAGGCACAAGCAGGGGTGTCATGACCACAGACTTGTGTCTACATGGGGACAACTTGAGGACATTGACTGAAAGTTTAATTTTAATTTAGGGAGGGGTTCTTTTAAATTGTGTTAAATCTTTGTTAAATACAAACAACTGGTTTCAAGTTGTGGCCACAAATGGATTTCTCTGCTTTCTCTTCCAAAATTGTCCTTTATTTCTGGAGGGCTTGTTCACCAATGTATGAAGCAGGCTAACAACATAATTTTGAATTCACACCTACAGCTAACACCAATAATTCTTTTTTCATTCTTACACATAGAGACGAAATTTCACTTTCCAAATTTATTACAGCGTATTTCTGTTATTAATAATTATTATACACAGCTGAGGTCAAGAACTAATTGTGCCAGGATTTATGTAAACACACAGTAGGATTTCATGGGCAGATTAGGGGTCAGAAGAGATGATTTAGAATGTTTAGTGCTGATCTCATGTTTAACATAGGTCAAGTTTTCTGTGTGTATGCCACTAACTTACGTTTGGCTTAAATGTATTTTCCAAAAAAATGTAATTAATTTCTGAAGAAGAAACACTTCACATGGAGAAGCACTCTTCCCTTTGACAGTTTGTTTTATCTCCATCTAACCAACATATTTCACAATATTCTCCTTCTCATTTGAATTTGCTGAGGTCAGTTGCAAATCCCAGTGCTTCCCTGTTACACTTTCTTGTCAGGAATTAAAGCCCTTTTAACATGGGTATTTTCTGCCTAAGAAGTTCTCTCTGCTGAACAACTTCAACATTTTCCCCCACTGTAATTTATTTTTGGTTCTTATCAAAACATAAAACACAGCAGAGCTTGTGCTGTAAATAGAAACAGTCCAGTCTCAGCTCATATCCATCACTGAATTTAATGGCTATCACTGATTTACATCACAGGGAACTCTGGCCCATGTAAACACATGGATCCAGAGATGGACAGGCTCTGTCTATTCAGCTTCTTTCTGTAAACTAAAGCTGCTGCTACCAGGAACAGAGGGTTATGGGCCTACATAAGTGTGTCTGTGTATTAAAATATGGATGTGTGTGCATGCCATTTAACTGCAGCTCTGCAAAAGTGGGATATTGTCACATACATTGATTCACAACCACTCAACAGTGGCCTCAGCATGATCCAATCTGGTTCCCATTGCAGTTGATAGATCTGTCATTCCCTGTGAGTTTTGGAACATAAATCCTCTCTCTGTGTTCCTTCTCTGGCAGCCATGAGGATTGCATCCACCAGTGCAGAAGCTCTCCAGCCTCAGACACACTGTGCACATCAGCCTGAGTAACTGGGAAGTGAGGCTTGGACACACAGGGAGACCCTGCTGAGGGGAGCTGCCTCCCGTGGGACATCACCCTTCTCTCCCCCACAGGGAAGTGAGTAGGAGAATCTCAGCAGATCATTGAGCTGCTTCTCCCCCATATACCCCCACAAACAGAAACCAAATAAATCCCATGGAGATCAACTCAAAGTCAATTTTCACTGAATATTGAAACACACATAGTGGACAAAAGGAAAGTAGGTTTAGATTAGCGATTAGGAAGAAGTTCTTCCCTGTGAGAGTGGTGAGTCCCTGGCACAGGTTGCCCAGAGAAGCTGTGGATTCCTCATCCCTGTAAGTGTTCAAGACCAGGATGGACAGGGCTTGGAGCAGCTGGGACAGTGGGAGGTGTCTCTGCCCATATCAGGCAGTGGAATGAGATGATCTTTCAGGTGCCTTCCAACCCAAAGCACTCTGTGATTCCATGAGAATCACTGGGGCTGATGCTGCTGGCTTTGGCTCATGGCATTCTCCAGTGCCTGCCCCATCATTCCCACTGGCAAAGGGATCCTTCAGAGAGCAGCAAGTCAAGTCCTACTCAGCTGTAAGCTGAAAATGGCTCCTGAACCTGGCATTCATAGAAGGCCATTAGAAATGGTGGCAAACTACACCCCTAGATTAGGCTGAGATGTTTGAAACCTACTCACACAGTGAGCAGGGAGTTTTGGTTGGCAGAATTCCCAGTACATGCTGAGGGCAGGCACAGAAAGGCTGCATGAGGCCAGAGCAGCTCTGAGCTCGACCCAAAGATCTCCCTTCTGTGTCCAGCATCATCCCAAGTTGCTGCTCTTGCTGCAGTAATCAGTAATGTTTGACTCTTGACCTCAAGGACCCTGGAACTGGACTCATCCTTCTGACCTGGCTGAAACTAATTGCACACCACTTCTCTCTTCATGTAGACCTCAGCCCCTGACACAGTATTCCAGGCATGCCCCATCTCCAGTGGAGAAGTGGAGAGCTTGAAAATACCACCAGATGTTAAATTGCAAGGCTTGCTCCCAGGAGCCCCTGAAGCAAGTTCTGCTGCAAGGAGTTGGAAAATGTGTAGTGAACAAAACATGGCTTTTTCAGAACATCTCTGCTCTTGCCATGGGCTGTGTCCTCACCATCTTCCCTAGTGCCTATCACTAGCACTGGCCTCAGCTTGAAAAGCTGGGTATGGTGGGCACTTTCACCCAAATTTCCCTTTTTTTGAAGTACTCCTTGCCACGTTATGGTTTTAGTTGCTGTGGTGATTGATTTGTGTTTAATGAGCTCATGTTATTGGTTGAGATTTTTCTGGGGTGAGTCATGCAGGTTTCATTTGGTAAAATTCACATGGAGATATTGCCATCTAGATCAGCACCAGATTAGCCGAGAACTCCAGCTTCAACTCACCCATTTTAACATTCCCAGGTGAAGTCAACTTTCTGATGAGGCAGATAAATGTCTGCAAAGTAAATATTGAGTTAATAAGGTACCCATTGTACTGCTGATTGTGATGAGGCAGCAGCAGCCGCCAGTTTTAATTGAACATGATTTAACAACGTAGAGATTCCAACGATATCACAGGAGCTGTGAAATGAAAATAACTCCGCTCACATTTGCATGTACATGTGCAAGGGAAAAAAACAACAATAAGAAAGCAGCTCCTGAGCTGACAGCACTTGGAATTATGTCATCTGAATCAGTGGCATTTAATTGCACAAGGTGAGCCACCGTATCTGTGAAAATGCCAAGGCTACACAGAGCACAGCCCAGAGGTTCTGCTCCAAAGGACAGAATGAGGGACCGGGAGAGCAAGAACCCATCTCTGAATCTAAACTTTACCACTTCTCTGGCAAACTACTGCACCTCTTCATGCTTCAATCAGTCCATCTGTTGGAAGGGCATAACAATACTGAACTGTTTTCCCCAGTGCTTTGAAAACTGGGAAATACGTGAGCCAGATTTTGTTATACTTTTGTTCAGCGCTTTTTGTGGCTGCAGATTTACTCTCAGTGTCTGGGCCAGATTAGCTGCTTGTCCTGTTTCTATGGGCTAGGGATCATTTTAAGGACACAAAATAGCTCAAACTGCAGGGGAGGCAGGACATGGTTCCACATTAAAATGTCATTAAGCTGATTGACCAAGCTGATTTCTGCAGGGAACAAACCACATCATTAAAGGACACCTGTCACTAAAGGCAGTTAGTCCATTCTGAGATCCCAGCTTATCATTTTACACTGCAGCCTGAAACAGGCCTTCTTAAATCCATTTTCTGAGCTTGGAATATTACAGCTTGCATCCTGAAGATCTGACAGATGAATGTACAGGAGGAAGAGTGAAAGAAGTGACATTTGCCACAGTTGAAGGATGAAAAGTCTGCCCAGGGAGTTTGAAGAATCTCTGCAGAGTGCCCTGCTCTCTGCTGTGCTCACGTTTCCACCAGATCCCACTAGAGATGCCACAAACTTAGAAAATAAAATAGTTTTTCTAATAGATTGACATTTCATTAGTTAGTTAAATGAGAAACCATCCTAGCTGGCTTGACTGAGGCCCTCGAGGAAGCTGGTGGCAGAGCGAGGCCACAAACCCAGATCCCCAGGGTGTTCCTCCCTGGCAGCCTCCCTCTGAGCTGGGAGCAGGGCTCTGGGGGCACAGCAGAGACTCCTGTGATTGCTGAAGCAGCTTGTTTCTACTTACAGTTTTCAGTATTTTTTATAATCACATTGTGAGCCGAACCATAGATTAGTGCCAAAGAGCCTCTAATTACATAGTAACAGTAGCAATTGCATAACCCCCTTCCAGCTCCCTGCAAGGGCTCAGTTCCACACTCACCAATGGAATGTCACATTTTTCCATGCTTTAAGTATCTCTTTTCACTAATGCTGCAGCCAATTGCTTCTAATACTGCAGAAAAGAACGAAAAATGCTGGGATTAAACCTCTACAAATCCTAACAGCGTGTTTACAATAGTCTTCAGGTTCACTCCTAACCACTGGGTCTGTGACCTTCTAGTAAATTATACTGTCCTGGAAAGTTTTAGCTGCTGTTCCAGCTCCACTGTAAACATGTAAACTTGAGCCATCTGTGCTTTTTTTAATATTTCCTGTAAAGCCTATCACTACTCCAATCTGCTGTTTCAATTGGCGGCACAAGAAGTCATTGTGTGCTAATTTTTCCCAAGGGCACTTGATGCACTTTATTAAATAGGGTTTTTTTCTTCCTCATTAAGGCCTTTCCACAACAATAAAACTATATTTTGGATACCCAGGCCGGCAGGCATTGGGCTGGTTTGTATGAAGAAACCATCCCAGCCATGCTACACTTTTCCCACAGAACAATATGGAGGGAGAGAAAGTTTTTTAAGATGTTGCAACCTTTCCTTTTGGGGGCCTGCAGAGGAAGCATCTTGAAGACAAAACAGCAGAGGATGGGAAGAATTTGGCTGAACATCCCAAAAAAAAAGGCTTGGATTCTTCCAGGGGTGTCAAAAGCTTGCTGGGTCGCACACTTCTCACACACCTCCAGTTGCTGTTGGCTGCTGAAGTTTGGGTTGTACAAGGGGAAGCTGCAATGCCAAACAGGATCAGACCCATGGTTCAGTTAGTTTGGGATCCTGTTTCTGGGACTCATACACCAGATGTTTCATAGGAAAGCACAAAAAACCCAACTGCAGAAGCACCAAGGTTCCAGCCTTCATAAAGATCTCCTTTTATTTCATCCTCTACTATATCTTTAATAAACATAATTTCTCCTCCTGCCCATTGTCAAAAACCTGTTAAAATATTGCTCACACTGTAGAATCTGTTTCAAATGAGCAAGGCACTGATTATGGAGGGGGGAAAAGTGAGATTTTGGGTTTTTTGTAGTTTTATATAATTTTAAACAATACCATGCCAGAATAAGTAACTTTGAGAAGTCACTCTCAAGACCCCAGATAGGATAAATTAGAAGCATACATAGGATAATTTTTGTCAGGGATCTCCTATTTAATTTTAAAATCTTTGCCTATATTTAAAATATGAAGAGTATAACCTTTTCTTTGCTTTTTAGTGATTTGACCTGTAATCATGGTACAGCATTTTGCTAATAAACATGAGGGATTTTTGCTTATGTTAGTTTAACCAGCATTTAAGCTCAGAAAGGACAATTGTGACCCAGGAGCCTGATCAGCTCCCTGATACAAAATAACTGTTTATCATTTTCTTTCCCCAAAGCCCTCTTTATTTTCCTTTAAAAAAAATGTAGTGACCCACATTCCACACAGGCTATTGGTGACTTTGACATACCTCTGCTCAAAGCTGTGCCAGCAGAGGAGGCTGAAGCAGGTGTTCAAACACTAAGCACTGCCCATAAATTTAATCTGACATCCTGCTCAGAGAATGCTGGGCAAAACAATTGAACCAATTCCACACACTTTGAAGCTGCAGCTCCAAAAAATCACAGCTGAAAGGGGAGGGAGCCTCCTAGCAACAAAAATGCACCCGAGCCTCCCAGCTGAAGTGTGTGTGTCTCACAGCACCTTGTGGGTCCACAGGGTGGATTTTGGGAAAGGGGGGGAGGCTTAAAGCTTTGAATTTGTCATTTCTTTCTCAACTGGCTTTTAGTTCTGATCCTGAGCGAGAAGAAAGGGGTCCTTGTTTGATAAGAAGGGATGATAACCTGCACCCAAGCCAATAAAAAGGATTAACCCGAGACTGAAGGCTCAATACTGGGTTCTGGCCGATGCATGGTTCAATTAGACTAAAAGCTGTCCTACAGCATTAAGGCAAGTTACCTTCATTTTCAGCTTCAGTGAAACAGACCCCAGATGACAGGATAGGCAAACAAGGACTTTTTCACTTTTCACAATTGCTTTCATCCTGCATGGCCAGTATTATTAGACTTTAAAGAAACTGGAAAATCAGAGGAGTGTTCCAAGTAGGTGGTCTCAGGGTATTCATTGCATCCGGGCACATCAGGCTGGCTAACGTGTTTTGTAAGCCCAGCAATGTGGCTCGCAGTTCATTTCTTCAGTTCATTTTCATTTTCACCTAATAAAATCAATTTTCAACCCAAAGTGATGGCCTACAGATATTACTTTAGAAGCCCAGGATGTAAACACTTCAGACAGTCGTGCACCTCCAGCTACAGCGTGCTCTCCAAAGAAGGGAGCCTGTTCCTCCCAGGCAGCCTGCTTTCATCCCGTGCACCTGGGAAATCATGGGCAGGAGTGTCTGGCTCTTTTCAGCAGCAGGGGTCAAAATACTTTAAAAAGAAGAAACGAAAAAGCAACAGGATCATGCCAGACTGACTTTGCACACACGTGGAAATGGAGGCACAGCGCAGCCAAGGCCATCCCTGGCTGGACAGCAGAGCTGGGACCAGCCAGGCACGGGTCCAAAGCACTGCTCTGTGCTCTCCCATCCAGCTGCCCAGGCCTGAACGGAGCAACAGGGATGTAAATCTGTGCATTTACATCTCAGACTTTCATTTCTTTTCCCCATGATGTAAACAGAATGAACAAACATCCATCTGGAGCACTGGAAAGCTGTTTATGGGAAACATGAGCAGCTTCTTTCCTAGTTCCCTGCTAAGTAAAGCTTGGAGATGATTCCTGGAAATACAATATCCCCATGGATGATACCACAGAGTGCCTGTTGACATACTCCAACATTCAAAAAACAATTAGCATGATTTCTCCCACATTTCCCATGGCTGCCATCGTGGTATAGAGCCTTGTTCTTGCTATTTGTACAGGGGGCAAGGATTAAATGAACACAACAGTGTTGCAAGCACTAAAAATGGCCCAGGAGGGGCAGTTGTTTGTAGAGAATTAAATCAAGAAAGGACAAATTTATTTGATTTATTTGTATTTATTTGATAGGAGGTATTTATTTGATAGGAGGCTGTGCTGACCATTCCTGGAAAAGCAGGAGTTGGAGAGCTTAGGAAACACACTGACCACAACTGGAGTGCTTTCCACTCACAGCTCTGCAAAATGACTACAAGGCAAAGATCCAAACTTTTGATACACAGGAAAAATATGTTGGAAACTTAAGGTATCCTGATAGCCCAGGGCAGCCTGTTTGCTTGGATTTTCCTGGTGTAAATAGAACCACCACACAACAGCTCAAGGACTGTCCAAGCAAGACTGCCAAGAGAAACAGTTATTTTTTATCCAGATCATTCCAGAAATTCCCTTTTCTTGGCCTGCAAGTGGAACAAACATCCTATTTGCTGGAGCATCTCCACCACTGCAGGCAGGACTTGGGTATTCCCTGTTAATCAATGGTCATCCTGCCCTGGGCAAAGGTTTCTGACTGCAATGTGTGGGAAACAGGAAAAGCAGCTTAAAATAAAGTTGTGGGATTGCTTGGTTCATTCAGGCAGACCTGTCTGTGAGAAAAAGAATTTATGAAATGTTGATTTATTTTTTTCTAACTCTTAAAACAAATGGAAGTGTGAAAATTCACTGGAGCAACACTTTTTTTATAGCCTGTGGTGTAAACACCCCTGAGATTCTGTCAGTGCAGTTGAACTTTCAGCTGGGGGTGGTCAGAGCAGAAAGGTCACCACACCCAGGGCTGACCCTGGTTGAAACTGTGCTAACTTTGACTTTCTCCTTCCAAAGCCTCACAACAAACTGCAGCTTAACCCCTGTAAGATGGTTTGATTTCACTCAGTCATCACCACAGCAGAAGGAATTGCTAACCCAGAGAGGCATTTGGCTACAGGAGTGATACAGGACTAAGAGACACTGGAATTGCAGGTTGTCCAAACAAGTTGTGGGTTCCCCATCCCTGGAAGTGTGCAAGAACACCTTGGATGGGGCTTGGAACAAGCTGGGATGATGGGAGGTATCCCTGCTCATGGCAGGGGGTTAGAACAAGACTTTGAGGTCTCTTTCAAGCCAAACTATTCTATGATTTTATTCTGTCATTGTCCACTGCACCATTCACCATCACCTCTCTCTTCCTTAGTTCCTTCCTGAACTAACTTATTTTACTAAATATCTAACATATCTCACACTATGCAGCCTTTCATCACAAATTTGGGTCTTGAGTCTTACTAGTTTTAGCAAAATAGGTTTTATTGCATTTTTCCAGCTGATCCCACCATAACAATGATGTTTGCATGGTGCCTGAGGCACCTCTCTAAACTGGGGATAAATGGCTGCTTTTTACATGACATACACAAGGATTAATCTTTCAGGGAGGCAAAGTAGGCAGAGGAACCAGTGGAGGGTGCTGCAATAACAATGGACTTGCAGAAAGACTGCAGAGTGCTGCGGAGCTCCTCATTGCACAGACACTGAGGGCTGGGACACAAAGGGATCAGCTGATTCCTGCCACCACCAAATGGAACTGGATCAGGAGAAGCTGCTTCTTCAACATCTACCTGAGCCCCACACACCTGGTGGTGAGCAGGAAAAGTCCAAGCTTTGTTCTTCATTTGACAATCTCTGGCCTGTGCCCACAGCAGTGTGTTCCCACAGAATTTCAGTGTAACAATAGTCTGACCTCCTTCATGTTCACAGCTCCTGGCTGAGCACGGACCCTGGAGCAGAGCTACAAAGGTTAAGTGCAACAGTGCTGCACACAGGTGATCTTGGCTCTCAGTGACACCCACAGAAACACTCCAATCCTTTGTGCTCTCCCATGTCTCCCACCCAGCAGATTGAAACTCCCTCAGTAGTTTTAATTTGTGTCATTATCAAAAATTAGAAATTTTTCCTCCAACAAGAAAATGCTGAATGAACTTGGGCTCTTTAAAAAGTTATTCTGGCCTAGGACTTGTTTTTTTTTCTAGCTTATTCAGGGCCAGATTTGTACTGCAGCTACATCTAAGAATACATCCAAGCTACATCTAGGAATAAGCGTGCCTGGCTCTGGGACTGCAAATCTGTTTTCTCCTTTTGATTTTAAATGAACAGCAGCAATGTGCTTTAGCACTGTCACTGCCTGGCCTTCTGTCATGCAGCCTAATTCCTCAATCCCCCCAGGGGCTGAGCTCACCCATGTTATAAATACTGTACTGAAGTGCAAACACTGGGTGACCTTTAGTACAAGAGTCAGAACTGACCCCTGCATTTCTTCACGCTGTCAGACATGCAGAAGATGCAGGACTAATAGGCACATTAATGCCCAAGGAAGAAAGTGAGGACTTCAAACTCTTCTTAATGGAGTTAAAACACATTCTTTAAAAAGGTAAAAAAAAAAGGCTCTGAGAATGTGGCCTTTCACTAACATAAACAGTTTCAAAGAATGGTTGTGGCACAGAAGCAGTGACTGGAAAATCAGAAAATCTGTATAAGAACTGTTGTCATAGTGGATTTCCCATAGGGATTATTTTAATCTAGGGAAGCCATTAAAGACATTGGTTTGACTGGAAGGTCTCAACTTTTCTTTTTCTTCCTCCTCTCCAGACACATACATCAAACTCTATGGGGCTGTCAAGTTATCTCCAGCACTGGCTGAAAAATCTGTGACAGTATTAAAAAGAAAACATTTGATGGTCTTGTGAACTGCTGGGAGTTATCAGTATTAAAGTGCTAATAATGCCATAATCCAAGGCTGATAATTATTCCCCCAATTCTTAATGCAATTTAGCTGCTTAGCACATGGCACTTATGATACAGACCAGATTCATTGCAAAGCTATTGGGGGAAATTGTCCTAAGAAAATTTAAAACCCCCTGGATTTCCAAGCCCAAACAGGACATAGAGAAATGTATGATAGAAATGCAAGGCAAGGAAGGTGCTCTGTATTAAAATTTTTACAGGAAAAAACATGCCTCTTTCCACAGGCATTACTTAATTGTAATGTCTATTTATTTGGTATTTCTTTCTGTTTTCCTGCATTGTTGTAAAAGTGTAAATCCTACTTGAAAAATCTCCTTTTACAGGTTAAAAATCTCCAAAGGCTTATAAGATGATGTGAAAGATTGACTTAATTGAGCAGTATATTTTTGATTTACTAAAGAAACCTTAATCCTTTGACTAAACTGATGTATAGATTTTTAAGAGATTAGCAAATCTAAAATGCATTAAATTCCAGAACCATCTGACTGTACAAAAATGCATAAATGTAAAACGCAGCTTGTGTTGCCAGTTACTGTGGGGTCTCTTTTTGTTGGGTTATCAATTAAATTCCTGATGTGGTTGTTGCAGAAATGACCATAAACCTACTGCCATCTGTACAGGAAACCCATTGTCCAAGGCATGGACCCACACTGAGAGTGCCCTTTCCTGCAAAATTTCCATCAGGAGTTACAGGTAAGCAAAGGACAGAAGAAGGAACTCATTAAAATTATCTCAGGGTACCAAATTGTGCCTGTGCCACTACCAAACCACCAAGAGCTTTAATGGGAAGTTCTGCTGATGTAGGGATGGAAATGGCAGCAAGGCCAGGAAAACTGGCGGGCTGCCAGCTTCCCAGGGGTCAGGAACATGTGGGGAAACTGGGCTTTAGATTCCAGAGGAAATCACAAGAGCAACTGGAGGCTCTCTGAAGGCTTGAGAGGGAACCCTGTGAGAGAAGCAGCCCTGTGAGCAGGACCATGGGTGAGCACACTGAGCACAGGAATGGGAGCCACACAAATACCTCAGGGAGGTGCTGGCCAAGAGCCAGATAACATTTCCAACCATGATCCCTCCCTAAAACACCGACTGCCCCTGTGGTTATTTTTAAAGCGGTTTTTTGCATCTGGATCTCTCTGCTGACTGATTAAATCATCATTCCCTGCTGTGGCAATGGCTAGGAAAAAAGGGCTCAAGGACCAAAAACTGATTCCCCAAGGCTGCCAGTTCAAAACCAGGTATAGATGTGACACATGAAGTACAATATTCAGTAGATCCACCATGTTACCTTCAGCAAAAAAACCAAATCAGTCAAGAGGAAGCTTTTCAGAAGAAAGCCCTGGCAGGTGGAGCTGCATTCCCAGTGCTGGGTGGCTGATGCCAGGACCCTCATGTTGGGCAGCAGTGCTGCCTGCAGGGTACAGCACGGGCCAGTACTCCTCCACTTTCCACGTGTCTGTGGGACTTCCAAGCCTTTTTGCTCCTCTCCCATCTTGTGGTCACTTGGTTTCTCCAAAGCAGGAGCTGTCACTGCACAGACGCCCAGCACTGTGAATTCCTAATGCCAGCAGGGCCCCTCCATTCCACTGGAATGTAAATAAACCCCAGCACTTCTCCTGGAGCTCTGCAAGGCAAATAAAGCACTCACACAGCCCAGGCACCAAACACATGGAAAGGCAGTAAGGGATTGATTCCGGTTTGTCTTGGAGCCTCCTGGACCCTCCCCATAACCTTCCAGTCCCTTACTTATTTATTTGTTTAATCTTTTCACCAAAACCCACGTTAGAACACAGAGGAACCAGAAATGAGGCACCAAAGAAAAGCAAATGATTAAACTAAAAATATCCTTGCCGAACATGCAGAAAAATAAATAGGTGGAAAATAAGCCCAGCTCTCCTGAGGGCAGAGTGAGGCAGTGAATGCTGACTGGTCACAGGGATAACTGCAGTAATTACATTTTACATTGCTTTAGGTCTCATTTATCCTGTCAAAACTGTTTTGTCACACTGGATTCTTTTTTTTAATACATTTCAGATTTTGCTAATCTCTAGAAAATCTATATCAGTCTAATCAGAGGATTGGGAGGCTCCTTGCTGTATCAAAAATATACTGCTCCATTAAGTCAATCTTTCATACTGGCTTATAAGTCTTTGGAGATTTCCAATTTGTCAAAGGAAGGGATTGGGGTTTTTTCCTGTCCATGTAGTTAAGTTTTTCTAATGATGAATCTTTGAGAAAAAGAAAAAAGAAAGAAGGAAGCAAAGAAAATGAGTAGACTAAAAGTGATGATCATTGAAAAAGCCTGCATTGAGCACAGTGTGGCTCAGGAGTGCCCAAAATCACAAATATTTGCATGAAGATCAGCAAATAATAAGGAAACTGTTATCATGGACAAACTCTAACATTACATGAGACTCTCTCCATTTCCAGGCTCCTCTGGGCCTGTTCCTCTCTGCACTGACATCTATCACAGACTGGAACCCAGCTTCCAGCTTCCTCTGGCTGGTGGGAACAGCCCCATGTGCCCACCTGTGACTGCTCCAAATGAGTCCTTTCAGGCCTTCCTGCAAAGTCTTCCTCAAGTATGGGTGGGACTCACTGTAACCAAGAGAAATCCATTCCAGTTTTCAAATCCGTCCCTTCAAGCTCCCTCCTGCTGCAGTGGCTATGAAGCCCCTGATGCTGTCGGTGTTTGTGCCCCAAGCTGTGGGAGGGAGCACCTGTGGAGTGAGGAGATGTGGGTTTGGAGAGCAGCAAAGGATGGGCATTGTCTCTGCACTGTCCACCAGCATCTCCCCAAAGTGCACAGCCCACAGGAGCAATTCCCAATCCATTACATCAAAATGAACCAGATGAACAAAAGCAGCCTGAGCTGGGTCATGTGGATTGAGGCAGATTTGGCACTGCTCACATGAGCTGCTGTCCCCTCTGCAGTGGGGAGGCTCAGGAGCTGGGAGCAGCAATTTCTGCAGAGAGAGCAGCTGCTCCCAGCCCTGGTGCCTGGGGACCAGGGATGCAGTGCAGCTCTGGAGGAGCATGGACACTGACACAGAGTGTGTGACACTCTTGGAGAAAGCCTTGTGACAAAAGGAGGTGCATCTGTGCTCAGACAGAGGGACTCACACTGCCTTTTCTTGCCACAGCTGGTGACTTGCTCTCCCTTCTGGGGAGCAGCCAAAAACAACTCAGGGTTTTCCTGCTTTAGACATTATCAAAATCAGACAGCATCATTCCTCTTCCAGGGAAGTTGCAAGGACTGGAGGGCAGTAGGTAAAAGACTGGGACTGGGAGAGAAGGGAGAAGCAGCAAAGAAATTCTTTTCCATAAGTTATATTAAGGGCTCAAACAAATGAATCTTGAGATTGTAGAATTTTTGAAGATATTTCCAGCTTTTCACTACTGTTTTCTGTATTCATTTTTAAGCATAATCCTGCACAGGAAGCTGAAACTTCACTTTACAATTTCTTTATGTAAGTTTATTTCTTTCTAAATAACACCTGTCATAGGTACTTATTATTAACACAAATGGACTAGAATCTCTTTGAACTCACCTGTTAATGTGCTTGTAAAGCACCAAGAAAAATGGAAGTCTGATCTAGGGCTGTCTCATTGAATGTGAGCACAGAAAATAAAAGGATGACCACACAATATTGGAGCATCATGCTCAGGCACAGACTTGGCTGGTCTGCCTTGAGGTCACTTCTCATAGACTCTTCTAAACAGAATTTCAACTACAAAAGTGCTTCCAAATTCAGTGTTGGTCAAGAATTATTAAAGTCCAGTGAAAACCAACAGGAGACTCCCCAGCTGTGTTATCAGGTCAAGTCCTCAAAGGCCAAACAAGGGAACAGCAGCCAAGCTGTACAGCTCCAGGGACAGTCAGCATCACTGAGCACAACTGAAACCTCCCAGCCACAGAGGGTGAAATATCAGCCTCTCAAACACTTCTTGCTAAGCAAATCCATTGAAAGCAAAATGATTAAAGTCCACCTGGTGGATTTACAGGGCTTTGTGCTGATATGAGACCATTCACTCACGAGAGGCAGCCTTTTGACATGATTCAGTTGACTGCCCTTGGCATTTGACACACACCTAAGGAGTCTAAGTGGTTACTGCTATTAGCAAAGACTTGAAAAAAGACACTTGTCACATTAGGTCAGCTATCTCTTAACTTCATCCTGTGAAATGTCACCAGTACCCCTGGGTTCTCATTCCTTATCAGTCTTTGAGATAGATGTAGTTATTGTTCCAAAGCAGCAAGAAACAAAGACAGGGAAACAAAGGAAAGTGTGAGTTATTGTCTCTTCCATAAATGACAAAAAAGTTCTTGAACTTTTAAGAAAAGGACAGACCTGATTGCTTTGTGCTTAATGTTTTCATAGGGATTTTAGCCATGGCAGTTCCCCTCCTGCAGGAAAGTCCCTGTTCAGTCTCTGCAAGTGGGGAGCTGAAGGCTCCTCTGCACTGAGACCAAGGGGACAAGGTTCACAGACCTGCAGCAGTGCCACTGTGCTTAAACAGGCACAGGGGACACCTTTGCCACTCTCCCCTTGGGGGCATGGGAGGCATTTGCCAGGCACAAGGAGTGAGCTGGGTGTAGGAAACATTGCTGGACTGGAGATGTGCTTCAGACAGGTACAAACCAGTACCCTGGAAACAGTCACCAAGTTGCCCTGACTCTGTTTCCCCCAATCTGTTCTGACCAAATTCACTTTCTTTGAGCCTGTGAAGATTTTGTTTTATGTACAAGGTTATACACAGCATAGGCCACATTTTAAACCAGGGTTACCTTGCTCTGCTAATCCAGAGCCAAGGTGTTCAGCCCCTCTCAGAACCAAACTCAGAGATAATTACAAACCTGTGCTGTACCCTCCCCAGAGCAGCCACTGCAGCAGTGCTCATCCAACAGATCTGGGTAAGACACTGATATCCTGTTCACAGACATGGCTACACTGAAAGGATGCTGTGGGAATTGTAAATTGGTTTAACATGTTGCAGAATCTCCCTTTTCTGCTTCATTTAAGGCCTAGAAAACCTAAAGCCTTGCAATCCTGCCTTGCCCTAAGCTGAACCTCTAAATTGCAATGGAAGAAGGGTGGAAGTGTGCAAAAAGGAAAGAAATACAGAGAAGTGAGACATGGATTTCATAATATCTCAGCTGGACAAGTTAGTGTTTGACAGCTTGAATTTATGTGAACATTAACAGAATTGATAAGTCAGGGTCTTGCTGACCTTGGTACTATTCCAGAAGTAATATTTTCACTAAGGTGAACTATTTCTGGACATTTCTCCAATGTACTGAACACACACTTTTTTTTTTCTGGCATTGCAGTGAGCAGAGCTCCTTGTTTCTGTTCCCTGTTGAATGGGAACAATATATTCTCACTGCAGCCAAGGTCATGCAGATTCTTGCCCCTTGGCAGGGATTCACATTTTTCCTCCAAATGCTTTAACAAACAGATCTTGCTTTTCTCTCCTTAAACAGGTTGCACCCACTCCACAGAGCTCAGCAGCAAAGCCAGGCTCCTCAAAGGTGTGGTCCTGCCAGCAGGAGCCTTGAGTTTCTGACAGAACTCCCCTTTCTCTGCCTCACTCTGCTGTTTTCTTCAAGGAGCACAGCTTTGGTGTCGTCATTTCTCAGCACGCCTGACCAACTAAAGCATTCCAAATACAAATCCCTTTTCTTGGGCTGTGAATGAGCTGCTCAAGTAGGACAATAAAATAATAATAATTAATAAAAGGGGGGAGTTGGAACCAGGATTTCCTAGGGCATAGACTCTCTGGCTTTGGAGTAATTGAATGAGGAAATGTTATTTGTCAGCAGTGTGAGGGGCAGCTGGAAAGCACATAGAACTGGGACCCCAGGGGAAATGAGTGTCTTTTCAAGACACAGTCTTGGCCTGGGCACATTGCAGTAGTGACAGCAAAAGCTCAGGAGATCCAGGGAACCCAGTGAAGGCAGCTTTCCCTGGGGTGAATCAGCACAGCTCCCTGGGCCTGCACTGACACTGATTTATAGCAACTGAGCATTGCAGGCAGCTAAACTCATTTCATGAACCACAAAACACATTGCATGCAATCATCTTAATCTATAACAACAAAACCTGTGTGCTCAAGAAAATTGCTTGATGATACCGCAGATAGATACATTTATCCAAGCTAATTAACAGTTACTGAACATATCTTTAATTACTGGCAATACTCTGAATGGCCCATGGCCCACAAATGTATCTCTAGCATAATCACAGTCAACCCTTCTCCTCTTCAAAGTGTATCATAATTGTTTACTAATTAATCTTTGAGCTCTTGTACCACACAGCATGTTTAGCCTTCTATAAACACAGACTGCACAGTTCTGGAGAAGAAAAGGAGAGGATGATGTGTGAGGGAATTGACTATGTTTGCTTGGTATTAATTTTTGCTAACATTTTAGAATCCTGAGAGTCATCAGAAGCCTGTCTTAGTTCTATGATTGAGACAAACATCCTGATTTGGTTTTAGGCAGCACTTTAACCTGCAGTGGCAGTCACTGTCTGCCTTGCTGGATTGCACTCAGGGCTCATGCATCACCAAATCTTGCCTGTACTCAAAATAAATTGTACTGGAGTTCTCATTCTTGAGCAGAGACTTCAAGCTCCTCTTGCTTGCATGACAAGCAGTGAGATCTGTACTGCAGACATTAACAGGAAGGGGAGCAAGGCTTTAACTTGAAAGGTAACAACAGGTAACATTTCCTGGCACATCCTTGCTTAGGGAATGGCTGAAAGAGCTGCAGATGTTAAGGCTGATCATTTCCAAGTTTTACATTGGTCTCTGGCTCAATTTTTCAGAGGTGGCACCAAGTCATTTCTCTAAATAAGGATAGAGGATGGGCTGCCAGATCAAATAACTCCAACATGGGCATGGTCAGAAATAACTCAAAATTGTGCAAAGTGATGCTCTTCCTGGAGAAGTTTTAGTGTGGCTGAGTTACAAAAAACAATTATAGTTTGAAACTAAATTTTAGGGTGTTTAAGTTACACCCAGCATATACTCCATCTAAAGTCAACATGGGGGATGGCAATATCAACAACTGTAGTTAGAAAATGCTGGGATTCATGGCATTTGGGCAAGTTCTGCTCAGCTGCATTGATGGTTTTCACTAGGATGCATTTATGGGAAGGTCACTCACTCCCCTGACCCCACACTGCTGCAGCAGGTACAGGCAGAAGGAAGATTCATCTCTTTCTCCCTTATTCTGAGATTAGACACAAAAATCCTTTATTTTACATGAAACTCAGCAAATTGTAGGGAAAAAATGTCACAGTCCTTATTGTTTTTGTCTTCATTGGAGACAGAAACAAGGCAAAAGGACTGCAACCACATCAGACAGGACAACTCTGGGCATTGCAGGAGTTCCAAGTGACACTGTTGTGCAGTGACCGATGGACTGAGGCTTTATGAGACAAAAAATAGACAGATTCTGCCAGGGGGAGAGTCTGGCTCCTATGAATAGCACTTTGCAGGGGCCCTCAGCTGTTGGGCAGGTACATGTCTCCTCGCAGGCACAAGAAAAGAGAGGAGAAAGTTTCAGTAACCCCAGTGGGGCTTTGGGGCTCCACTGTGTTCATGTGCTGCTGAAGCTGATGATGTGCCAGGATGAAGCAGCCCATCAGATGGGCACAGGCTCTCTCTGTTCTTTCCTAGGAAGGTGGCAGATAAAAGACAAGGCATTCAAGTAGCTGACAGGGTAACCTGTAAGTGCCTGTCCTGAGCAATCTACTTGTCAGCTTTGCTGGCTAAGAGAGGAGACGTGTGCCACAGCTGTCAGCTTTGTGTCATCTTTCCTCTCTGCCTTTCATCGTCCTTCATCCCATGAATGGAGGTTTTCTTTTACTTTCTTTTTGTGGCCCAGCTCGCAGCAGCTCCTTTGTCCCACTGCCTTAATGGATCTTGGGAGTGTGCAAATCAGCCAGTTCCAGGAATGGTAAAATGGGGAACAGGACCAGAGTCATAAGGAAACCACCATCCTCATCATCATCATCATCCAAGAGGCACACTGAGGCCTGGAGGTGTAAATGCTCAGGCTACCCTGGGGGTGACTGAACCCAGAGCCTGCCCTTTGGGCCACCACAACGCTCTGGCAATTGTCCACAAGCACAGCACAAAGGACAGGGCTTTCCTTTTCCCCTCTGAGTGATTCCACAAATACTCACCACAAGGGTAAATGCCTGTGAAAACAGGGAATTTCAAAGCCGCTTTTCTCTATCAGTCCATCAATGCCATCACTAATAAAAGTAGCTTCTAAAAAATGCCTGCACCTGATGCATTCCCCTATTTGTCCCTGGCAGGAGCTGTCTAAGCCAGGCACTCCCAGCTGTTCGAGATGTGTGTGGGTAAAGAGCACTTAAACATCCACCTTCTCATGGAGAGAAGGGGCTCAGGGCTCACTCCTCAGCCCTCTTCCCCTCCACCACAATTATCTACCAGAAGGTGTAGGGATGGATTATAAAAATCTCTGGCTTTGAACAGAAACATCCATCTAAAACAATAATGATGTCTTTAGGCAAATCTCCTTGATTCCTCAGAATTGCCAGAACAATTCTGGCAATTGGAAGGAGGAGGAGGAGGAAGGAGGTGGTGGAGCTCCTGTGCAAACTCAGAAGAGTTGTGAAGGATCAAAGTAGCGCTAGAGACTGGCAAGAGCACACATTTAATTTTAGAAAGACAGCATAGCTATGATTGCAAGCCATGAGAGGGGAAGGACCACCTCCAGAAGCAGAACTCAGAAGAATGGCACACAGGGAAAAATGAAGCATGAGCAGCTGGCACTGCAGCTCTGATAAGGGGCCAGGGGATTGCAGGCAGATGCATTTTATTGTCAAACAGATTCTAATGAAGTGTCTCAATTTAAGAATGTCAACAATATTCTACTTTGATCAAGAATATTTCATCATTCCTGGATCAAAGGAGTTTTTGTCTGACCTTTTTATTCCCTTTCCTTTCAGAAACATAAACCATCAGATTTAAAGGTATATGAACTTTGACTCTCTGACTAGGAACTAAAAAAGCCTAATGGTGAAAGTTGCCCTCCTGAGTACAGGGGTGGACCTGGTGGGATGCAGAGGCTGCTCCCAGCTGGCATTAGTCTTTGATTCTGTGAAAGTAAAAGTCAAAGTAAATATTGAGATGCAGCTCTGAGTGAAGATTCCAATTTCTGCCCATCTCTCCTGCTGGTTTCTGGGAGGCAGAAGGTAAAAGCTCATTAATGTTTCCTTTCCTTTTCAGATACCCACTTGCCAGATGATATTTACTTCAGTCTTTGGGTATTAAACAAGGAATTCTGAGCCTGTTCTGCTTCCAAATGTGGACTGACTGCCAAACAGAAAAAGGAGAAGGGAGTGAAAGAAAGCATTTGCAATACCTTTGGAAAGACAAGCATTCAGGTGGCAAGCAGCTCTCAGTTTTCAAGAATTTCTTGTCAAAGATGCAAGTTCCTGCATGCTCAGCTCTGGGCTTTTTTAACCTATCCATTAGAGAGATGCATTTTTAGATAACTACATGACACTTGCTGTGTTCATGCTGGTCATTCTGCCTAGGTGTTCCAGCCCTGCTCTCAGTGTGCCCCAGGATGTGCTGCTGCTGTGGCCAGGCTAGCTCTGCCACGTTTGTCACAGCATCACCCCAGTCCCTTCCAAACACCTCTGCAGCCATCCCTGCCATTGGGAGAGTTTGGAAACAACAAGGAGGTGAAGTTAGAAGAGCATTTTGCCTATCTTAGATATAACTATGATTTCTATCTGTAAAACTTACACTGCCTGATCACCTCACAAGCTTATCCAATCAGAGGAGGTAGGCACTGAGTCTGGCCAGCAGATCCCAAAGGTATTTACAGAATTTCCTATAGAACTGACTGTCACAGATTCACCCAGTGTCTTAGAGCAAGTCTGTTGTCAGGCTGGTAAAGAAGTTCCCGAGTACAAACATTTTCTGAACTTCCTAAGTTACCCTGCAGCAAGGGCTGTTTTGGCTCTGGCTGGAGAGAAAGATTGCAACGGAATGAAAAGCATATTGCAGTTGAGGGCTTTTTTACAGATAAAATATTGTTTGACAAAGTATGAATTATTGCTTTATTTATCAGAGTGAGATAATTCAAAATCAAGAGAAACGAAACTGGAATATTTTAACTTCACTGTTTTTCAGAGCTACCTGCTCACTGTTTTAAACAATAAAGGCCATAGTTAGCCCATTGCTGATAAATAAAACACATTCTTAAAAGACAATATAATCCTACTTCATACATCATCATTACTTGGCAAGAAAACAAACAAATGCAGTGGGTTTTATCACAGCACTCTCATTTGATCAGGAGCACAATAATCTCATTCAAATCAACACCATAACTAGAAAGTAATTGCTGTATAATCAGACATCAAACAGACAAAATCACCCTGGGTATTTCTACCAAAATCACGTGGTGTCAGTTAAATTCTCCTCCCTTTGGATGGTTATTCACAGAGTGACAGTGCTGAGACTTCCTGAAGCCCCTTCCTGATTCCTTCCCCACTGTAGGAGGGGAGGTGCAGAAATGCAGCATCAGAGAGCTCTGTGCCAGGAGCTGGCATCAGTGCAGGGGATCATGGACACAGCACATCCCTGCTGCCTGCTCCACCACCACCAAATCCAGGCAAACACCATTCCCAGTACAAATCCCCACAAACACCATTCCCAGTACAAATCCACACAAACACCATTCCCAGTACAAATCCCCACAAACACCATTCCCAGTACAAATCCACACAAACACCATTCCCAGTACAAATCCACACAAACACCATTCCCAGCACCAAATCCACACAAACACCATTCCCAGTACCAAATCCACACAAACACCATTCCCAGTACCAAATCCACACAAACACCATTCCCAGTCTTTACTTCTGGACCCACATCCCTGATTTGGCAGACAGCAGCATCAGGCTGAGAGGCAGAAAACAGGGGGTAATGAGAGGAAAAAATATCTAAGCTTTTTCCCAGCTGGATGAGGGATATTCTCCTGCATTCCCAGTAAGGAAGCTCAGGCTTCAGCACTGTGCCCTCAGTGCAGGAGTCAGTGCAAGGAAGTTTTTTTACACACACGTCATGAAAAGCTTTCCCACTCCCAACCTGGAAGCTTTTTCCTTAGTTTCCATCAGGTTGCTCTGGAGGGCAGGAATCCCTGGAGGTGCCAGGAGGAGCTGCAGTTGATTGTTAACACAAAGGGACAGTTCTAGGAGGAAATCCTTTTGTACTGTGCATCAAATAGTGGTGTAATAATTGTATCATTTTCCCTGAAGAGCCTCAAAGCAAACGATTTCAAAGGCAGGAAGAAGTGAATACCTGGAGCTGTCTAATTACAGACTCTGAGATATGCACAGCAAAGAATTAAAATAAATGATATAGATGGATTATCAGAGAAGAGAGTGGGGCTGATAAGCCATATTTAGTATACTAATCCTGACTGTTTGTTTTGCATTCTTTGAGCCTTTTAAGATGACAGGTTCTGATCAACTGCTTCCCTTAGAGGTTGGCAGCTTTCCTGCTCTAGCAGTTAATTTCTGTTTGATGTTCTCAACTTTGTGTCAATGTACAAACTACTGTTAAGATATATAGCAGCGATTAAAATAATTCATCCATCTGGTTATAATTAAAGACCTAGTTAAATGTAATGACAACTTGATGTAGCAAAGCCAGCTCTCATCTTTTAAAATGGCTGTGTACATTCAGAAACTAATGCTGTAAATGGGTGACAGACTACTGCAATGTGGCCATTAAATTCAGGGGAATTAATTAAACCTGTTTCATAAAAAAGCCTTAATGACATTTACTGGCAAAAGAAGTAAGGCTGAAATTGCAGGAATCCATGATTGCTCCCTCTGGAATCTCACTGCTTCCAGGAGACCTCAGCAAACCCTCCAAGCATCACTGCACTGAGGCAAAAGGGGGTTATGAATTTGCTCTCCCATAAGGGCTGTAACTGCAAATTGAAGTCCCTGCTGGCTGGTCCTCAGCTAAGAACATTAACACAGGGAGGGGACAACAAAATCCTGACCCTTTGGGCATTGTGAGCAGTGAGCTCTGTGAATAGGAAATGTTTGTGAGGATCACAAAATACAGCAGAACCATGGGGACAGGGAAAGCTTCATTAATCCAGGGAAATAAAGCAAAGACATCCCCAATGTCCTCTTTCTACTTTCTGGCTTTGCCTGTTGGCAACAGGAAAGATGTGCCACTTATTCAAAATATTGTATGTTGTGGCAGAAAAATCTCAGGGACTTGCATCACCTTGTGTCAGACCCAGGATTTCCATTGTCTTGAACAAGACCAGGATCAGCACCAGAAGCTGAACTATGGAATGACTGATGCTGACTCTGCATTGGTTTGGGTCTATCCAAGTGTCTTTTAAAAACTTCCCACAAAGTAGAACCTTGTAATGACGTAATTTGGGTCCAAAGCAACATTAACTCAATCTGAAGGGATTACTTTATTTCAGATATTGAAGTGTTTTAAAGAGGTAATTTTGAAACATAAACCCCCTTGAATTGTTAGATTACAAGATCTACCTGACTGGAATTATTCTATTTTAATAGAAGAACAGTTTTGCAAAAGTGTGATATATTTGTGAAACTATTATCATAACTAAATCTGATTTTTTTCTGAAAAATCCTGTTTCCACTGAAACTGCTTCTATTGAAACCTAAATCTGTCACCCACACCAGAGGCTGGGAATATTCTTCAGGTTTTGGCAGTCACAAAGAAATTCTCACCTGATTCCCATTATTCTCTTCTCAATGAACTCTGGAAGTATAAAATACTGCAGTCTCCACAGAAAACCAAGGGGCAGAAGAATATAAAATAGAATCAAAAATATAAAATAGAATATAAAATAGAATAAAAATCTTCTTTATCTTTACAATGTTATTTGAACAGGTGTGTGCAGTGAAACCTCCCCTAATTCCCACCTTCCCTTCCCATTCTGGGTGTAAAACAAGATACTGCTGAAAGTTTAAGGCTTTTTACCTCTTCGTCCTCCCTGCAATTATAAAAAAGAGAAATCCACACACAAAGCTCAACTTCCAGCCTGTGCCTTGACTTTCTGCCCTTCAAATATTCTGTGTTGCATTCCTGGTCGATTAATCCACAACACCTACTTGATAAAGCCCCAATACAGAGTGGAAATGATATTTCCACATCACAACCATAAGCTGCTGAATTTCCTCTTCATTTGATTTAAAGTCTTTTGCCAGCTGATTTTATTTTAGGACAAGGATCTCAAGCAGGTCTGAGGTTTGAGTTTGGGGTATTTTCTTTGCTTGACTCACATATTTTAACTCTCTTCTCTTTGCCCAGCAGACTGTGAACAACCTTTTGCTGTGTTAATTAATAGATCAACCTTCATTAATAGATATTGACGATTTCTTGCTTTGAAGTACCTTTTGCAGCTCCTAGCAAAGTGCCTGGTACTACATGATAAAACTGGCAAACTCCAGTGCTTTCCTCTCTGAACTCCCCTGTGGATCAGACACCACAGTGACAGTTCTGCAGTGCACATGCCTCTGCTTCTATGTCTGCTGCAGCTCCAGAAGTAGGGAAACAAGGGCAGCTGTTAACAGTTCCAACCAGCCAAGGGAAAACTCAGAGGATAAGAAATCTCCTGAGAAGACCCAGAGCCATGAGATTTGCAGCCAGATAGCCAGCCCAACTCTCAGTGACCTCTCTGAGGGAACTGAAAACGTCTGGCTGCTTGTCAAAACTGAACATCCAGCCCTGCTGCTGAAGGAAACCCCCAGTAAGAGATAGCCAAAGCAATATCAAAGGCACAAAATCCATGAGATACAAGTAATGGGGTTGTTTTGGGGATAGCCCTTTCTGCACTGCACGCTCTGTACTGCTCCATAATTATATGCAGACACACCAGTTCCTGCTCTGCCCTAATCAGGATAACACAATCCTTACTGCCTTGAGCACACAACCTCGGTGTCCCCTTTTGGACATTTCTCCATGGGCTAAAACCCAGCCAAAATGGCAAAGTATTACAGGAGAGACCAAAGGGAGAGTTGCCAATATTCAGACAGAGTAGTTCTTCCATCAGTCACACTCTTGCCTCTCTCTAGTTATAGTCACAACCTCCATCACCATGGGCACCATTCCTCCATCACTGTGGGCACCATGGCTCCATCACTGTGTGCACCATGGCTCCATCACCGTGTGCAACCATGGCTCCATCACTGTGTGCACCATCACTGTGTGCACCATGGCTCCATCACCGTGTGCACCATGGCTCCATCACCACAGGCTCCATCACTGTGTGCACCATGGATCCATCACTGTGTGCACCATGGCTCCATCACCACGGGCACCATCACCGTGTGCACCATGGCTCCATCACCATGGGCACCATTCCTCCATCACCGCAGGCACCATGGCTCCATCACTGCATGGAGCATCAATCCATCATGGCTCCATCTGGCCAGCCTGCCCTGGACTGCTTTACAGAGCCTGGGACACTGTCCAGAGCGCTCTGCTCAGTGTCCCTGACAAGATGGCCATCAAAGCCTGGGTTAGGGGTCAGGCACCCCAAGCCATTAGCACTCCAGAGTGATTGATTGCCATCATGTGTGGTCTCAATCAAGAGCCGGTAATGAGCTGCGTTCATTAATCCCGTTTATATGTTTGCATAGTCCAGTCTTGGATTTCAGAGAATAAAAAGGCTTCATACTGAGATTGCACTACCTGGCAAGGAGAAGGAAGTCACAGAGGGCATAAAGGATTTGCACATAACTCTGCATTTTGGGAATTTCAGCCCAGGTATTTCTAAATGCCAAGCAGAGTGCCCAGCATGGCCTGCACACCTCCCAGCAGCACCAAGCCACAAGCTGGTGTTCCCCACCTCTGTGCTATAGTTTCATCTGTACTTATAGGATGTTTTCCTGGCATTTGTAAAATAACTCTCCATGACCACAGCTCTATTCAGTCTTACAGCCACTCCAAGTTTCTGTTCCTGTTTAGACCATTATGAGTTCTCTGCCACTTGGTGTTTGATAACCCCTTATTTTCTTCTTATCTCTTCCACCAAAAACCTCATGTTGTGAATATGCCCCCACCTTTGGCAGTCCTGTGTTCCTCAAGCCCTGCCCTGTGATAACCTTCAGCACAGAGCCCATCAGAAGTAACTTGACCCCGTGCCCGACCCTCACATCCCATTGGAGCAGGCCAGGCTTCCACCCTGTGCTGAGCACACATCAGCCCAGGTTCCTTTCACTAGCGTTAAAGCCATGTTTTCCTACTTCCCCTCCCCAAAGAAACCCTAAAGGAATTATAAAACTAAAGGGTGAAATTCTGTCTCACTTGAAGCCAATGGGAATTCAAATAGTAAGTTGCCAAACTTTAAAAAGTTTTCTAGACTTTCTTTCATCCTTTGCAACTTTTTAACACACTTGTTCTTTTGCATCCATAAAGATCAATGAAGGATAAAAAGGCATATCAAAAATATCTGAAGTCCAAAAGATTAACATCTCTATTTTTAATGAAAAAGCAAGAAAAGTGATGTTTATGATCTAGTAAGAAAGTTGTCTTTCATCAGAAACATTTTCAATGGGAGATGTGAACAAGATATACTGCCAACATTTAAATTTATCTAACTTTACTGAACTAGTTCTAACTTTAGTCATCATGATGCTTAATATGAGAAGAAAATAGTTTGTACAAGAATTACTGCTATCACTGGAATCAAATTAGAGCTGATAATGATAATGATTATAATAATAATCATAATGTTTGTTTATGTAAGGTGTTTCTACAGCCATTTTTACCAGTTAAATATTTCGCAGGCCTAAAAAATCTAGATTAAATTAAGCTTTTTTTTACTCTTTGATGACACATATCCCCGAAGAAACATCTGAAGTGAACTGCTAAGAATTTGGAGAAGAAAGTTGTAGCAGGACATTGACCTCATATGAAAACAGAGAAGTAAAACATAAGGATCGTGTTTACTCTGTATGAGTTTCCTGTCGACACTGTTTATTATTGGGCAATAAACACACTTGGGCTGTAGAGATATATCTTTAGAAGAGGTATTAAGAATCAAACAGTTTCTGTAAATCTTCTGAGTGGTATTAACATTCAGATTTAAACAAGGTTCCACACATAACACGCATTTGATCATTTAACAGGTCCACTTCCAAAATATTTCTGGCTGCAGAAGTCCAGTTAGTATCTGATTCTTCTACTTGGCTGGGCCAAAATGCTGAGATTTAGTCTTATTTTAACTAAACATATCCTAAGTTATTTTTATATGTGTCTCTTGGGCCTCAATTTCACTGCAGCAAATTTCTGCAGTGGTGATGGGCTGTAAATGTTCCTTTCTTCCATTTCCCCTCATTTATCCCACTTTGTGGCATTATCTGATAAAAATGCTGAGGACACACTCCCTCCCTCATGCAAAGTACAAACAAATGGGATATGAAGAAAAGGCACCCCCACAGCACTGTCCCAGCACTGCCTGGAGTATGAGGGTGATTTACAGCACCAGGCTGGTGACACTGAGCTGGTTCTGATGACACAAATTTGCTTCTTCAGCACAAAGTAAAATCCCCTCCAAACCTCCTCAGTTAGCATCAGCACATATCCATGATGTCCCAGAGCCTGGAGCAGGGATGATCTAAGGAGTATTTCTCCAGGTTACTCATTCTAATTGCTTAGGGTCACTTGAAAACCAAAATATTTCTGTTGGGAGAAAATGCATTTCAGGCTGAAAGAAATGTTTCATTACATTCACAAATGGCAAGTGGATTTTTTTTTTTTTTTTTTTTCCATTTGAGGGCACTTCTTTACTTTTAGAAATTTTTTTAGTAAGTTTTATTGAACTGATCTTGGAACTCCCTTTCAAAACAAAGCCTAAACCTTTATGCAAAATGCACTGAAGTGACAGCTCTCACTTCACTCGTTTTTTTCCAGGGTGTGAAAGTTGGGCCAAAATGGTTTGCCAAGTTTTACTGCAAACAGTTTCTGTTGAGCTGGGCCTGATTTTTCAGCAAATAAACCAGAGGAGTGACTATTTGTTTTATCTATCTGTGAAAATAAAATTGGCAATTTCACCATTAACTTTTCGTCAATGACTGATGCAAAGGCATGAGGGACCAACCCTGTTTTACCAAGGGACTTGGCAGTGTGGATGGGTGTTAATGAGAAGCCTAAACTGAGTTAATGAGAGGGCTAATTAAGTCCTCCATGGTGGTGTGCTTGTGTTTGAACCCACAGCACGTGCCCCAGCCTGGGGCTGGGCAGCCCATCCTGCCCAGCTCTGATTTCCAGCCTGGCTCTGGCTCTCAGTGTCTGACAACTCTTACAGGGCCCAAATACCCCCAAAGTGGCCCTTCAAAGCAGCTACACATGTAAGAATAGTATCCAGCAAGTGTGTGAATACAGGCAACCTTCTCCCACTCCTCAGAAAGTCAATGTCCAGAGCACAGCCCTCCTCTGGGCTGTCAACACACGCTGCCTCAGTGCTCGGCCTCTGGAGATTGCAGCCCGGAGGGAAGGTGATGGGAATTGAACTTTGGCTCTCAAGAGCACCTGGCTTTGTTATCTCTAAGGGCCCAGGAAGATTTCAGGCACTATCAGCCCATGCCATGTCCTGACACTTGACTCACAAAGTGGCACTGGTGTTGGCTTAGCTCCAGGCTGCAGATAGCGACTGTCAGCAGCGAGGTGAAAATGAATGGAGTGGAACAGAGATCCCGCTGCTTCTTCTGGGAAAACACAGTATCCCACATTGCTGAGGAGTGCTCTCTCTCCTGACTCCCTCTGAACATCAAGATGTTCACTACAGAGAGTCCAGGAGGCTGAGTTCACACAGCACACAGATAATGCACTTTTTTTAGTGCATTATCTCCATCTCTGCAGTGGCCACAGGGAAATGCTACAAAACCTGACGAATGTCAGGCCAAGACTCAGTGGATCCCAGAAATGCAGCTATGACACAGATTCCAAGCATCACTGAAAGCAAGGAAGTTCCTCATTTTCCCCATGCAATTTGCTCTCCTTCCAGAAGATGAGTATATTGTTATGTGCAGATATATTCTGTATTTCCTACTCAGAATGAAGACACTGGAAGCCCACAGCCCCAGACAGCACACAGAGTCAGAGCCCACAGTTTGATGTGACTGCACTTCAGCCAGGAGCTGGAGACTGATGATAATAACCTGACATCTCTCTGGGAACAGATACCAGGCTGCAAAACTGATCTTCTGCCACTGCTGAGCCTGCCTGTGTTACGTGCATAAGACAGATGCAGGAATGCCCCAGGAAGGAGCAGACACTGCTTTCAATGAGAAACCAGATAACAGTGAGGAAAGCAGCTGCTTCAGAGAAACTTGGGTGCTTCTCAAGCATTCAGAACTGCAGAGGCATTTAGTGTTTGCTCTTTTATCAGTGCAGCTGCAAGTGATAATTCAACCTCCAAGTGGTCTGTGCTTTTGTTCTGTTTGAATTGAAAAATGCCCAAACAAAAATCCCTGCATTGTATCAGGATTACATGCTTGAAAGGAACTGAACAAATTGCATTTAGAATGATCAAAATGATCCATTTTCCTTACCTTGTTGCTGGTAGACAAAGGTTGGTGTTTGAAAATCAAATTTTACCACTATCAATGTTACTGCCTGATGTGAGTGCAGTGATATAGCTTTATCAGGCAAATTCCAAGACAGATTTACCCAAAAGACAGTTATCTTTATCATCCTCCTCTTGCAAACAGCAGTTGCCAGTGTGACACACTGACACTTCACTAGACATCCTAAGCATCTTTATCATCTCAATATCCCAAAATAGAAGCCTTCTGCACCCTGATGTCTCCACAAGAATACACTTGCAAATGCTGTTCATCCTTCTATAAGAATGATATAAAATAATAATAAACACAAATTACTGCACCATGACTGTTGCTTCTTTTACAGCCTCCCGTGTCTGAGAGAGAGAATAAGGCCCATCTTCTTGTATATTTAGGAACCTCATTCCCACTAAAAATCGAGCCTAAATCCTGGTTTGAATTAAACCTCACCTTTTGTGAACGAGGTAGCAGACAAGAGCTCTGCTGCAGGAATCTCCACCAGGACACGAGGCTGGTGCTGCACCCCAAGATGCAGTGACCTGAGCTCACTGCCCACCCCACAGAACAGCACTGCCAGTGTTAGGGACCTGTATTTAGATAGGTATCTGAACCCATGGAGAGCTCAGCAGGAAAAACATCCCAACAGAAACACCTCCTGGATGCTCCCTGCTTCCCAAACAACAATTTCCCCCAGCAGAAATGTTGATTTAAGCTGTTCATGCTAACGTGAGAGCAGGATAAGATTATGTGATTCTTGGAGCCACCAGGCCAGGTCATGAATGATGCAGTAATGAAAAGAAAATTCCATGCTCATTGCCCAGCAAATAAAGACAGGATTGTGAAACCTGCTCTGCTGAGCTCTGCTTGGTGTGGGCACAGATTTGCAGAAGAGCCCCTCAGAGAGGATGGAGACTTTTGAATATCATCACCCAGCCCCTCAGAGAGGATGGAGACTTTTGAATATCATCACCCAGCCATTTCTCTAATTTCTTAGCGCTGAGCACTGTGAAAAGTTGTTTATGAATGACTTCTGATAGCTACACCCTGGTCCAAGATCCAGGCACGCTGCCTGTCCACAGAAAGTGATGTCCCATTAAATTCTGCAGTGTCAACCATCCTGTCCTGGGTCTGAAACTCCTAAATGCCTTTGGGAATTGCCCTGGAGTGTGATGAAATCCCTTCCCCACAGCCTGCAAGCTTTAACTCTCCTAACCTCTACACTGACATGAATCCAAAGAGGTCAAAGAGAGACCCTCATCATAACCCCAGGATTTCCCTGCTGAGTTGCTGTACTAAAATCTCTCCTGGAAGAAACAGTGACCCCAGGGGAACAAACAAAACTTTCTGAGCCTCAGTTCCAGGGTGCTGCACACCCACAGATTCCACTGACTTGCTTAGAACTAAAGGTGCTTAATGGCTCCAGAAGTCATAATAAAAGGTCACCTCCTATGGAGAGTTCTGATTATTTAGATTCTGCAATTGCTCATATTACCATGTCAAGAGGGGTTTTTTTCAGGACATCATTATCTCCAATTTCCTAGGCTTTCAATGTTTTTCCTAGGGATAATCCCCTACAATGTGGGGTTTTTTTCAATACATGCACAGCACAAAGTTCTCATACATGGAATGTAGAAGTTTTTATATAAACTTTCTAAAAAAGCCCAAAGCCTTCAGTTTCAATTTAGTCTTTAGAGAGCTGCAAAAGCTTTGGTATATTTTTAAAAGCAAAGCATTAGAAAGGATTTTTTTTTCCCCTGGCTTAACTGACCCCAGAGTTCAACCTTAGCCAAGCTGATAGTTGAAAAAGTAAACTAATTACCACGTTATGTCCAGGGCCTGCCCTGCCCCAGCATCACTGACCCAACACTGTCACACTGCACCTTCTTTTCCATACTTCTCAAAATTCATTTCAGTGGATCAGAGATGCTCCTGGATCATCCACTACCTCAGCATAGCAACCACCAGGACAAGGCAGCTGTGCAGTGGTTTTGGAGCATCCATGCCTCTGCTAAATAAGCATTTTCATGACAAAAGTCAAGAAATAATTACCAATTTCAAGAAGTTCCCAAAACCTCTATTTAAAGTGCCGTAAGTTGTAAGTTCAAGGAAGGCAATGCCTTTGTGACAGCACAGCTGTCAATTAAAAAGATTCCCAGGGCCTCCTGGTTAGTCTGATTCTTGGTCTTTAGAATTATATGAATATAGGCTTAAGACCACCCAAATCCCTTTTTTTTTTCTTTTTGAGAGGGGGAGAGAAAGAAAACATGCACACAAGAGGGTGAAAGAGACCATTAGCCTGGTGCTGGCCCAGTGTAGTCTTACAGTACCAAAGAAGGGACAGCACACTGACCTGTGCCAGCAGCTGTATTTACACTAGAGCCTAGCAGTAAAGGCCCACTGGAGGGGATGGCACACACACTGCAGGATGCACTGGCCTTTGGAGAGCTGCTGTAACCCACATGGGCAGGATCCAGCTGCAGGAATTAATCCCCTGCCAAAGCACCACTGGGGGTAGCTGACTTTTGTCTCTTGCTTAGTGAGGAGTGGCTGATTTTGCACCTAAACCTCACCTCTCTGCCAGGAAGCATTCCCACAACAGTGGGACATGTTCTGCTGGAGAGCCAGAGACAATCCTGGTTATCTCCTGCTTTATTAGCATCACCAGCATGACTGATGTGCTGAAGGAAACAGCATGAGCAGCCTCTAGTCTGCAGGACAGGCTTAGAAAATAGGGGAAAATAAGCTTTCCAATTCATTAAAAAACAAAACCAATAAACTGAACAAAATTTAAAGTATCTGTTCTCAGCAGAGAGGAAAGAGGTAGAAACATTCCAACTTGCACAGTTCAGCACCTTGAGGCTGATCTCCCCAGGCTCCCTGGCAGCCCATGGGGAGAGGAGAGGAGGGGAGGCTCCTCCAGGGATGAGGCAGAGCTGGAGCCTTAGGCTCTCCACAGATGACAGAGGGTCAGGGAGCCAAGACAGACCCCTGGGAGGCAAGGGCTGTGCCCCTTGCAGATCTGGGCTCAAACCAATCCATTTGCCCTGGCTCTCTTCAAACTGAAATTCATTATACAGCCTTTGGACAACATTTCTTTGTTTTCTAATTGATTCAGGCTTTCTTAGGCTGATATATCAAGAAAGAGTTTAAACAAAAAGAAACAGAATTAAATACTTGCTTTTTCTGCAGGGAAAAAACTAAAAAAAAAATCATAAACATTGCTCTGTAGTTTTCCTGTGCTTCTCCCAGCTGTATTGTTCTTCCTTCACACCATGAGTTCTCGGATAGCAAAGAAAACAGTCTGTGTCCTCAAGAACAAAGGCTGGCAGGAAAATCAAATTAAAAATGGCAATCACATTTGCAGCAGTATAGGCAGCTAAAGTGATCACCTTTGTTATTTATGCCACTTCAGGTATGGAGCAGTTCAGAGCCCTGTTTTGGCAGCTCCCTGTGCATGGAAAGGAAACAGCCATCACCAACACAGTTATGGGAAGCATAACTGGCCAGAATCTTCAGGTGCTGAAGATTTAAGCATGTTCACATGTCCCATTCATTCCTTTCTTCCCAGCTGCTTTTAATCCCCTGCCTAAAGCAGGTGCTTTTACACTTCCCCAAATAACAGATGGAAATGGGGCTTGTGAATTGGGGTGTAAGAGTCAAGCTATGAGGGGAAGGTGGGACAGGTTGATGGGGAAGGGAGCAAGGAAGAGGGGACAAAGTTCAAAGTCATAGGAAGCTTTAGCATGAACTTGTCCTGTAAGAGGCTCCAGCAGACAGGAAATCCAAACCATGACATGTTTGGACATAAGTTTTCAGCACAGGAAGTGTTCCAGTCTGCAGGACCTGAGCAAAGGCACTGGTGCAGACAGAGCAGGAACGTGCAGTGACTTAGGTTCAGGTTTGTTCTCTGCCACAAGCAGGACTTGGCTCATTCCTGAGCTCCAGCCCCACAGGAGCCATTCCAGGCTGACACTGAGCTCCTGCCCACAACTTTGAGTCAGTGAGGGCAGCAGGGACACCCAGGAGGTGCTTGGGGCACCTGAGATGTAGCCAGCTACCCTCACAACTCTCTGAGAAAGGATAACTACTCCAAAACATTGCTGAAACCTCTTCAGCAGCTGGGGAGCCTTTTATTGCTTCTACCTGAGGCCCTTCAGGCCAGGCCTGCAGCAAGCTCTCATGTGTATTACAAAGAATGATATGGAATTATGGAATAGTTTTGGGTGGAAGGGATTTTAAATATTATCTCATTCTAAGCTCCTGCCATGGGCAGGGACATCTCCCACATGGCCAGGCTGCTCCACAATCCATCCAGACTGGCCTAAACTGCTTCATCTCCTGCATCATTCATCCTGCAGAACCCATGGAAGTGCTTTCACTCATTCACTTGTCCTGCTTTAGGTACTTGTTTTATAACCAAACCTTGCACTTTTGGTAAAATAAAACAGAAATGCAGGTCAAGATGGCAGTGATGGTCAAGGGCCTGGTTCTGATCTCACACACACAGAATTAGCAAGATCCATCGATTCACCACTCCTCCCACCTACACTCTCCCTGTTTCTGAGGGGTTAGAAAGGAACAAGACAACTTCAGCTGACCCAAGGACCCTCTGGAAAACAGCAGCAGTTCTCCAGATGTCTCTCCTCCACCTTCAGACAGTGCCACAGGCTGCAGCCCCAGCAAGGCTTGGAGAGGAGAAGGGAAGCTGCTGCAGCTCAGTCCGTGACGTGGGCAGAGGCAGCACCCCTGCTGCCAGAAAGAGCCTTTCAGGGACTCCTTTCCACAATATTGGGAATTCCTGCAAAACTCCCATTTCTGACGTGCTGCTCCTCTGTGAAACATCCCCCGTGTTTGCAAAGAAGTGATTATGAATGGCTAACCAGCCGTGCATATATTTCAGGCAAACTTGGACACAGCACTGTTATTTTTGGAAACACGGACACTTGTTCAGGGTGAGCTGGCAAGGAGGAGTCACTGTGGAAAGTTCCCTGAAGAACAGAGAGTCTGTAGTGCCACCTACTGCCTTACTCCGGGCTGTAACTGCAGATTTGGGAAAACCTCGGGGACAAAAAGTGGCAGCCTGGAAAAGCCCCAAGCTCACCCAAACCAACACCCCACAGCAGATTCCCCATCAGAGGGTGCAGAACACTCCCACAGAAAGATGCAAGAGCCAGTCCTGCCTAAGAACTTTGCCACAAAGCATGGTGGCCCTTCAAAGAGCATTGAGTTTTAATTACAAGCATCCTTAGTACTCTTTTTATGCACACAAACAACAAAGCTGATATGAACTCAATGCCTCATCAGCTTCACCACAGACCAGCAACAGCAAGTTCCAAAGATTACATTGCAAAGATACATTGTATAAAATTGTGGTTCATTAATTTTTTAACAATTTTAACTTTTTTCATAATTTAACCTTTTAATGTAATTATGTCTCCCTGCTACACAAGACAGAGCACAATTTCCCAGTCTTCAGTCTGCTGATCACTCAGTAGTATATAAACCTTCACTAGGCTCAGAAAATTTATTAAAAAAAAAAGAAGAAATCCAGTCCTTCCCTGTGTGCTTCTATTCAACTGCCCAGTCAAATAGATGACTGTTCCCTGAGTACATCTCAATTTTCCTAACCACAAATTCACAAAACATAGATGATTCTACAAAGAAAAACAGATCCTGCTTTTGGATTATGACTTATAAACCAGAAAACAAAACATGCAAAAATACAAGAGGAAGGTTGCTTCTCTCCCACAGCTACAGAGTATCAAAGAGCAGTAATTAGAATTTGCTACTCAGTACAACATATTATCAAAATCACCAAAAAGAACATAGGCATTTATTCATAAATGTGGTCTGGATTATACAGGCAGTGTAGATGCTTGGTTGGATGTGTGTCTGGTCTGGTTTGTGTTTGGTTTGGAATCCATTCATTTAGTCCTTAATCTGCCATTAAGGAACTGATACAGCAAGTGTGCACATTAAACATTTAAATACGGGTGCCTGGAGGCACAGAGAGCCAAACAACTGCAAGTGGTTATGGCTGAAAGTTTAAACAAGTGATTTTCCTTCCTCCACAAGGATGAGGTTAAAGGTTGGACCAGACGACCTCCAGAGATCTCTCCAACCTAAACTCTTCTATCACTGAAGCACGTGCAAGGGCAGGAGGAGCCAGCCAAGAAGGGAGGGCAGTGTGGAGTGTAAAGCTCAGCAGCATCACTTCCCTGTATGGCAGGACAAAGCTCCTCCATCCAGCTCCTGGGACACTTCATATCTTCAGAAGGATTCAGGTGAGCACTGCTGTGACATCAGCAGGACTTGAGCTCCTTCATACCCAGGGTCTTGCACAAGGTGTCAAACTACAGACAGACTTTTGAGAAAGCTCAGAGACACTGAGTTCCCCAGGCTCAGTGACATGAGTTCTTCAGCCTACTTTGGTTCTTTTGTTAAAAAGCTATTAGAGACCAAATTCTACTCCATTAGGTCATGCCAGAATCATTAAGTTGCAATAAAAATAATAATTAAAAAAAGCAAAACTGCAGATAAAGTGTAATAGTGTAATACACACTGAAGTATCAAGACTCTTTCTTCTACTTAAATTTTTCTTTTCTTGATCCATTAGTGCATGTAAGAAAGATTTTAAGAGGGGGATTCAGAATGACTTATCCTCAACTAAAATGTTGTTGCATTAACTGGACTTCACCTCCTTTAATATCAGGTAGCCACTCAAATGGGTGTTGTGGACCAAAAAATATTGGTTTTACCTCAGAGGGAATAAGACAACTCTTTTGGTTTTTGCTAGTATTGAATTGTAAGGGGTACAATCAGATCTGGACAAATACAAAGAATCTGAAAATGCTGACATGAACTCCTCAGTTGAATTCTGTTTGTATCATTTTTTTGTGCAAAATGCCTGAATTTTAGAGCAAAGCTTCCAGAAGAGATTACAAAATACACATCACACTGTCTTCTTCCTACACAGGAACAGGATCTGCATCTATTTAAGGAACTGGCAGGATACATTAATTACCCAAGAACAAGGTTTGGCCAACTATCTTTAGTGGCTGTGTACAACCAAGCTTTAAATAAGTGCACAGAATGGAGGCAACAGTGTGCAGAGGCAGCAAGTGGCACTCAAAAAGCACAGCCTTGCTCCTGAGCAAACAGCCATGGTTTCCGTGGTGGTTGTAAGGAATTTGCTTTGAATCTGCATTAAATAGCCAAATTTTCTACATCCTGTTTGATGCATTTCAAAACATCTGTTTTGATTAACTTGAAATCAGTGCGGCACGTTAACATCTCAGAGGAAATTAGGTTCATTTAATTTGGATTTCAGGCTGTGGTCCCCTTGCTCTGGTGATATCAGGAAGGGATTTATATGTGGAGGTTGTGCTTCTGCCATGCCTGGTGATGGTGGGAGCTGAGCACTCTGAGCATGGAGCAGGGTACCTGGAGCCCAAGTGTGCTTCAGTTGACTTCCCTGGCTGGTGGGGATTCATTCAGGGGAGGGATTGGCCAGATGAGAATGAAACCCTGTGGGATCCAAATTCTAGATGGAATCCTAAGGTGTGGTTCCCCCTGTCTGATTTCCCCTACAAAGACAGAAAACAGCAGGAGCTGTTATCACAAGCTTGTGTTGTTTTCAAGCACTGAAAGTAAGAGGTGAGACCAGACAATTCTGAGAGAAATGGAAACCAACTGAAGCCATGTCCCACCATTCCTGTGGGTAAGAATAATTTCCAGAGTAAAACACCCTTCCACATGCATCTGTTGGCTTTCTCCACAGAAAAGGTACTTTTCTTCTGGATAAGGAAAAAAGGCAAAGTCAGCAGTACACCCATTTGAAAAAGCCACTCCAGTATTACAGGTGCTGTAATTCAGTTGCCTCACATTCCTGTACTCCTATAACTGCAGTCATTTCTGGTTTGATGGAAGCTCTCAACTGGAAAAGAAACAAGGAAAAGAACAGCACAGGCATCTTGGGAATCTTTAAGCATCATTCAGTATGGACACCTGGTCAGGCAAACTGCCCAACAGGAACACTGAATCAGTAAATTCAAAATAATACAGAAGCACCAGGATTGGAATCTATGGAAAACCTTCAGAAGGAGGTCACTGAAATACGTAAAAGTACAGCATTAGGAGTACTGCAGGCACAGCTTCTAAGGGATGATCCAAAGAAAATGCCTCAGGTCTGTTTGTAGATAAAGTTCATTTTAACTCCACATTTTCTCAATCACTCTCATTTTTACATATCAGATGTTATCAGCTTCCCAGCTAATATTTTCAAAGCAGATTAAAGGTACAAAATATTTTCAATAAATTTTGGGCAACAAAGCTCTTGAAAAATCTCCTCTGTGCCCATTCAGCCTTCCAAGACAAGGACTGCTCTAACTGTGTATTTCTTCACGCAGGATCTGGGAGGTTGCACATGTAGCTGCAGGAATAATGGCTGGTCTGAATTCTCTGATGAGACTTAGCCGTTGGTGAAGTTTCCAGGCTTTGAGCTTCTTTCTGTGGCAATCAAAGCAAAGCAGCTTTGCAGACCTTAGTGTCATATTTCCCTGCTCCTTTCAAAAAACCATCTAGTTTTCAACACAGCTCTAATGATAACTTCACAAAATTCTGTGGTTTTGCTTTGTAGATCATTTAAGTATTTTCTCTCATGTTGCTCCACAGCTCTACTGTGTCAGCTCCAAGTGAATCAAAGAAAACTCAAAGCAAAAGCTGCTTGAAACTGGAAATGCTCTTCTGGATCCTCAGAGGAACCACCAATTTTGTGATGAGGTTCACTCGAAAGACTTCATTGACTTAAGCAAATCTTTCAACATGCATGGCAAGAGTTTAAAGTTTCTAATGAACCATGAAACCAGGCAAGTTTCTAGGGCTTTTGGAGAGTGCTTTCCTTAATTCTAGCTCCACATCACAATTTTGCCACCAATCTCACGATGCACAAGACCCATGGGAGCGTTGTACAAGCTGCTGAGGAAAGGTGTGACAGCCAGATTAGAACATGCAGCAGGCCCAGACGAGCAGAAGTTACACCAGCTTGTAGCCAGAGCTCCAAGGGCCTGTCAGAGGGTGAGGTAAGGGCTGTCCAGAGCAACACTGATCTCCTGTAACAATCAGGGGCTAGTTTGGTTTTCTCTTTTTAAACAGGATTTCATTGTAAAATGTCTCATCAATACTGACAACAATGCACTTGGATCCAGGATAAAACTTCTGGACACAGAGAGGGACTCCATTGCCAAGTATGCTCTGAAATGCTCCTGAGGCAGCTTTTAAGGTCGCTGTATAAGGGAAGATTAAAAGCTACAGAAAACACTTGAGCTGCTAAATCCAGGATCAGTCTTTTGCTCTGTCACAGTGTCCCTACACAAGTTAGGGCACAGAGAAACCATCTCCCCACTTTCCAGGGAACTGAGAATTCCTACCTCATGGAAGTCATGGAAAGACAGAAGCTTCAAACACTTCCCAGTGCTTAGCTGTAGCAAGGATGGAAACATGAACATTTCCTGTAGCTTACCAAGAAGGGGTAAAATTCCCAAAGGTTCTCACCAGTGCTGCCCAAACACACAATGGGCCAGTGGCCAAAGCAGACACTTGGAGTGAAGGTGGAGGCTGGACCACTGTGCCAGCTTTGGATCACGGCTGTGCTCCATCCTAGAGGGATGCTAAGCATCAGCACAGCTCATTTGAAATCCCGAAAATGCACCAGCATTTGGCAGCTCTCTCTGGGCAATGAAAACAAGTGGTTTTTTTTCTAATTTCACTGAAGGATTCACATGTAGATTCTCCACAGCAGAGCCTGGAGAGGTCTATTTAGCAGCAGGCCTCCTAAAGGTCTGACATTCAGAGTGCAAGTACAAATTTGCTGCAGCTCCAAACAGTAATTGCATTTATCCCCTCAGTTACAGAAGCAGCAGAACCACCAAATTGCAGTTCCTCTTCACTAGTCAGCTCTGGACCAACCTTACACTCCTTTACTTCAGTTTAAACATTGCCACTTGCATTTTCTTGTTTCTCAAAATCCTTCTGGATCCATACAAGAAAAGATACTTGAAAGGGAGAAGCCTTGTGTACTTTTTAACACATTAACTTTGAGGACAAAGATTAGCAACCTCTCAGTGACACAGACTGGAGTTAATTAGACCAAATATTCCGTGTGCATACTCTCCTCAAGGCAGCATCTGCAGCTCATGTGTAATGCAAACCATGTTAAGCAGCTCTGTCCAGCCTGATTTCTGTCCAGCTACCAAGGATTCTGACTGAATTTCACCAGACAGAAATGTGCAATTTTTCTGTCATTAGAAAGCACCCAGGGAAGTAGCACAACAAAATGATTCCTGCTGCTGTTAAAGGCAGGAGGCTGTGATTTCAGCTCAGTCATCTGCTCTCACATTGAGTAATCCACAAATATTTGAGCTTTCTGGCAGCATAACCCCCCCAACACCACAGTAGCAGAATCTTTTCCTCTAAATGTTTCAAGACATTTCCATGTTTGTCTTCTCAGGCTATTGATAGTAACTGCTTAATAGGAGAGGGCATCTGTGATACTTTTCCTGACTATTGATAACATCTAGAAGGCTTAAACATGGCCTTTCCTGCTTCAGATTTTAAAGGAGGTTAATTGAGATCAGATACTTAAAGCTGAACTTAACAGCAACAGAGTAAGTGCACAGTCCGGACTATGGAAAGAAAACATGTTAAAAAATATTTGGAATAGTTAAATATATCCAGATCAGGCACAAATGATAACTTCAGAGCACTTACAGAGAGAATGAAGGACACTGAGCCATTCCTGACTATCTGTAGAGTGCTCACTGGAAACACAGATGGAACTCCAGGGGACCAGAGAGCTGATTTTTAAGAGATAGGGAAGAGTTTGGGAACATTTAGTTCAGTCTGTAGGCCTGAGTATAACCTCTGTGATACAGAAGAGAGAGTAAGAAATGGATACATACAACAGAACAAATAAATTTCACCTTTACAAGATAACTGGCTCAAAAATAAAATCAGAAAATTTAGAAAGTAGAGGGAGGGAAAAGGAGACATGCTGCAGGATAGCAAGCTGGGGGCCAGAGAGAAGTCAGTAATTTGTTCTCTTCCTCCCCCAAGGACAGGACAAGAGTGAAGGACTACGTTATAAACACAAAAGAAATTCAGCTGAGAAATCAAAAAATATGCTTAAAAGTTGAGTAATAGTTGTAGAGATTGTGAAATCACCTGTCACAGATTTCTAGACCCTGTCAGAGGGGTTCCAGCTAATTATTTACTTGATTGCAGTTATGCCTTCAAGCACCCAGCATCTCCTCTTGCTCCTTTTTCATTCCATTTCACATCCCATTTCATTCCTCCTTGCCTCACAATCTCTTCCCAGCCCCACTTCTTCCCCCAGCAATGTGGGAAGGCTTTAAAGAATTCTGCCTCAAGTGAGTGATGAATTAAGATAGAATTAGTGTCACTAATGAGAACACTTTTCAGCCTTTATTAGACCAGTGGCTATGGTGACTTCTTGTGCTCCAGTTACAGAGTTGTCTCCATTGCAGCACGGTCATGAACAACTCAAAACCACATCTTGAGATTTTCTAGGCATGAGGTAGAATTCCTGAGGACATCAATAGCTCCTGCATAGTGCAGCTTCCAAATTTTTTCCAGTTTGGAAATCACATGGTGTCAGTGCAGAAATAAGCTGTGGTCCTCTAGCTAAGGCCTGTATGACAATAATGCATGTGCAGAAGGCAGTGGAATTACAAAGAACTGCTGGACTCTGGCATTTCTTTCCTCTGAGAGCTTCATAACTTCGTCATTGTATTACCATCAGCTCCTTCCCTGGGATCTATTTTACAAGGAACTTACAAATGGCATGTGTAACAAATGCTATCTATTGCATTTTATTATTCATCTTTTTCCACATATTGACATTTGAGATGCACCCAGGGACTGTGCACAGAGTATGTCTGGCAGCAGTGGTGTGCACTGATGAATGTCCCCTCGGTGCTGATATGAAACACATGGGTTCTATTAGCAAAGCCATGGCTGAAATGATCCATTGGAAATTACTTACCTATTCCATGAACATGACTCACCAAAGCCAGGAATGTTCTACAGATTAACTCTTATGAATGCATGGGAATTAAGCCCCTTATGCTGGGAAAAGGGGGAGCAACCACCCATAGGCTGCAAGGGGTCAGCCCTAAAATCTTTGGAAGATCTCTGACAGAACAGTACTTATATATTCAGACAATGAGCAAATGAAAAAAGAAGGGCTGTTGTTATTCCTGTTCATTTTGACAATTTGAAGGTATTTGTCCTTCAAGTTCAGGTTACAACTGAAAAAATAATCCCTATAGAAGTTCTTAGATATGTGCTTAATTCTATTAAAATCAACATTCCACCAAAATTGTTGAAGTACAGCGTGTGCTTAAATATTTTTCTGACTAGTAGGTACTGACTTGCCAGGGTTTTATTTTCTTTATTGGTGCAACATTAACTCAAAAGTGCTGTGGACACATAAATATTAGCCAAAACTATTAACTTTTTTGGCATTTCTTGGCCTTTTAAAAAAAAATCTGGTCCAGCTAGAAGGCTGCCTTATCATTAAACCAACATATTAAATTTCTCTGACAGTAAAATCTATCTATAGACATACAGTAACAACAAATTAACCTCCATCTGACATGAATGAAAACAGTTTCTAAGTGGTTATAGTTCCTAAAACAGAATCTATATGCAATAAATATAATTATTTCACTGAAATTGTTAGCACATGTTTTTCTTTTGCAACAGACATGTTCGCTGTACCATCTTTGTTGTATTGATATGTTCTTTAGTAGCTCCTTCTGTGCCTTCATCCTTGATTTAAATTTATCATGACACATTTTTAAACAATAGCAGGAAACCTCACTTATGACTTTAATTATAAAATGGTGTTATAAAATTATATCCACATTTTACTTTTGGCAGTTGGCAATCCTCATTTAACATAAATAACCCTTCTTGGCCTCAGCAGTTCTCTTTGGTTGATTTCAATGCTTACTGTATGTAATTGATATAAAAACACAAGGTTTAGGAAGCAGTTATTGGAACTTGTTAAAAGAAGTAGTCAAGTTCATAAATGCACCCTTTTTGCTATGCTACATGCCAAGAGAATTAATAATGGACGTTTGGGAATTCGGGAGAAACTCTGGCTTTTTAAAGAAAGACTGATGTAACTACAGTATTCCACTCCTAAGTTAATTGTTTGGCTCACAGACCCACGGCTTTGTTTCTCTTCCACCCACAGCTGCTTCCAATAATTTTCTAAAACCTGACACATCCATCCACACACATCCATGTTAGACACAGACATCCAGAGCTCCACATATGCACTAATACCCAAACAATTCTGCTGTTCTGTGCTGAAGGACAGGAGCAAATACCTTAACCTGGGGGCATAATTAAAAGGAAAAGACAATCACATCAGAAGAGGCTGTTCCAGAAGACTGGAATAGAGCAATACTAGAAATGAAGCTACTTTGAGTCACTTCCCAAAGCAGGTCACATCAAGGGGCTGATCTTCATCTGAAGATGCCTGGATTTGCACAAAGGCACCTTGGTGTGTCTCAGCTCTGCACACTGACAGTACAGGAACATGCAGAGTTATTTGTCTGCATGAGGGGTTAACCCCAGCACTGAATGCCCCAGTGGTCACACAGGAGCAGGAAATGTCACCTGTGCTTAACACAGGGTAGGCCATCTGAACAACTGAAGCAACACCTGCCTAACCTCTACCTGACCATCACACAGCATCACCAACAGGATTAAAGTCAAACATTGGCTAGAAGCACTGGATGAACTGGAAACAAAACCCAGCTCAATTCTCAATTGATGGCTGCTCCATAGCCTTCACTGAGCTGATGGTCCTTCCCTTCTGAGAGCAAATGACTTGGGTTAGGGCCCACTCAAAGTTTTTCCTTCTGTTACTTTCAGGACACAATTTCTTATTAAAACTAATTTATGAGAAATTCAAAAACACTGAGAATGGTATTCTCAAACTTCCATTTAGCTGGTTTATCTCATACCACAAATAAAAATCAGGCTAAGAAAAAGAAGGAGACTTGTTCTTTCTGCATCAGGATCCAGCACCTGAGATCTTGAGGGAGGTGTCCTACTCACACACTCACACACCAGGACAAAGCCATAGCAGAGGTCTGCATTTGTGGATGGCTGGAGAGCTGTGATGCCACAAACTGCCACTAACAAATGCCAGATGTGGATGTTGGGAGCAGGGGCAGCTGGGGAGTTTGGAGGAAAGCTGAGATGCATAAAATGTACACACTGTTTGTAGGGAGATGGGAGGGCAGGACAGAGGGGCCAGATGTGTGAGTCTCACACAGACAGAGACCAGGCAGACCTGCAAGACAAAGCTAAAAAAAATTATTAAGCAAATGAATGTTTAAATGAGGCGTCAGGACCTTGGGATAAAGCTTTAGGAACATGGAAAGGACAAATACTTTCCCTGCCTCCTCTTCCATCCCCACCCCAGCTGGTTTTATACATCCAAAGCTGATGTGGTTGGTCTTTGCTCAGTCAAGGGCCCCAGTGCCCATCAGGCATGTATAAGCCAGTCCTCTAAGCACAGCCAGGTACCAAAGTGTCTCCTATCCTTTTCCAGGGAACAGGCAGAACACACCAATCCCACCACACAGAAAGGTCTCATTGGAACTTGCCACTTCAAATAGGTGCTGGAATGAGTGGCTCTGGCCACTCATTAAACCACTCAGCCAGGAAAACTCAAGGGCACTGGGATTCCAAAACCTTCTTGCACTCTTCCCTCTTCACCATGCAACAACCCAGTCTCTGTGACATGGTAAAATTCATTAAGTAAATCAATCTTAGGGGTTTAATTCTTCTCAACCACTGAACTATAACACCCAGTTCAAACTTTCCCTGTCAGTGAAACCTACTGTCTTTAACCAGGGCTCTGCCCAAGACAGAGCCAGACGAGCCCTGCTGCCTGTCCCAGAGAGGTCCCAAAGCCAGTGGCACCCCTAAGAGCAGCAGGACAGCTGCCAGTTCTTTGGTGTCAGTAGTCCTGAGTGCCTTTTCCCTGCTTGGCCATAGCCAGCTTTGTGCAGGTGTTAAATGAAAGCTGAAAAGCAGCAGTGGGGAAGACGTTGCTCTGCCCCGAGGTTCAGGAGGAGGCCACACGTGGGATCTGCCTTTCTCTGGCCCACAGATGGTGCAGGGCTGCTGAATAAATAGGAAGCTCACTACCCAGAAGTGGAAGAAATTACTTCAGAGGAGGCTGAGACTCTTGGGACTTCCACATTTCCTACTATAAATTTGGAGTTTGCTATTTTTATTGAAAAGGGGGTAGGACTTCCTCCTCACACTTCCCATTACTCTGTGCAATATTAATCCTTTAACCTTATAATTAGGGACAGTCATAGTTTGTGGAACCTGAGGTTTTGCAGCCCTCTTGAACTTCTGCAGCAGAAAGTGGGAAAAGGAAGCTGCAAAGATGAAGCTCACCACATCTTTCCTTGTCTGTGATTTTCTGTTCACCTGTGAAAGGAGATTCACATTTTTCCTTTTCAGTCATCATATTTGCCTGCTTAAAGACCTGTCTCCAACACTCAGATTCCATGTAAACAAATGAAAAAAAAAGCATCACAGGACAAACTTGGGTTTCCTGAGTCAACCAACAGCTGCAATCAGAACCCAAAGCCACATCCTCAGCTAACATAAACATGGTGCAACTGAAGCTGATAGAGCAAGGCCTGTCAAACACATCCCTGTCCTGCCTTTTAAACAGAGCTGAGGCAGAATACCTTCCCTAACACAGGAGGCAAGGAAACAGCAGTGCTCTGTTTGCATGCTTGGGATGGGAGAGCACAGTGAGGAGCTGGCAGTGGCACCAGGGCATTTTCATTCAAGTGTTCATCAGAAACAGAGCCATGGCTGATGGCAGGCACCAGAAGTACTGAAGGAGAAGCTGGACAAAAAGGATGTTCCCTGGCTTGTTACCAAAGAGGTGAATCCTCCCTGTTGGCTCAACAGTCTCAGAAGCCAGAAAACATTTCAGCTGAAGTCAGTTTAAAATCTTCCCTCCCACCTTCATTTTAAAACTTAACAGTGAATTAAAGGATTTTCTGCTCCAGTGAAGATTAGAAGCATTTATAAAGCAGCAAATATTAGCTTTCACATTATTTTTATTCTGCAAACTATTTTGCAAAACTAGGTGAAATCGCAGATGAAATAATAAATTATTAAATCTCTATTTTTACTGTCAAAGTAGAGGAGACAGGGGAGGATTTTTAGAGTCAGGTTGGTTGGTTTTGGCAAACAATATATTTCTGCCCTTCAAGAGGCCTCTAAATTTTGGGGCTGACCTCCTAGAGAAGACACCTGACCAGATGTAAGCTCCCAGCTCTGAGTACAGCTCTGGCACACAAGCAAGGACTCCTTTCCAGGTTCAGCAACACCTTGGAGCTCCTCCTCTCTTCTGCACATGGCTTAGGGGTGCCCCATGTCTGTGGAACTCCCATTTCTCTTGTTGGCCCTTTATACTAACAGCTTGATCCCCCAGCTCCCACCTCCACACCTGATATCAGGAAATCAATTTTTTCCACTAAACCTCCTGCAGCAGCATCAGCCTCCTTAATTTCAATTTCTGCATGACACTTTCCTGTACTTCACGTGCAGGTAAAACTCTCACTAATACCAGATCCATGATGTGTTCCTAGATTTCAATTCCTCCTGCTGATCATTTATCCAGAACGCACAATGTCTGCAGTGCTGGTGCATGAGCAGTGCTTCCATGAGCAGTGCATTCCTGGCTGAAAACTGGCATGACAAAAAGCTCTCTCCTTCCAGGACCTGGCTGATAGCAAAGTTGCAATTTGTGTTCTAAAGTCTCCGAAGTTTTCAGTCCTCCACCAAAATAAGCTTGTTAAGTGTAACAAATTGTCCAAGTTTATTGAAACCCTATAAAACATCAGGCTAAAGAGTCACAGCAAATCCCCAAAGAGGCTCTTGGAGAGATTTATTGAACAATGATGTCCTCTGCTGGCAGGAACCAGCCCCAACCTGTAACGCAGCACCTTCCCCGGGATTCTGGGACAGGCATTGAACAAGCTGAACAGGAAGCCAAGGACAGACCAAAATCAAGACAGACAAGATGGCTTTTGGATGGTTTTGTCTCGTTTACCTCCAATAAGGACAGAGGTCAGGGGATATTTGATGCAAAAACCCCTGGTGACAAGAAATAAATTTGAGTATGATTCAGGACTGGCCTATGACTCCAAACCCAAGCAAAGAGTGCAGCAGCTTGGAAAACAGACCCAGACTGTCCTCCCAGCCTTGCTGCTTTTCCTCAGGGTGTCTCCATGCAAATCAGGTCTCTTCCATCTATTTGGATTTTGAAAGCATCAGAACAGGGAAGGAAGGCATCATTTTCCCAGCCAAACTTTAGCCTAAAAATTGAGCTGAGACGATTTCAAGACCACACAAATGACACAGTAGTCTGGATTTATTTCCAAGTGTTGCACATGTACTAAAGAGTAGATTTTCAGACTATTCCTGTTCCAAGAGAGTTGGGCATCTCAGGAACTTTGGTAACAACAGAACTCCTGCTAATCCCCTTTAAACAAAATGGAGCTGGGTTCCTCCACGTCCCTGAGTGCTGATTCTGAAGAGCTTATGTTTCAGTGGCACTTCCCTGAATACCTGCCCCTAATTCTTAAAATAAAAATCAGCAGTTGAAAACCAAGTTTATGTTTGGTGCCTGGCCTTGAACCCTTCCAGGGATGGGGAATCCAGTGCCTCACCACTCTCACAGAAAAGAACCTTGTTAAAATATCCAACCTAAACCTCCTCTCAGTTTGAGGCCATTCCCCCTTGTCCTGTTGCTAAATGACCTTGTAAATGATTTCTCTCCATGTTTCTTGTTGGCTCCCTTCAGGTATTGGAAGGCCACAGTGAGGTTACCCTGAAGCTTCTCTTCTCCAGGCTGAACAATCCCAATTATTTAAGTGCTTCCAGTAGTTAACATCCTTTAAGAACTGTAGGATGTAGTTAACATCTTTTAAGTTACATCACCAGTACAATGAGAGTTCTTCCAGCTTTCTTTGGGAGTCAAAAGAAGCCAACAGTGGAAGAAACCTCCAACGTCTGCAAAAAACCTGCATTGCTGCTTATGGAAGCAGAGGCTGGGCTCAGGAAACGAGGATTGGGTATCAGTGCAATGGCTCAGAACTGCAGAATTTGAGTGTCACAATGATGATATTGTGACAAAGGATGGAGAAAAATGCACTGTAAGGTTGAATGAGACAAGGTGACCCAAAGAAGTGAGCAAATTCCATGATGGGAAAACAGTGGAACTATTTCTAATGATCCTTCAGCTTAGTCTCCAATTCTATTTGTATGTTTTAAGGGACCATAAATATTTTTATTGGCACTCAGGACACAAAGAGAGCTTTCCAGTTTCTATATAAAGAAGTCATTTTGGACAGATCAAAACAATAAAGGCACAGGGCTCCTGGATGACAGATGCCAGGATGTTAGTAACCATAAGTGGTTTTCAAATATGGCCCCATCACCATCCCCCACAGTAGCCCTTTCAAGTGGGAATTACAAATTGCTTACTTGGAGAGGAAATTTCAAACAGGCCACTTATCAAAAAGTGCCAAATAAACCTGTCATTGGGGTAGAAGTTACAAACCATTCCTAAACTCTGCAGACATTTCCTGAGCCTGTGAACTCTGATCTTGGCTTCTAATAAACATGACATCAGCTCCCCAGCACTGCAGACACAAGACACATGACCCACCACCATGTTATCGCTTCCTCTGCAGTTTCTTCAGGATCTGCTCTCAGGCACAACATCAATAGAAGACTTTCTGCTCATTTCAAAATTGGTTTTGGATCAGGTCCTTGAAGGGAGGGCAGAACAAGCACAGCATGGAATCAGTGTTTGAGCTGCAAATATTATTGCAGGTATCCACTTCAAAGCAACCCTGAACCCGAGATTTTGAGGAGTTTTCCAGGTATTGAGGTAGTGAGTGGGTTAAGACAATACTCCTGTTCCTGTCAAAGACTTATTAACTGCTCAACTCACCTCCAAGAAATGTAACAGAGCCTTTAAAAGCTCTGATAAAGCAGGAATGTACTGGATGGCCACTGGATAACATCTCAAAACTGGCTACAAATGACAATGCACCAGAAGATTCCAAATACTGGGATGACAGTTACCTTCATTTCCAGAGAAGTTCTAGGGGAGGATTAAGATAATCACAGCTCTATGATTTAGATTTTCTATGTAGGCACTTCCTTCTAAGATTTGCTTCTGAAATCAACCTTGGAAAAATATATTTGAAATAAAATTTCCTATTTATCTCAGTGCTGGAAACCTGAGACCCTTATCTGATATACCAAACTAAACAGGCCATCCACTCAATGAGCCAAAATGCCAATAAATACAGAATTATGGTTCTTGCAAAAGTAACTTTAAAACATATTATCAAAATTCAAATTTTACAAATAAGATATTTTTAAAGATCATGGGATATTCACTTAGAAATGAAGCATCTCCTCTACTCTCATCTAAAGAACAGGCATTGCCTTCATACTTGGGTATTTGCAAAAAATTTCCAGATCAAACATAAGTCAGAGATGGCAGGGTATAATGTGCAACATTTAAAATTTTAGTTCACAAATCCTCATGACTAACTCATGAAACTTGCTAGAAAAGACATCTCCAAAAGCCACTAAGAATCCACATAGATGGAAAATTACAGTGGATGCAGATCTCAAAAGCTTTCCAGGACTCAGAGAGAACAACTGCCCACTGCTCCTTTCTGCATTTGCCCTCTTTCATCCTCATCAGTTCAGAGCCTACAATTCCTAAAACTGAAGTCCTGAAGCTCTGCAGGGTTCAGAAAGGAGAGCTCCCTGCCCCAGGGTATGACCTTACCATCAACTCCTCCAGTCAAGTTCAGAGCCATTGCCCATAAAGAACGTTCTAGAACAGAGCTGCTCCAATATCCTCAAGTCACAGTGGCCTTGGCATGGGGCTCCTCTGCCAGGTGCAATGGAAATGTTTCACTGCTGTCATGGCAGGGCCACGAGGAGGAGCCCACTCCAGGTAATGGATGAACAAGGAGGCACATCTGTGGCTATCACAGTACAGCAGGTTGGTGGATTTCACTCCAAGGACCTATCTTGGGAAGGAGATAAAACATTAACAGATAGCACAAGATCCCTGGAGCTGTGTGCACTGGCAATCAAAAGCAATTGTCCAGTTTATATTGTCTCATTGTCTCACAAAATCACAGCATGATTTGGGTTGGAAGGGACTCTAAAGATGATTGATTTCCAGCTCCCTGCATGGGCAGGGACACCTCACATTAGATGAGGTTGCATTTGCCCTTCTGGTTTCAGAGCTGTGGAAGTGCATGGATGTCCCCAGCACTGAGGAGGACCAGACACTCTGTACCAACATCATGGATCTGCAGCACTGCAGCAGGAAAGCAAAGAGCACACGGGGAGCAGCACTCCAGCAGGAAAGCAAAGAGCACACGGAGAGCCCCGACTGCCAGGAGGGAGGGAGCTGGAGTCGGGTTAGTCAGAAGGCAAAGCCGTGCTCTGTCCAAGGGAGCCCAGTGATGTTCAATGAGCAGGAAAAATGCAGTGCTTTGGGTTTAACGACTCATGGAGCATGCAGCACCTCCTACCAACGTGCTGTGGCATTCCTGCCCAGGAGGAAGTGTGTCAGCTCCTGGGGCACAGCTCTGCAGCACTGCCTGCCGCCAACCCAAACACAAACCATGCCCGGCCCTGCTCAGCCCTGACATTACTGGAGCCCAGGGTTAAGTTCATCTCCCAAGAGCTTTCTAAAATCAAAACCTTTCTGGTTATAAACAAAACACAATTTCCAAACCCAGGCTACCAGGACCGTGCTTGGATGCCCAGCAATTTCCCTGCACACAGGTTCTGCCTTCCAACACCAAAGTGCCTGCAGTCCAACCTGCTGAAGCTAACCTGATTTCCCACTGGGAAACAAACTTTAATATAGGAGTGGGACCTGAGTTTTTACACTACTGCCCTACATTTGCAAATACCTGGAGGTAATTTTGTCCAGCCCACAAAAGGGAGGGGCTACAAAGCCAACTACATTGAACTGTGCAGTAGAGAGCACAGCTGCACTGAACAAAATCAGCCTGTGACACCAGGAGCAAACAAAAGCCAAGAAGTTCCACATAGGAAAAACTAATACATCTCAGCCAACAAAAGAAGAGACTTTTAATTAACTTGTTCTCATTGAGTTCAGAGATAATTAAATTACAGAAACAACAACATTAGTGTAATCAGTTTAGAAGAACCCACATACAGAGACAAAGGATTTTTCAAGATCCATCCATGAAACAAGAAGCTCCATTTAAACCACATTATTCTTCCCTTATTAACTGCACTTATGTGCTTTCTTTTGGAGAAAAGAACATGACTCCAATCCAGTTTAATCAAATCCTTGAAAGACTACCACAACTCTTGATCCAATTCTCCAGATATTTTGTATTTTTATTTCTTTCCTCTATTCATGTAATCACTCCTGAATTTCACCATCCACTTCATCAAGGTATAGCTCCCTTCCTTCCAGCTACACAGAAAAGACTGACAATAGAACTTGATTGCATTGAAGGGCTTAAATTTCAAATAAAAAACCAAAGTGACAAATAAGATAATGAAGCTAGACAAATCATTTGTAAGAATGAGCAGCTCACTCTCATGAGAGAGAATGAGGGATCTGCACTGCTTGAACTGCAGCACTCTTTAGGCAAAACAATAACCCACCTTTCCAGTGCCAGCCAAGGTAAAAGTCACTCATGGTTTGGTCCATGAAGGTCCAGCAGGAGTCACACCAGGCCAAGCACAAAGGAGCACCTTAAACAGGACCACTCATATCCAGGACTTAAGCACCTGTTAAGTATTTTTCCAAAGTGATCCTGATGCCTCAGGTTTGGCTTTTCTATTTTTCAGGTTCTGTGCTGCTTTAGTGTGTGGGTCTGGGCTCCATATTATGGGATGCTGAGCTCTCTGCACAGAGCAGGGAGACAAAACAATTCCTTCTCTAGCTGGGGACCAAGGACAAATGATCCAGATCTCAGGCCCAAAAACATAAACAACACTGACTGAAGAGAGAAAAACAAGGATGGGATAGCATGACCTGAAGCTATAACTGGACAATGAACTCCAATATGCAAATGGAGCAGAACTTATAAAAGTGACAGACCCTGTGCCCAGTCGTGCATTTTGGGACCATTTTGTGTTCACCTGAGGGGCAGTCCTGGCTGGGCTCTTGTGCTGCCCAAGGTGGACCCATGGAGGCCTCCTAATAAATCCCTGCTTTATTCTTTAGCTCTGTCCAGCCTCTATTCCAGGGCAGCCTTCCCAAGGCATCAATCCAGAATACATAACCTTACCCTCGGGATCAAGGGCTCACGTTAAAGGGAATTCAGGCTAGGAAGGGAGAACCCACTGGGGGGTGCCCCTTGAGATTAAAGGTGCTCAGAGCAGGGCTCCTCCCACAGAAACCCTACACATACCTGCCTCATAGAGATGGTGAGATGTGACAGGAAGGGGGAGACTTCCATGTGAGAGAAAGTGGCAAGAAGAGCATCAGCAGGCTTGTAAAAGCCCAAAGAGAGATTAATGTCACAGCCAACTTCTTTGGCATTAACAAATTCCACACTAAATCTCAAATTGCATAGACCTGACACCACCACATCCTCAAATTCTCCTAATATCTGTACAGCTCAGCTGCACCAGTTGTAATCTCAGAATCCTCTCCCAGCAGTGCAAGACCTCTGATGAGGAGAGGTTTTATAGGAGTAACAAGAAATACCTTTTAAATAGACAGTGCTCCAGACAGACTTCAGTCAGGGAGCTAAAAATATTTTTTTAACTATGTAAAAGTTAGAACTACAGGAGAAATTTCACGGCTGCTACTATTTGCTTTTCCTGGAAAAAAACCCAAACTAATAAACAACAAAACCCCCATATGTATATAAAAAATATCATGAGCTCAGTTTTTTACTAAGTGATATTTTAATGGGAGATCTTTTCTCCCAGATATCATCTTTATACTAAAGAAAGCTGATTGCTCACACGACTTTGTGAACATGCAATAGCCAGTGTTTATGAAATCCTGAGTATGATGCCAAGCACACTGGTTGTGACAGAAACCTCCACTGCTTGCTGGGCCCAAAACAGTAACCTGAGAGGAAATATTGATTGCACACCTTCATGCAGGGGCAGAAACACCAGGATGGATCTCACTTGATCATGAGGCAAGGGCAAACAGGAAACTGAGACAGGAAGAACAACCATTTCAGAGAGTCCTGCACGGGAAGAGTTGATGATGCAGATGTGTCTGTAAGGGGGCTGTACCCCCAGTGTGCCCTTCACACCCCCCAGGAGTATCAGCAGGAGCTCTCATCAGCCTGGCGCACCGAGCAGGCCACCAGGTGTCCCCCGTGCCCCAGCCCCGCTGTTCCCGGCGCTGCAGTGGCACCTGGCGGTCACTCACAGCCAGGGACTGCTACCAGCCTCGCTGTCTCATGGGACACCGGAGCTTCTCACGCCGCTTGCGCAACTGTTTGCTCCTCGCTGCTCTTCCCGGGTATTACCATTGTTATTGCTGCCGTTGCGTTGCTTTGGAGATGTTCCAGCAGCAGCTCCAGAGCCCGTCAGCAGAGCAGATGCAAAACCTCCAGGGGTGAGAGCACCGCTGCAGGCAGCCAGGCTGTGACCAGGCGGGGTCCCAGCAGCAGCAGAGCCCTTTGGGTGCCTGGCACTGCCGCGCTTCTGGGCAGCCCCGATGGCAATTACTGCCAGCCCTGACCTGGGGCACCCGGAGCTCCCTTGGGATTTCAGATGACCACATCTTGCAGTGTTTGATTTCTTCAGTGCTCAGACAGATCTGCATGAGTGAGTGACAGGATGTGATTCAGACAGGTAGAGAGGAAAAGGCTGAACTCAATGAGATTTGTGTATAGTGTGTCAGGACAAGGGAGAAGTTTGCCTTTAGGGAGTTTCTCTTTATCAGTGCTCAGCTCTAACTGCAAAGCAAAAAAAACCACAGCCCAGCTTTGAAGAAAAGCAGTTAAAGGATCATATGCAAGTATCCATCTCTTGCTTGGTCTTACAAAGAAATCTGTTTTCTTCTGTCACAGCAAGTAAAATAATGACTGGTCCTTCAGCAAGCACAGGCAAGAAACAAAACATTGTGTCAGGGCCAGAAAAGAAGAGATGAAGTAACACCACTATTGTAACAACTGCTGTTTTGGGCATGCTCCTTTTTAAAGAAATATTTAAAGCAGTACTTCATGGATTGAAAACATCACTAGTTTATAAGGATCTGCACACTGACAAGACTCTTCCTTAAATTAGTTTTTAAATCATCAACAAAATATTTGCTAATGGGTATGGAACACCCCTGAATCCATATTATGAAGTTTTCCTCACTGTTCTCAAAGTCCAGCCTGGCTTTTAGAGAGGAAGCTCTAAGAGACATGAACTAACACAAGGGTAACAATAAAACTGTGTTGGTAATCCAGCCAGAGACTGGAAGGGATGAGGGAGAGAAAACGAAAAAACAGAGGGGAAAACCCTACCCTTAGGCACATGAATCTGCAACATGATTTTTCAGAGTGTTAATTACACTCCAGCTTTCACAAGTCACATGCCTTAGGGGAACTCCAGGTGCTGCTCAGCCTCTGGAAAATGCTGATTTAGGTGCAGGAGTAGACATAGGGAAGCCTTATTTAAAGCTTCTATATTTAAAAGGCTAGGCCTAGTATTAAAAGAAAAAGTATATTTGCACATTTGGATAGAAACCCAAGTTTAGCAACACAGCATTTGCATTGCTTTCATCAGGCATTATTCATTCAGGAAAGTTGCACAACCCCCTCTCAGAGCAGCATCACAAGTTTGCTGATCCATTGCACAACTCAGACACTGCTGCCTTCTCCTTACACCGAGCCAGTTGCAGGGAGCAGGGAAGAGCTCTTCCCTCAAACCCAGCCCCACGAGTTTAATCCAGCCCCCAGGGCACACTTGTGTGGCCCAGCAGAGGGAGAATCGTGGCAGCAGCAGCTCTGCTCTCCCAGGGCTGTGGCCCAGAGGTCAGGAGAAGGCAGGAGCAGCTCGGTGGAAGCCAGCTCAGATCCCACCTGCAGCAGAGCCCTGGTGATACTCAGGGCTGTGCTCCCGAACTCTGCCCGAGGGAGCAGCACTTGGCTCCCAGCAGCCTGGGCCAGGGCTGAGGGCTGGAGCAGGGGTCACCTGTGCAGCTCTGTCTGCCACCTGTGGCTCAGAAACAGCTGATTTACAACAGAGCCCCTCTGCAACCTCCAGCCACTCTGCTTTCCCTGGGAATGGAGTGAGGCCACTTCTACATTCCATCCTGCCCCTTATTGCAGTTTCAACTCCTCAGGGCAAAAGAATATCTTCAGTTCATCTGCACAGACACAGGACTTTCAGTTTCGTTTAGATCATATAAATACAGCTGTTATATTTAAAGCATCTGAAAAGGATGAAGAATGATTTAGGGTACTATTAATATGAGCAATTTCAAACTGAAGAGGTCAAACAAAGGTGAGTCTATTTATCTTAAAAGCTCCCATCCCAATAGCCTCAATCCAGCATCAGATAATATCTCAGAGTGTCACTCCAACTGAGAACCAGTATCCAAAAGAAAATAGGCTGGGTTCAAAATAATTGTCTGATTACATGCTGTTATTATAACTTTCTCATTGCTGTTTTGGAAAGGATAATGCCAAATCCTGTGTTAGCCTTTGGGACTCTTTCTGCACTTGGTCCCACAGCTGAGATTATAAATGCAAGACACTCCCATCAGACATGACAGAATCCACAAGAAACACCCCACAGGGAATGCAGACTCAACCCACTGCCATCATTTGATGTGATGCTGTCTCTTGTAGCCTTTAACTTTTATGTACACAGTCAGGCATTAATAACTTTTAACTCATAAATTTTACAACCTCACAGCATGTGCTTGGCCTCCAAGGGTGGAAAAGGAAAATGTATTTCCTTTCATTAACCATGATACATATTTAGGAGGAAAATTTTCAGGATTAGCTTGGCACCATCTCCCTATAGCCCTGGCTTACAGGAGTACAGAAAAGGTAACACCAAGAATTTCTGAAAGTCTTACACCACATATCAGATTTGAAACCAAGCCACACTTTTTCTAAAAGCCTAAAAGACAGTCCAAACCACCTTTTCTTTTTGCTCTATTTTACAACCACCAGACTGAAGGAAGGTAAAAAAGCTGAATAGTAGGAGGAGGTCATCCTCCTACTGAAAACAGTTCTGCTTGCAACTCTAGCTTTGCAAAGCTTTGTTGCTTCAGCTGAAAGCATGAGAGAGGTGTGTGTCACCAGTCAGCTGTCTGGGAACATGCTCACTGACATGGTCCTTTTTGGGCAGTTCCCTCCTGGGGCTGCTCTGATCCCTTCCTCTCACCCGTCTCAGTTCCCCCTGGGGAAGGGGGTTTTGGTGGCAGTGTTGGTGACTCAGCCTGTGCACCAGGCAGGGAAGTGTTTCACTGCGTGGTGATTTTCAAGCATGAGCCAGCCAGAGACAAAGCAGACTTTAAAATCCCCAGAAGTCCCAACACCCAGAGGGTGGGGACAGAGACACCCTTTGTGAGCTTGACTCATTATGGGTCAGTGCTGTACCAAGGGGCACCCCAATGCATCAGAACCCAGCTCAGATCTGCAACAGCAGCTTCAACTCTCCTAAACCAAGAGATTGAGGGGGTTTTATTGTTCCTCTTAATCCAGGTACCCCATGGCTTAGATTTTTCTCTTACAGGAACTGAATTTTTCCAAAGCTTCAGATATTCAACCATGGCTGTTGGTGCCACCAAGCAGCAGTACAGCCAAGGAACACCAAAAGATAAAGCACTGCCACCTTCCACTTGTGGACATTCACCAGAGGGCAGATTTTCAACAGGAAGACCCTGTGTGGTACAGATCAGCTTTTCTCACTACTTTGTCAGTAGTGCCTGGTGCTCATGCCAGGGTTTGCACTGATTAATTTCTGTGTCAGTAATGGGGGGGACACAGAGATACACACTTTCCTTCTTTGCCTACAGCAAGTGGAATATACTTACATTTAGCACAACAAAAATCTATTGCCTGTCAAGCACAGATTTCAGAAATCCCATCACAAAATAGCAAATTCTCCATGGGGAGAGAGGGCACCACTCTTTCACACCTACCCTCTTTGGTTTTGATGCCATTATGAGAAGAAAGATCTCCAGTGACCAGCTATAGGATATGAGAACAGGACACTGATATTCTCTGCTCAGCTTTAGTCCTCACCTGCAATCCAAGCCCAGATACTCAGTACAACAACAGTCACTTCTCCAAGGCTTTAGGAAACTTCCAAGTGCCAGGTACTGGCAGGAGCATTTAAATATTTTACAAACTTCTTTATGTAACTTTCCCTACACTGAGAACTTACCAACTGCCCTCCAAACTCTTGGCACTCCCACAAGTAGTTCCTTGGAAAAGCTGAAGTTATGAGTGTCTAAAGAGCCTTGGGGAAAATGCAGCACTTGCACAGTTGCTGCTGTTCCCCATCCCCCCATGGCTCTGCTCCAGATCTGCTTTAGCCACAGCCTGGCAAACCCCGGGTGGGAAACGCTGCTCTGGGAGGAGGAAGAAGCATTACAGCTATTGCATGGAAAATGCAGAGAATCTAGGTAAGGCAAGCTGGAGAGGAATGGGAATTTACAAACAGATGCATCCACAAACTGGGGTGAGCCCAATAGTACCCAAATAAATACTGAGCATTTTTTCCTATAGTAAAGAAAAAATCATAATAAAAATAAAGAGGCCTATGAAAAAAGAGAAAACTTTTCTCCAGACATTGTGTTTTCTAACAAGAGCATTGACACAACAATAGAGCCAGTCTTACATTATTAAATCATCACTTGCTGATAATTTATGACACTGGCCTAAGAAAAGCTATTAAAAGTATATTGGAAGAAGAAATACACATTTTACCAAAAGTTGAGTATTTATTATTCTGCCTTTGTCATGTGACTTCCTATGCTCCCAAAACCATACATTTGTCAACTAAGAGACTCTCAGCTATAGATGCCTAGTAGACCCTTTGGAAAAGGATTCAAACACTAAACAGATCCCATTCAGTCTTAGCTGAGTAACCCCAAGAATAAATTAACACTTACCTATATCTAGTAAACCTCATTCCTGACTAGAGGAGGCTTTTAGCATATAAACTGTAAAGAAGCTGCAAATGGAGGTTTCATTTCCCATCCTTCTCCATGGGAACTCTGGAAGAGAAAAGTTATTACTCAGTTACAGTTTTCCCCACTCACCTGTCAAAGGATGAGATTATTACAGGTGTCCAAATCTGCTCTCCTCAGCCTCTTGAAAGATGACTGAAAATGAAAATGCTGCCTCCAAAACATTCCCTAATTTGCAACTCCTCAGATGTAAACCATCACTGCCTCAGATACTGGGAGTATGATCAGTGTTGGCTGAAAGCCCACCTATTTCCTTGCAATGCTTTATATTAGATTCACAGAGAACTTAGGCCTTGTCTTCTGGCTTTTTCCCAGATGTTTTTTCTTCATCCAGCAAGTGCATTTTCCTCTCCAAGGGATCTGGCAGACAGGAGACAGAGATTTTTTCAGCAGTACCAGAGCAGTCCAGGTGGAACATGAGCCCCAGCCCTCCTGGCACAGTAGGACTAGGCTGACATCAAACTCTACAGCCTCTTCTCTAAAGTTAGTTGTTCACAGGCAACTGGGAAGGGAAATAGTACTTACAATTAAAAGAGGTCAGGATTGGGACCAGCCTGGAGATAAAAGTCAATGCAACCATCTTCACTTTTATTGATTTTCTCCCAAGCACCATTTTTTTCCAATTTGATCAAAAGCTTATGATTTTGCTTTATTTGTTTAGAGAACAAAACCCAAGAACGTGTTTCTGAGCTGAGCAGCAGCAGCAGGCTTGGTTGTTCACCAACCAATTCACACCTGAATTTTATATTACCCCATAGTCCATACAAAATTATTTGCTCATCTGCAGAGGTACCTTTATTTAAATGATAATAAGCAGGTAGCTTACCAAACAGTCCTACAAAGATCCGAAAAGCCACTGAGTGAAGCCAGGGCCAAGGAGCAGCAAAAGCAGAGCTACTCCCCATGACCTCAAGAGTAAAACACCCCTCAGCCTGAGCTTAAGTAGAATGCCTGAAATTGGCCTCAGCTGGGTCTGGCTGGGGTGATTAAAGGCATCTTTGTGCCCTCAGGTGACAGAAGGCCCTGGAAGCTTTCATGAGCTCTCAAGTGCCTGTCTCCAAGGATGTCTGATATGACAAGTGCATGCATAGACAATCTAAAGAGATGAGCATGATTGGAGCAGCTCAGGGAGAAAGCCTAGGGGAGCAAATATCCTGTGATATTATCTGTGGTTTGACAACTTCATAGTTCTCATAAGAGTAACCATTTGCTGCCCATGATGTGTCAAAGATTGATCCTTTGTATCTCTGCAGTCTTTCTCCAGGGTATGAGTTTAATCTGAAAGAATTTTTCCTTTATTATATCTGTTTCTCTTTTCTGTCATTGATATGGTTTTTCCCTTTACCTCGTCACTGTACCACCGTGTATAAGGCAATAAAGATTTTCTGTGGAAATCTGGCTCATGGAGAAGGTTTTGCCCCCTTCCTGTCGGTTCAATCCACTTTTACTCTGTGCCTCAGTTCTAATACATCCTCACCTCATAAACACACTTTTCTGTTCTTTGCACCCTCGGAACCGATTTTCTTCGGGAAGCCTCAAATCTGTAAAAGCAGCCCTGGAGCTGCTCGATAGCCTGGGGCCGTGGCTGAGGTGCTGTCTCTGGGCAGCGTGCGAGCAGGACACGCTGAGCAGTGCTGGGGCGGGCAGCGCTCCGAGCCGCCCTGTCCCACCGCGGGCGGGCGGGCAGAGGGAAGGAGAAGGAAGGAAGGGCCGCCTCCCCCGCTCCTCCCTTGGCTCTCTCAGCTCAGAGGCCAGGTGGCGGCGGCGGAGGGCGCGGGAGGAGAGGGGAGCGCTGCCGGCGGGGACGGCAGGTGAGGAGCGCGGGGCGCCCGTGGGGAGCGCGGGGCGGTGCCGGAGTGAGCGGGCCCGGGCACGGGGGGCGGCTCCGCGCTGCCCCTGCGACGGGCGGCAGCGCCCCAGAGCTGTGCCCCAGAGCCCGGCGTTGTTTCTTTTACAGCCCTTCCGTGGGGCCGCCGGCACTTCCTCAAAGTGCAAGCGGCGCTGCCGAGGGTGCTGCGGGCCCCCCTGGCACCTCCGAGCTGCGCCAGGCACCAGAGAGAGACCTCGGGACCCCTCTTGACCTTAATCCCGAGTCGATAGCGCCTGGCTCCAGCACGATTCACATCTTTCTCCATTGAAGTTTGGGGCTGTGAGGGCTAAAATCTGCGGAGAGCTCGATCTCTAGAGCCACTGTTGCTTTTCGATAGCTGCGCTGGCCACAGTGCACAGCAGAAATCCCGGGTGGAGGCAGCAGTAGCCCGAGGACACGTTTCTGGCCTGTGTGATCCACCCGTGCCAGGCCTTGCAAGGTCCCACGTGGAGCCCGGGAGCCGGGGCACGTTCCCGAGCAGATCCAGGCTTGAGCTGGAGGCTGTAAGATGTGGAGCCCTGACAGTTTGGGTTTGGTTGGGGTTTAATACTGAGGGGTTCCTTGTCCTCGTAGCTTTGCTTGCCCCGTTTTCGAGCCCAGGCTTTGTTTGTGCTGCGTACTCCGGTAGATTTACAAGTGTTTGTGTTGCCTTATCTTCAAACTGAAACCTCCTGGTTGGAAGAGGAAGTGGAGAGGTAAAGAGCAGCTTTAGGGAATGATGGAGTGCCAGGATTAGTGCACTGAGGCCATGCTTTTCCAAGCTGCTGAAAGAAAGGGTTTCACCCACCCCTTGGGCTGCTCATTTTCACCCATGTCAGCACAGGCATTTTGTGCAGAATTAGATTGGGAAGTGAAACCTAATTTATAGATGCCCAAAAAAATCCAGATCAGTTCCTAAATGTTTTTGCTGGCCCAAGAGGGCAGATGAGACTGCTGCTTTTCTGCAAAAATATTGGTTTAAAGTGAAACAAGGGTGGGCAAAAGTAGAGTTCATCTGCCAGACTGCACCTCTGTGCTCCTGAAATAAAATCCCATAGCTCTCATCCTTTGGCCATGGATTACTTTTGAAGTTGTTTATTAATGCTTAGAAGCATGACTAGGGGCATCTTAACTTTTCTATAATCAGGAATTTTGTTTTGCTATCAATACATTGCAAGGACTGCTGTGCTGTGCACCTTGCACTGCACTTGTGCTGAAAGCCTCCCCTGCCTGGGGGACCAACTTGGGATCTGGGTCTTGGATGCTTTAGGAGAGCCACAGCCCTTCCCCTCCACAGGTACCCCCTGCTCTAGTGCATACCTAAACTCATAAATCCATGTGGCACATGGCAGCACAAATTCAAAATCCTTTATCCCACAGGCAGGAAAGGCAGTGTTCCCAGTGTCCAATACAATGCCTTTATTTACCAAGGCAAGCCAAGCAAACCTCTTGGATAAGTACCAACCCTTCTTGGTTTAGTAACTGTTTAGTGTAAAGGTGTAGGCTGGCACATGCAAGAACCCAGTTAACAACAGGGCCTGCTCCACAGTGTGACTTGGCCTCTTGGAGTCACACAGTTATGAAGCTGCAGCTCTCTGACTTTGGGCTCTCTATGTGTGTCTGAAATTTTGGAACTTCAGGGCAGATTCCCAGCCCCATCCCAGTGAAACTCGCTGGTAAGGTGATTTCCCTCTAAAATGATGGTTTTAAGCAGGTCAGATTATTCATTTATAATGTCATCTGTTTAAGGGGAAATCCATCTAATCTTTAACACATACACTTTCATTGCCTTTATGTTTGGAATCACTTTCCTTGTTAGTCGATTTTGTCATTATCACTTCATCTCTCTTATCCTTTTGACAATACATTTTGTATCAGAGGCATGGACATCAAGTTTTAAATTACTATGTACTCGTTTTTAAGAAGAACTACAACAGTCTGTAACATTGTTACATCTCTTCTGGCTTAGTTATTTTCTATGTTGAAAGCAGGCTGTGTAGGGCCCCTTCAGAGAGAGTCTGTGAGCTGGGCTCTCATGTGTTGTTGAAAGTTAGCAATAAATGGAATTCATCCATTTTAGTGCCTATGCCTCAACTGCAAAGGCCTTTTTCAGGACAGAGAGCTGTCTCACTGCTTAAATATCACAAATCCTGCCTGCAGCATCAGTTACCTTATACCTACAAGCTCTTTCTTCAGCAGAACCCAGCTGATGATAACCAAAACTTCTTCTTGGAGCGTCTCCTGTAGTTTGGCTTGGCAGGATTACTGTTCACCTGTCCTGGCAGGAGCCTGGTGGGATCTCAGACAATTCACCCTGCTGAGAAGGACACGTGCCTACATCCCTGTGCAAGTCAGCAGGAACTGCAGATCTCTGTCTGGATAATGCTGGCAGAGAGCCACTAAAGTTGTCTCCCTTTGTATGTACCCAAATAGGTAAAACTGCTCTCTGGATTTGGTCCTGTGGGAGCAAGCTGGCAAAACTGCAAAAGTAAACTTGGATTTGCGGTAAAAATTAGAGCTCTAAGTGTACAAGTCAACAAAATGCCTTTGTTCCCTGCAGGCTTTACAGTGTCCAGGCTGGCAGATTAGCACTGGATGGTGGGCAAACCCAGCTAAAACTGAGCTATATCTGCCCAAATGGAGGCAACTGGGTTGGGGGCGTGGCAAAATCAGAATGAAACCAAAAAATCCCACATTCCTATCTTGTAAGACCAATTGCAGGAGCAGAGTCTGGTTCAGAGGTAACAAGATAACACTTCTGAAGTTCCATCCAAGGCCGCTGTGAAGTTCTGGCAGCATGGAATGATGTTGAGACTGTGGAGAAATACATTTGTTTCAGAGTGGAGGAGAAACATCCTGTTCGTTTGGTTGGTTTGCTTTTGCAGAGCTTACACAGACCTTTCCTAAGATGGTTTCCTCAACTGAATATGGGTCACACACCTGGGACCTCTTGCTGACAGTTGATCATCAACATGAAGGTGTAGATAAGGAATTTCCACTACAGGTCACAGGGGATCTTCATGTTGGAGGACTGATGCTGAAATTAGTAGAAAAAATCAGTGAGTAAAGACCTGTTTCATTTACAGTGTTACTAAATTATATGTGCATCTTTCCCTCTCTGAAGAAAAGCTTCTGTGTGTTTTGAAATGGTACTGCCTCATTTCTGTGTGTGGAGCTTTTTGTGGTTAGAAAACCAGAGACCCCTCCCTGTGTTCCACCCTCTGTGTTACCATAGTGCCAACAAAACTTTGGGGCTGCCTTTCAGTTAGACAAAAATAATTAATCCAGACTTACTACTCAAGTCCCTTTCCAGCAGAATGTGTGGTTCCAGCTGTGTGGTTTGGGGAGCAGGAGAGGTTAGTGATGCCCTGTTTATGCACCCATGGCTGTCAGAGAGGATCAGTTATTAAAAGGCACTTCAGGAGTTCTTGTCTCCTGTGCTGTTGTGGCATTCTAACCTAAGTCTGAGCCATGTTATCCATTGCATAGACAGAGCTGGGAAAAGCCAAGACTAGCCAAGTCCAAGTTAGGAAGTAAAAAGTAAAATCCCCTGTGCACAGGGGAGCAGAGGAAGAGAATCTGAGATCAGTTCTGTCACCCCCCCTGCACACTTAGACACTTGGTTCAGCCGGAAACTGATGGTAGTCACAGTTTCCACTGAGTCAGAATAATTTTTCACAGTATTTTCTTTTTAATATTCAGCTGGTGTGAAAAGCTTTCTGTATTAATATTTAAAGCAAATCTGTAACTGACTTGTGTCAGCAGCTCTCTTGAGACACAGCTCTGACCAGGGGACTCCGAGATAGGACAGGGCTCTGCTGTGTCATGGACATGCTGAGGAACAGCCCCTGCCTCATGGAGCTGCTGAGGAACAAGGATTGGTGCAGAGACTGAAACTGCTTGGCCAAGATCACACAGAAGCTTTACCTGCTACTACATATTGACATCTGGGAAGTTATCTAATCCTGGAATGCCCATGGAATTAAGAGCAGCAATACTTTTATCTCTCTCCTTGTGCATGTGCTGCTACTCAGCTGTGTGTCACCAAGACTTCCATGGAATTGAAGCTGGTTCTTAACACTGAGATGAGCTGCTCAGTGCTGCTGCCAGGAGGCTGTGGAAGAGCCTGTGCCCATCTGGGTGACAGGAGATTTTGTAGGAGGATTTTCAGCTTGCACTGACAAGTTCTGAGCTGGAACCCTTTGTTGTTAGTCCTTATCCCAGCACAATCCCAGCAGCATTGCACCACATGTAGCACCAGATTCCAGAGCTGCTCTTTCCCCATGGATATCCACAGACTAAGGCAGTGCCACAGTCAGCACCTAGAATAGATCTTCAGGGAAAACAAAGTTGGTTCCCAGTGACTGCCACAAGAATGCAGCAAACAGGGTCTAGGTTGGGACCTGCAGCTGCTGCTTTAATCTAAAATAACAGGTTTGCAGAGACCTGTTTCCAAATCAAATGTTTGGTATATTTGCTCCATAGTTTGTTAGTAACCATTTTGTATTTTCCTAGAAATAGCACAAGATTGGTCAGACTATGCTTTTTGGTGGGAACAAAAAAAATGTTGGCTTCTGAAAACCCACTGGACACTGGATAAATGCGGGGTGCAGGCAGATGCTAAGTTGATCTTCACTACTCAGCACAAAATGCTGCGGCTTCGCTTGCCAAACATGAAGACTGTGAGACTGAAAGTCAGCTTCTCTTCCATGGTGTTCAAAGCTGTCAGTGACATCTGCAAAATGCTCAGTAAGTAAAGATAAATCTCCTCTGGCTACTAAGCTGGAGCATTTATTGGTGACTTTGTTTTGATGTGAAGTCCTTCCTCACAAAACTGTTTATCTCAAAGAGAAATGTGGGACAGGTTTTGGTGGTTTCAGTATGCAATGCATGTCAGTGGTTCTTTGTGATAAGTGATGCAAGCACTGTCAGCAATGTGTCCCACGAGCTGCAGGAGTACTGGATAGTCAAAGCTGGCAGTTTTCTAGGAATCTTTGTCCTCCTAGAGCAAGACTTGTTCCTGATTATTCTGTGCCAGTGACTAGAGCATAAGATTATCAATGCCCTACACCAGCCTTCACCACAGGCAATTTTACTGGTATCAACTGATTTATCACCTATTTTCACTAACATTAATAATATCCAACTCTGCCTATATGTGTTCACTTCAGATGTAGCATGTTTTAAATGCTCAAGACTTCAGTATGCCCAGCCCATGAATGTCTCACAGCACTGAGTCCCCCACTCTTTCCAAAAATGGAGCATTTCCAAGCAGAGGGTTTGGAGCAGGCCAGATGTGTGCCTGTGACCAATGGGAATCAGTTGAGTCTACAAGCAAAAAAATCCCTTTGGTTTAGGGTAAAAATAGGAATTAAATTCCTCATCTTAATTGAGATCTTCAAACCTTAGTCCATTAACACACTCATCTTCAGAAGGGATTTACTGCCTCATATTGATCCACTTTCAATTTCATCTCCTAGCAGTAGATTGTGAAATGTGCAATGTCTTTATTATACCTAACAACTCTGATATAATGATGCCATAATTGTCCAACTGGCATTTGGCCAAATTAAATATTTCTACATTTTCCCTCCAGGTTGAGTCAGTACAGAAACACTGTAACTTTGAATGAGTGAATACTGTCAAAAATGTCTTTGCTTACCCCAGGGTAAAAGTGTTTTTCAGAAATGAAGGGCCAGGTTTGTGACTGGAAATACCTGTCTGGATTAGTAGTGCATTAGAGAACAGTGAGAACCAAGACAGAATCTTGTATGAGAAATGCATTGAATAATAAAAGGCATGAACCTCAATTACAATGGTTCTTGCTTATTCATAATTCAGATATTTCACAGAGGTTATTATGCTCATAGGTGACTGCAGAGCTGTTAGGGAGAAAGAGCTTTTTCCTGGCATTCTAAAATGCAGTTACACTTCCTACAAAAAGAGATTTAAATTCTGTCCAAACTCACGGCCCAAAGTCTTTGGCCTTGTTATAGAATTAGTGGATTTTCCACAGCTTCTACTTTCAACCTGCTAAAAATAAAGTCCAGATTGCAACATGAAGCTTCCTGAAATGCTGTTACCAACCATGGGTGCTCTTTTGGATGTAATCATCTTGCTTCACTTCCCAAACTGCCTTTGTAGATATCAGGCGGCCAGAAGAACTCTCTTTGTTGAAGCAATCAGAAGGCACACTCAAAAAGAAAAAGAAAAAAGACAAGAACAGCAAAGAACCAGCTACAGAAGATATTTTAAACCTGTGCAACTCTCCAGTGAGTTCTGGATTACCAGGTAATGAAAAATCAATATGATTTTATTGTTCTGCCTGGAAATCAAAAGGAGGAAGAAATTCTTTGTTACACAAAGCAGGCCAGTTTCATGTAGGATGGTCTTGGAGACACAGTGGGCCTGAAATCAGTGGCTTCAGGAAATCTCCAATATGTCAGTATTTCCCTGTTGTCCCTAGAAATGTGTTCATTGCCATTGATATGAGAAAGGCCACTCTAGAAAAAAGGTGTTGGCCCTGCACACAGGATGTGCTGCTGCCCTTTGAAAAATGGGGACAAGACTTGAAATATTCATGAAATTTGGCAACCTGCAAGGAAAATGAGGAATAAAGGCTTGAAAGCATGTGTTTCCTGTGTCCAACACAACTGAGATCTCACAGAGCAGCAAAGAGCATTTCTGTCCCTGAGGTCACTCACCTGTGAAAGGACAAGGGCAGCTGCACACAGCAGAGATAGGAGACTGTCTTGAAAGAAAAGGGGTTTTATGATGGGAAGTAGTGGACAGGACCATTTTTCATGGCAATAACATGATGCTCTTAACTTGCAGCCAATTCAGGTTTGTACAGTAAGACCATGACACCCATTTATGATCCTGTCAGTGGCTCACCAGCTTCCTCCACCATGACCTGGTTCAGTGATGGCTCCACGGCTGAGCAGAGCTGCAGCATCCTGGCCCTCAGCCAATCCCCCTGTTCTCCAGAGATGCTGGCAGAGATGTACCAGCCACGGACTCTGGCTGACAAAGCCAAGCTCAATGCAGGGTAAGGTGCCTCTCTGAGACCCTTTGGGTTCAAAATGAGGAGTGATGGCATTGTGCAGGCTCTGGGCTCAAGTCTGTTGTTAGATGAGGGAAAATTCAGTTGAGCACAGTGGGCACAGCTAAAGGACACTTTGGATGACAAACTCCAAAGGCTTTAAGTAGACAGTGGAAAGAGATGTGGATAAGTTCAATAATTTTGTATTAAAAACAGGTGACTGAGTTCTGCACAAGTAAACATTGCTTATTGTATATACACAGAAAATGGAAGTTGGAAATCTATATGAATGCTCCACCTACTTGAGTTACATGAATTTCCCCTAGATTTAGAGGAATTAGAGCTGTTTGTTCCTACTTTTGTTTCACAATTGTACTGGAGCTCTGCAGGTGTGATGGTTTCTCCTGTACAGATGGATCTGTGGGTTGTTTTCTTCCACAGCTGGCTGGATTCATCTCGATCACTTATGGAACAAGATGTTCAGGAGGAAGATCAACTTCTTCTACGCTTTAAATATTACACTTTCTTTGATTTGAATCCAAAAGTAAGAGTCTTGTTTTTATTGCTATTCATTGTTTGCCTGCTTTCATGTCAAGGAGCTATACAGTAATATAGAATATATATAGCTCCATACAGAATTTTAGCCAGGATTTGTAACAAGCCCTTCAGAGAGATCAAACTCAGCTTCTCTCCCCCAGCTATGGCTGCACTTTTACCCTCTGGACACTGAATTGCTGTTCCCCACATGAAATGAGATCTTAAATTTAAAGATGGGATCTGAAGAGCACCAGAAACAGTATCCCTGTTTACAGAGAGGCTGCTTTACTTCCTGCATCTCTTTTAACAGGAAAAATTAAGGGAAGACTAGACTAGCAGTATGCTAAATGATGTAAGGAGTCCTGGTTTTGAAATTTGGCTTTAAAATGACATTAATATTGCACTGTCCTCATTGAATTTCACAGCTTTTCTGGGCTGAAGCCCTCAGAAGAAATCAGGGCACTTTGCAGTTTATTTGGCATGGTTTTGGGTGAAATGGCACCCCCATTAAAATCCAGGTACATGTCTTAATTTCAGCAGCCCAAACATTTCCCTTCTCTGTCTCAGCCAGCCCTGAAGCCATAGGATGAAATGTCCAAAAGAGCTTCAGACAGCCAAATATCTCTCCTCTGCTGGGAGAGGTCACACTCCAAGGTTTACCCTCCCATCACCTACATTTCAGCAGCTCTGGGCCTTGAACATTTCTGTGAGTCACTTCAGCTTAGTAACCAAGTAGATAATAAGGAGTAATCACTATCCAAAAACCAGATAGTGAATTAAAGCAGATCTGGCAAATCTCAAGCCAGTGCAAAGACAGACAGAACCAGAAGTGAAAAAGTCAAGATCTAAAAAAAGGAAGTGAGGAACAAGAGAGTTCTGCAGGTCACACTTGAGTTGGCTGTGTCACGTGAGTGTGGTCTCACATTTTGGTTACACCAGTCCAAGGCTTCCTTCAAAAAGGGATGTTGGGCCTCACCTTCTGCCCCAGCCAGGGGCTCCTGGCTGGTTTTGTGTAGGCTGAGCCAGCCCTGGGACCAGGCACACAATCACAGGAGCTGGTACAAGGCAAGGAGGAAGCAGAGGAGGGAGCAGAGGAAGGAACCAAGCACAGAGAGCTGTGGATCAGCTGCTCTGGCCCCGAGGCTGTGCCTGACTCCCTGTGTGCTGTTCCCTGCAGTACGACGCCGTGCGCATCAACCAGATCTACGAGCAGGCGCGCTGGGCCATCCTGCTGGAGGAGATCGACTGCACCGAGGAGGAGATGCTCATCTTCGCAGCGCTGCAGGCACGTACCCGAGCCCAGGGGCAAAGCCTGCTCCCCCAACAGGCAGGCACGGGTTAGGACAAGGCCAGGACACAGCCCAGGAGCTCTGCTTGGACTGGGGTCTGCTCTGGGGTGAGAAACACTCAGCAGCATCCATCAGCTAAAGCAACTGCATTCAGTGGCAGCACTAACACCATTAGTCACACAATTATGGAAACAGTTACTAACATTATCTGCACCCAGAATATATCTTTGATGTCAGTATTAGTAGGAAGTGTGGCTTCCCATACCAGCTACCATCCCTTCATCTCTTTCCTGAAATTCCTGTAATACACCATGTGTACACCATGTGAACATTTCCCAGCAGCTAGGAAAATGCCACAGCACAATGTGAAGATAGGGACACCATGGAGTACTTGGGAATTGAACATGACTGAGCATGGCTTAGTCTCTGACCATAGTTAATAAAGCACAAACCTGCTTTAATAATAAATTCCTTCCTTTTAAATGTAAACAGAGCTGCCAAGAATTCACAGCCTGTCACTCCAGAGCACTTTGCTTCCAAGTTTCACCTTGTATGGATGGCAGGAGTAGGGATCCAAATGTAGCAGCCTCCCAGAGCAGGGGCAATTATTGAGCAAAGGAACACAAACACTGACCATTAGAACAGGAAACCAGTATCAGCCATTGCACAGGAGCCACAGTGGCCATGGCTGTTTCCTTGGGAAAACCCCTGATTCCTGCAGAACTTCACACAGTTCTCCAAGACCCAGGAGACCCAATGATCTCTTCTGAAACACTGTGATTGTGTGTTGATAATTGCTGCATTGACTATTGGATGCTGTTTTATTTTAGTACCATGTCAGCAAGTTATCGTTATCATCAGAGACACAAGATTTCACCTGTGAGTCAGAAGTGGATGAAGTGGAAGCTGCCCTTTCCAATCTGGAAGTGACACTGGAAGGTGGAAATAAAAGCAACATTTTGGTATGTCCTTTGGGATCCCAGAATTCCTGTTGCTGTGCCAAATCTGTTGACTCTCATGAGCCTTCCTGGTTCTTGATTTTTTAACAGTTGATTACAGAGTGCATTGTACTAAAATTATTCCTGATTATTCCTGATTAGGAGGACATCACAGACATCCCGAAACTCGCTGATAATCTCAAGCTAGTTAGGTGAGTTGTTAAAATTAACAATAAAACCTACAAAACCAAAGCTTAACCTTACAAGAGATCTCTTGAGTTTTTCATTCTAATCTAACAGTACATGTGGCAGTTATAAATTGACAAATCCCCCAGATAGGTCTAACCAGCCTGATGATATTCTCTTCCAATCTTTCTCTTCCTGTTTCTGACAGTGTTGCTTGGCAAATCTCTCCCACTCCTGGGATGCTGGGTAGCTGTATTTGTACTTATTAAAGACCCTGCTGCCTGTATTTCCTAGTGCTCATCAGTCATCATCTCTAAACAAAAGAGCCTAAATTTTATTTTCAATCATATTTACTTTTTTTTTGCCAGTAAGACACCAGAAGAAACTGAAACTTGCAGTTCTCCCTGAGAAGATTTTCTGAAAGTAACCCCAGGGAATGTATTTTTTAAACAAAAGGAACATCTAAATTACCCCTTTCTTACTGAACATGGAGTCTGTTCTAATATCAAAATGGGTTTCTGTGATCCCATTGTAGTCTCTTGTTTTATGGGTGATTTAATCACTGTAGAGACCTCAAGTCTGTGATGCCTTTTATCACAAAACAGTCTTTGTGTTTTATAGAGATAAAGTGTTCTGTTTCATAAGTATTTATCAGAATCATCCGTTGACAGATGGTATTTTTAATCTAGGAACTGAAAACTGCACCTGAAAAATTTTAACTGTTGTTAACTGCTAACAACTGTTAATTATTAATTTCCAATTTGGAATTTTATTTGCCATTCTTATTATGAAGGTGGCTTAAGGTGAAAGGGAATTAAAGCTTTTAACAATGGGTTATTTATTTTTCCCCAGCAGTAGAACAGTTTGCTTTTATAAGCATTCAGCAGTTATTTATCATCATGAAAAAGTTCCTATATAAATTATAAAGCCTAAGGCAGTGTGGAACCCAGGTATTCTTTAAACAGCAACACTTTGTGGCTGTAATTATTTGATTAACTGTAAACCTGGATGCAAAGCTGTGCATGTCCCAGTGCTTCCTGTTCCTAGGGTGAACTTTTATTCCTATTTATTCACAGTATGCACCACAGTAAATGCTGCTTTCAGGTGGGGACAGTATTGTGGAGAATTGCAACATTTTTTTCAAAAACAGCAAGAAGAAGCTTTCTAAAAAGTTTTCAGCAACTTTTTCAGGGATATAAAAATAATTTTATCTGTCTAAAAAAATTATAGTCCTTTATTTTTGAAGAATGTTGCTGTACTGGAAAACTAAAAACCAAATTATTTGGTAGTTTTGAAATTCCAAAGTTTTTTAAATTAAACATAAAAATCACCATTTTCTAAAAAGGATTCTAAATTAGGGCTTTTAGAGACGGTCTGGGGTATATATAATAAGAGTATATATAGTACATCACAGTTTTCCAGCTAGTTCTATACTTTTTGTACCATCCTCTTAGATTTAAAGGGAAACACTGGATTTTTTTTCTTTTTTCTTCTTTTTCACTTCATTGATGACCTTTGTCACTAACCATGAAGTATTTCTCCACCCAAATTTTCTCTACTCAAATGCTAACACCTCTGTTTTTCTCTCCTGGAGGGCTACAAAGCTTCTGTAAACTTAGTAAAGAAAGAGAATTTTGTTGTATTAGATATGATTCAGATTAAGTCAGAAAAGCTGATCTCTGCTTCCTTACAATGAATATGAGTTTGTTTTATGGGTGAAGGTATTCAAGATATGAAAAACTGATGCAAATTCATGGTAATAAATCAGGGGTTACATTTGTGCTACTGAGTTCATGGGAAGGATTAGTCTGTTAAAAGGGAATGGCTTTGATTAGGAATGGAGGAAATAAATGAGAAAAAATCACAGATGGAATTCAGCTAAAATCTGGAGTAAAAACCACATCCATACCTGGGATAACCTGGACTGGATCCAGGCATTTCCCACCCCCTCAGAGGGGTCATACCCAGCCAAAGCCATGGGTATGGCCTTGAATTTCAGAGGCTCTGCAGTGTTTGTGAGGGACTTTTCAATTTTATCTATTGAAATAAACCAATAGGATTTCTTTTCTTCTGGTAGGCCCAAGAAACTGGCACTCAAAGCTATCAAGACATACTGGTTTGTCTTCAGAGACACTTCAATATCTTATTTTAAAAACAAGGAATCTGCACAGGGAGAGCCTATTGAGAAACTAAACCTGAAAGGTAGGAATTCTCCTTTCTTTGATTTTCCTTTTGCATCTGTGAAGTGAATAAAACAAATCCCTGCTAGAGTCAGGAAGGCAAGCACAGCAGCATTTGTCTGGGAGCTTTTTCAACTCCTGAGACTCCTAAGCAGGCAGATTGCATCTGCAGAAGAGGCTTACACAGAAAGGATTCAATAGTTTAGCCTGAGCTGGGATTATCAGAGCCTGATTTGTAAAATCCCCTGCACTGCTGAATTCTTCAAGCTGAGCCAGGTAGGGAATGTGGCTTGTGAGATGCTTTATTTCCAAATACTTCCACTCTACATTAAAAGGAGTGTTCTCCTGTGTCCCTGGCAAACACACAGTGGCAGCAGAGGATTAGGGATGGTGCCATGGGCAGGAATGCCAAAGGCTGTCCCTGCATTCTGCTGTGCAGGGACAGCTCCAGGGCCTTCCTTGGGCCTTGTCTGTGTGTGCCTGGGGATTCCCGTGGCTACAGGCAGCTGCTGGAGGAGGGGCCTGGCTGTGCACACACCCACAGCACCCTGTGCACACACACACAGCACCCTGTGCACACACATGTACCTCTGCTCCTGGCTGTGCACACACCCACAGCACCCTGTGCACACACACACCCACCTCTGCTCCTGGCTGTGCAACAGGCACAGCACCCTGTGCACACACACACCCACCTCTGCTCCTGGCTGTGCACACACCCACAGCACCCTGTGCACAGACACACCTACATCTGCTCCTGACTGTGCACACACACACACACAGCACCCTGTGCACACACACACACGCCCCCTGTGCACACACACAGCACCCTGTGCACACACACACCTACCTCTGCTCCTGGCTGTGCACACACCCACAGCAGCCTGTGTAGCCTCCATCTACCTCTGCTCCTTCAGGGACACCCTTTGTTCAGCATCAGGGAAGCAGTGATGCCCAGCACCCATCCCAGAAGAAACCTTTGAAATACAAGATTGACCCCTTGAGCAAATGGCTCTGCATCCCAATGTGCATATCCTCAGTAGGTCAGAGAGTGCCTGGAAGAACAGCCAGGGTGGCTGCACCTCTCCAAGCAGCCTCTCCCAGCAGTTCCTCTCCATTTCAAGTGCTGAGCATTTCCTAAGAGCAGGCTGAGGTTTTGGGAGCACTCCCATTCTTTCAGTTGCACGTGAGCTCCCTGAGCTCAGAGCACTCATCACCCTGGCAAGGCAGACCAGGCAGTGAATAGAACAAAACCCTTTCATTAGTGCCTAAGCTTCAAAGTCTTGGCCCTCAGTCTCAAAGAAGAACAACCACAAAGTACTGTTCCTTAGTATTAAAGCTGTAATTAAAGTTACTGATGTAGTAATTAAATAAATTCATTTCCTTCTGATTCCCTGTGATCTAGGATGTGAAGTTGTACCAGATGTAAATGTGGCAGCAAAGAAGTTTGGAATCAAGTTACTAATTCCTGTTGCAGATGGCATGAATGAAGTATATTTAAGATGTGATAACGTGAGTAATAAGACAAGAGAAAATTTGAATTCAGGATTTATGGTAGATTGTCCTGCTCCAGAATTTGTATAGAAAAATGAGGATGCTGCAGAGAGTTCATTGTTTAAATCTTTAGAAAATTTAAGAATGATGATGTGGCCTAACAAATACATAATTGTTAAATACATAATAAGGACAGTAAGTCATCTTGTACTTACCATCAGTTGCCAAGTAAAGCTGATAGGAAAAAAAGCCAGAACAAACTATCAGAAAATAAAAAGAAGTTACAGTATTTTGTTCCACTGTTGTCAGAGAACTGAAGTTTGGAATTTGTTTTCTTTTTTCTTAATTAGAACTCTCCCCATTCAGATGAGGAGAGCATGATAAGGGTCTTACATTAGTTTTCAGTTTATGTATCAGATCAAATTGTGTAAAACGTGTTCAGTAGGTGAACACCATTCATGCAATAAAATCTCCAAGAGAATCTATTTCAAGGTACTGGATTTCTTGGAAAATTTAAAACCCAGGTGTAGCTGGAGCCAGTGCAGCCAGGAAGGAAGACCAGAACAAAGCACTGTCTGTGTTGCAGGAGGATCAGTACGCTCGGTGGATGGCTGCTTGTGTCCTGGCCTCCAAGGGCAGAACGATGGCTGACAGCTCCTACCAGCCCGAGGTGCAGAAGATCCTTTCCTTCCTGCAGATGAAGAACTGGACCATGTGTTCCCAGGCTGCCTCTGAGCCAGAGAATGTGGATATGAAACCTGAATGCTTCGTCTCTCCACGCTATACCAAAAAATTCAAGTCCAAGCAGGTACCTGAGTGTGGCTGCTGGCTGGGCGTGGGCCGTGCCAGGGCTGCTCTGGGATGAGGCTGGATCAAAGCAGCACTTGGAAGCCACACAGTACAATTCCCTGCAGCAGTCCTTTGTCCCTTTACAAGAGGCCTTTTCTTCAGATGAACACAGGGACAGGTGTTGTGGCACCTCCTCCAAGCACCTCTCCTGCATCCACACCTGGCTTTAGTCACCCATGCTGTTCTGCTCCTGATAACTCTGTTCCTTCCTGAAAGTCTCTTCAGAGTAACAAAGGGAGCATTTTAAGGACTGTAAGCCATTGTTTCCATCTGAATGAGCAGGGTCTTTGGGTCCTCTTGCCCTTCAAGCCTTTCCTTATTCTGCACCTAGTCCCTTGTCCTGCTTTGACTGTGCAAGAGCTCAGCCTGCCTGTCCTCAGGAGGGTCCCCAGAGCAGGGTATGGAGCCAGGGCAGTGCCTCACAAGCCCAGACCTTGCTGTCCATTCTGCCCTTTGCACTCGGGATGTGTCCCCAGGTGCCCTCGGTGCTGCATCTGCACAAACAGTGACAACAAAGTGTTGAACACAGCACAGACCTCACGATTTCTGACTTAGTGAAAGCAACAGGATTTTTGCTCTCCAGTCAGCTGAAAACTTTCTCTCTTCCTGTGTTTCCCAGCTGACTGCCCGAATTCTGGAAGCCCACCAAAACGTGTCCCAGATGTCCCTGGTGGAGGCCAAGCTGCGTTTTATCCAAGCCTGGCAGTCCCTGCCTGAGTTTGGTTTATCCTACTATGTTGTAAGGTAATTGCACTCTCACATCAAGCTCATGCTCAGTGATTTGCAAGAAGTTCTTTGACATCTTGTTCCAAGAACATTTTCTGGTTTTCTCCCACAGATTTCTTTTAATTTTAATGATTTCCATACTGCTGTTTTTGCTATAGGAGTAACCCCCAGTGTCTCCATTCCTGGAGTGAGACTGCATCACATCTGCCTTGGTACAGACCTCTTGGGTTCAGCCTGAATAATCTCTCACTAGCATTAAACCTTTACTGTCATAAATTCTCCAAAATTTATAAAATGCCTGTCTAATTGGTGTGCTCAGGTTTGCAGGATGAGTTCACTATGACCCTTGTTCATTGCAATATGATAAAATGCTAATTTCTTTTGTATTTCATTAAGAAAACAGAAAATTATTCCTTTTTAAGGCTAATCTGAAAGAGCAGTGAGCACAAGAAAGGTCCCATATGTTCACAGCAGCTTCCCTGGACACAGCAGAGGTCTGACCTGCAGCCTTTTCTCTTGACAAAACACCAAAAAGCTGAAAATTGCTGACACAACCATACTTTGAGGCACCTTCCTTAATTTATGTTTAACACCCCTTCCAGTGCTGGCTAGGAATCATCAGGGGTACAAACTGATCTGCACTATTGAACTGTGACTTGCCAAAATCCAGTAGCCTCATGTGAACTGTGATTGTGCTGGGCCTTGGATATCCGAGGTCCCAGACTGTGCCTGGCAGTCACTTGAGAGAGCTCTGCTTGTTTGGAGCCAGAATTCTCCCTGAATTCCATGCCCAAAAATGGTCCCTGATGCTGTTGAATTTACTGCCACAGGTACAGGATTTTTGCCCCATCTGTCACCATTAATCCTGTTAAAGACACAAACCAACCCAACACCTAAACTACACTTTGTAGTGGTGAATTGCTGCAAACTGCTGGGCAGTATCTCAGTGGGGCATTAAGCAAAGCACAAATTGTGTCACAAATTTTCTCCCTGAGGTCCAGCTGCATCTAAAGAGAGAAGGTTCACAAACAGGATCAGAAATACTGAAAATACTCACAGCAGGCAGATGAGATTTCTTCCAGCTTTCGGCATGAAGGTAGAGGAAGGTTGTTTCTTTACCAGAGTAATCTGTCCCTAGCTATTCCCAACTCAAAAAAATTCTGTTCCCAAAAGAGTCAGATGCTTTTGTATTTATTTTTGATCTCTAATCAGATGAAAGTTGAAATGTTAAAATGCCTCGGTAATTTTGTAATGTGATATACTCAAAAACAGGTATTTGTCAGTTGTTTTGATCATATAATTTAGGTTAATATAGGTTAATATAACTAGAGGAACATGTTTCAACATTAGAGAAATGAAGCAACAAAAATTATTGTTGGCATTTTTTCCAGTAAAAATGTAATCAAGCTCAGGCATTTGGGAAGAACAGTATTTTTTTAGCAGGAAAGAATGAAATGGAAAGATTTCAGCCAGGTCTACCTTCCTGACTATTTTCCATCTTACACCACGGCTCAGCAGCCTGCACTTTTGCTTTATAACAAACCCTGTTGAAAAGATGAGTCCAAGCTCTCCTCAACCCCAGGCTGTTGTGACTTTCCCCCACGTCTTCTGCACTTCCAGAGGAGAGCAGCTGAAATGTTTCTCTAGCCAGAAACCATTGCAAAGCAGATCTGCTCAGAGGCTCTGGGTTCTTTTCAGGTTTAAAGGAAGCAAGAAGGATGATGTGCTTGGGGTGTCCTACAACAGGCTGATCCGGATAGACATGGCCACAGGAGATCCCATCACCACGTGGAGGTTCTCCAACATGAAGCAGTGGAATGTGAACTGGGAAATCCGCCAGGTAAACCTGGGACAGCTCTGCCCTCAGCCCTTGCATTTCACACACTCAGGGATGCTTTCAGAAAATCTTTTCAAGCCTCACTGAAAAGATTTTGAGTGTGTGGTGACATGTTAGTCAATAAGCTGTCTGCAGTTTTTCTTAGTGGAGTCTGTAGTCAGAAATCAGAAATGAAAAGATCACCACTTTTAAAGGCTCCTACCAAGCTTGCTCTTGACAAGTTGCCCTTGTTTTTGATGGGATGAAATAGACACTCCAAGGTGAATTCCAACATGTTGTGTTTACTGCTCTGTCAGTAAAAATCTCATTTTAACTCTCATGCATCATCCTCTACATGGTGGTGGTTCAGTCTCTATTACAGACTGAGGATACAGGAGCCCAGTTTGTCTTCTAAATCCCAAACTGAGATTGCAGGGCCTGCAACTCTGTGTCCATGTGTGGTCCCTGATTTGGGGCTTCAAAGCTTGAATCCAGCTCTATAAATTGTAGATTTCTGGAGTGGAACTGACGTAAATTGAAGCAGCCTGGAAACTGTTCCTGCTTATGGAGTTTTGCAGGAACCAGGAGAGATCAGATACACTCCCTACTGCTTTCCTGCAGTACTCCCTGCACCTGGAATTCTGGGCCAGGTTGCTGGGTTTACATAAATCCCTCTCTAAAAAAGCAGAATCCACAGTGATCAACTAAGCTCTGTTAGCTGCATTTTAGAGCTAATGGCAGCTGGAAACCAAAACCGGGACCCCAAAGGCAGATTCAGGGTCAGCACATAACAGCAGGCAGATTAAACATTACTCATTAGACAAAGAGTCAGGAGTGCAATTCCTGCTCTTCCCAGTGCTCACTTCATATCCCATCGGGAAAAAGCTTAAAGATTTTGTTGCCTGCTTGAACAAGCAAAAATATTTCACCACCAGAGGGCCCTGGTGTAGCAGCAAATCCAAACCCAAGCAGCCAAACACCCCGAGCATCCAGCAGGCACAGAACTCTTGGTTAGCAGGGGCAGGCAGTGCTTTATCAGTGTTTGGGATCCAGCGGTGTTCTCACTCTTCTCTTTCTTCCCAGCCTCTCTGTGTCTGATTTTGCCACATCTGTTGTCCTTAGGTTGCCATTGAGTTTGACCAGAATGTGTCCATTGCTTTCACGTGCCTGAGTGCAGACTGCAAAATCATCCATGAGTACATTGGGGGCTACATCTTCTTGTCAACACGTTCCAAGGACCACAATGAAACGCTGGATGAAGAACTCTTCCACAAATTAACTGGAGGTCAGGAATGAGATGGAGTGAACTCTTCCCACTGCCTGCTTCTTTTTAGCTAAGACTACCAGAAATTAAACAAAAATATCTCTGTTAGTTGCTGGCTACTAATTGGTGTTTGTGTCAGTCTTGTACTATGACTGGGACGGTTTACAGCTTTTGTGAAATACTGAAGTCAGTTTTGTTAAATACTTAAGGTCACTGGATACAGTTTAGCAACTCCATTGTCAATACTTGAGAAAATTGAATTATCTTTGTTTTCCTTTTGTACAGTTCAATGTTTTTAAACAAACAGTGTCAGCCACTGGACAGTTTTTTAACTTAGTACTTTGAATTGCAGCAATCTGTTTGAGTATCCAGAACAAGTAACTTGAGGATATGGTGCAGTGAATTTTCTTCTCTGTTACAGCCAGGCATTGTTAAACTGGCAATTGTCAAGGAGCCCAGCATTTATCAGAACTAAGGCTGAATAAATATGTATTTTAAAGCTCCACAGTTTGTCTAAAGTTTACCCCGAGAACACAGAACATTCCAAAGTCCTGCAGACAAAGCTATTGAAACTCCTGTAGTGGTTACTCAGTTGCTCAAAAATGTAGGACCCATGTCCACCTTCATTCACTGAAGTGGTTTCCTGAAAGCCACAGAGCATTCATCTTGGCAACACTGCATCCAAAACGTTCATCTTTTGAGGAACATTGTTACTTATCTGGTTGAAAATGTGCTTTAGGAACTCTCTTAAACTATTAAAGAGGCCTCTGAGTGTGTTTCTATTTCTGTCCCTGTTATTCTGTTTCACTGTGACATCTCACTGAGCTAAGCTGTCCATGTGAGGCTCTGAAAAGCCCATAGAAATTATTTCACAAATGCAAAGAGTGATGCTCCAGAGCCCCTCTGCTCTGGAGACAGGCTGAGAGAGATGGGGGTGTTCAGCCTGGAGAGGAGAAGGCTCTGGGGAGAGCTCAGAGCCCCTGGAAGGGCTGTGAGAGGGCTGGAGAGGGACTTTAGCCAAGGGCACACAGTGATGGGACAAGGGGGAATGGCTTCCACTGACAGAGGGCAGGGCTGGATCGGATACTGGGGAGAAATTCATCCCTGTGAGGGTGGAAAGGCCTTGGCACAGTTTCCCAGAGGAGCTGTGGATGGCTCTGAGGAAGCAGATCTGCAGCCAGCAGCTCTGCCTGCTGTGAGGAGCCACACACAACCACCGAAGTGAATGAAATTTGATACTACCCTGTAAAGCGAGGACAGAGTGAAACTACTGGACAAACCAAAACTGGTTTCACATACCTAAAGAAATACAGTGGACAGGTTTACATCCCTTCATATCATAAAGGGATGCTGCAGAAACCACTGCATAAAGTCATAAACATCACTGGAAACTGAGAGCCCTGATATTCCTGCCATGTGCTCTGCCTTTCCCCAGCCCCTGTCAATGGGCTTCAGGGGAATCACTCCCAGTTTGTGCAGTTTAAACTACAGCTTTACATTTTGCAAAAATAAAAAATTACAGCCTGCTTCCCAGCCCTCTGTTCTTCCCTCTCCTCAGCACTTCTTGCACAAGCTGAGGAACCATCCAGTTTTCCTTCAGAAGAGAAGGCTCTTGACCCACTTGTCAGCTGCTTGACACAGGCCAAGTATTTTCCTGACCTTGTGAGATCCACCCAAGTGCAAACACTGGCCATCTTAAAAGCCTGCTAAGGGTGCCATGGGAGGCTAAATGCCCATATTAGTGCCAGCACCTCTTCCACAGAGAGCTGCCCCCCAGATCAGTGTCCAGCCAGGCTCTGCAGTGAGGATGCTGCCCCTCGTTGGCAGTGAGCAATGCCAGAGTGCTGTGGTTGCTCCCTGGGAGGCACAGCCCATGGTGGGCACTCAGAGCAGAGCCTGTCCCCAAGTGCTGCAGGGAGGCCCCGGAGCTGCCACTTGCCTACGTGACCTGAGCACAGGAATGCAGGGACAGGGGGAGTCTGAGCAGAGCTCTCTCATTAGCACAGTGTGGCTCATCCCATTGCCAAACCAGCACGTTCACTTGCACTGCAAGCTGTCTCTGCTGGGATTTCAGAGAAACTAGCAAATATTTCCATTTTCATTCCTGCCCCTCCTTCAATCTTACCCAATGTGTCACTGCCTTTCAACTGAATCCCTCACAGCTGCTTTGCAAGGAGGAGTTCTGCCAGCTCATCCTGGCTGGCTGGAAGCCCTATCCTTTGCCATTTTAGGTTTAAGAGAGTGATCCCCTGCTGATGCCCTCTCTCTGTATTTCCTCAGGTCATTCAGCTGTAGCTTTTCCTTGCCCCACTCACTTTGCAAGGCTTTTTCACAATAGGTGGGAAATAGATGGGAAAGGAAGCTGTTTTTATCCAGCTGCTTCGAGTGCTGCATGTGACTGCAGCTCCTCTTCCTACAAAGAGGAGAGGTTTCAGTGGGAAGATTCCTTCCTGCAGAGGTTGGAGTGGGAAGGCAGGACCCAGGGCATTCCTGCACTTCCATAATTGCAGGCTGGATGTGGCAGGCAGCACCTGAGAGGAGGCCTGTCCCAGCCTGCTGTGCCTGACACCTGCAGCAGCCCCAGCCATGTCACCCAGCACGTCCCACCAAGCTCTGGACATTCCCTCAGAGCACCTGGAGTTCCACACCCTCCCCAATTTGTGCAATGCCCCGATCACCCTTGGCTCCCATGAGCTCATCCCACATATTTATACACAGGGCTAAGAGCAGGTGGGCTGCAGAAACCACGTTATTAACTGCACAGATGTGGGAGAGGCTTCCCAAAATGAGTGAAAGAGTGAAGAATTCTGTGAAAGCAGGACAGGGGCGTCTTCCCTGAAGTTTTGCAATTCAGAGATGAAATCCTGGGCAGGAATGTTATTAGATGAAAACAAACCTTTAGGAAACTTGCACTTTCTCTGAGCTGCAACCCTGTTATGTACACGGTGCTTAACTAAAGCCAAGCCAGGTCAGGGTAAAGCACTGCCGATGTCGGAGGAAGCTGCTGCTCTTACATCAAATTCCATTGGGCATTTCACCACTGCCTTCAGCCTGGCTTAGGAGACACACACCCATCGTTTTCTGAAACCTCAGGCTAAATAATCCTGTTCTTCCATTCTCTGCCCTTTCTCTGTAGGAAAATGTCTTGCTTGTGCTTGCTCTGTGGACAGACCCGCGAAACAGTTCTTTTGTTGCCTTTAAAAGCCTTTCTCCAGATTTGTTTATCAGGATATTTTCATTCTTAACCATCACTTGGATCACGGCCAGTAAGAAACATTCACCTCTTAAACTTTACAGCCTGGTACCATCCTCACCTTCCCCTGCTCTGCTTATCTTGGTGTCACTGAGGAATGCAGGCTCAGCCCGAGAATTCCTGCGGGCAGAGGGGCTTTGTGCAGCCCTGAACCGCCCCGGGGAGGGGGCGTCTGCTCCCGATCCCTTTGCATGGCCCTTGTGAAAAGGCTGACAGGAACGCCTGCCCTTCTAACCGCTCCCTCAGGTTGTCACCGAAACTCTGAGAAAAGCGGAAAAAAGAATAAAAGGAGACATGAGAACAAGCCAAAGTGAATGACAAAGGGGAAATCTCTGCCTGCTGTTAGCAGATATTTCAAAGAAATTGGTGAACAAGGGCTGCTGCCTGCCCTGGGAAACTCCACTAGTACCTGTATGTAGCACCACGGCAGAAATATTTCAGAATATGAGAGATTAGCTCTTTGCAGCTAACCAATGAGCTGGGAAAATACAACACCTGCCACAAAAACTGGCCAACAAAAAAAAGCAGAAACAAAGATGGAAAATAAAAATAACCAAAGGTCATTTTCTAAGGGTGCTCTGCCTCTTGCAACAAGTTCTCTGTATCACTCAGAAATCAAGGGCCTCCGGGCAAAGAAAAACCTCCATCTCCCTTCCACCTTCACCAAAACGAGCAGCAGCTTTCCCAGTCTGCTCAACTCAGTCTCCAAAATGAAGTCAGTAAGGATCAACTCATTAAAATTAAAGCAACTTTTGGCTCCCCGAGTTTCCTGGAGTATTTTTTGTAAGATATTAAAATCAATAAGATAGCAAATAACCCTAAAACAAGCAATGAAAATTCACAGTCTGTAAATACTGAGCTAAGGGTAGCAATCACAAGTGTTTAATAATTGAATAGCCCAGGGCAAAGCCAGGCCACCTCCCTGCTCCTTCTCCTTCCCAAAGAGCAGTGCCGCAGCCAGCAGCTCTGTGAAACCAGAGGGAAGGCAGGGTTTCCACGGGCCTGCCTGGAGCTGGGCTTTCCTGCCCTTATCCCAAATTCTTCAGATTTTTGTGAGCTGCTCCGCCCTGCCCTTTGAGCCGGGGCTGCGGAGGTACCTGCGGGCCCTCACGTGCCCGGCCCGGGTCAATGGTGGGATCAGCCCCCGTCAGGAACCATCCGTGTGCCCCAGAGCCGCTCCGGGGAACACCGTGCGCACCTCGCCGGCCTCCACGGGAACGCCATGGCTCCAGAGACCCCTCCTGGCAGCCCCTATCTGTGTTCTGTGATGTTCTGGTGTGTTTCAAGGCTCTCTCCCCACGCTCACCATGACCCACACGGTCACTAGATAAGGGCTGCCTAATGTGTGCTTGCAGACTCAACGTTTTTGGGCAAGCAAGGCCTTTATGTGCACTTTAGCAGCGAAGTTTACAGGTCGGTGCTGCCTTCATGTCAGGGATCTGTTCTGTTGCCCCGATAAAGGAAAAGCACTGACTACTGTTCTCCCTAGAAATGTTAACAGTTAATTGTCCTACAGTAACTACAGAACAACCACCCTTAACTTTTACTTTGGAACAATCTCCATCAACTCATCCCTTTCTGGGATCATTTCCCTGACTTTATTCTCTGCTCTCGACCTAATTATTGTTTGAATTGTGGGAATGCTGAAAAGCCCAGCTCGGGGCAGGTCCCTCAGTGGGAGATGGTTTCTGTTGTCAGTTTTACTTATCCAGCAAACGATGAGAGCAGTAGCGGGAAGGGAACTGTCCCAAGCCATGTGGTACACAGATGCAGGACAGAGAACACAGCCCACGCACAGCGGGACCAGGAGAGGCCTCCCAAAGGCCGTCCCATGGGGAGTGAGGTGCCCTACGCCCTCTCCATCGGCACAGAGAATTCCTCTCTGCGGGAGGAGCAGGTGAGAGTTTCACTTCTGACATATCCTAAGGGCCTCCTTAGAAAGTAATTTGTCCTGCGTGAACTTTTGCAGAATTTACTCCCCAAGAGCCAGAGTCTTAGAAATTTAAACACTTGAAACCCCTCACTGGCGCCTAAAGAGAGACCAAAGCTCATGTCAGCAGGCAGAGCCTCAGCTTTACATCATCCTGACCTGCCAACAAAGGAACACAACAATTCCCCTCCCTCCCCCCGTCGGTGGAAGACGTGAGAGTCGGGACTATTGACACTGATCTTTTCCCTTTACCCCCCTCTGCTCAGACAAAGACAGACAGGAGCAGCCCTGCCTGAGTGTTGGGAAATAAGAGCCCTCCCACCCACCTCCTGCTAGGGCCAAGGAGCGGGGAGAGCTGCCCGGAGCCGCCCCCTCTCAAAGCTGGATGCGGGGGAGCGAGCCTGGAGCAGACCTCGCCTGAGCCTTGGGCAGAGGCGGGAGCAGGGACGGCCGGGAGCGGACAGAGGCGGCTCTCGCTGCCGCCTGAGTCACGCCGAGCCCATAAAAGCCGGGCCGAGCACTGGAGCCGCTCGCAGCGCAGGCACGAGGCACCCTCGGACAGGTACGTGCGGGCGGATGCGGTTTAGAGGCAAGGATTAAGATTAAATGTGAGATTGGAATACAGCAGGCCAATTCCTCCCATCCTCTCCCTGCCGATGTGCTGCGGAGCAGGAGATCCAGCGGCCCCGGTGACCGGGAAGCCCTGAGGCTGCTCGGATCTTGCCCGGTTCCGCCTGACCAAAAGGACACAGGCAAACACAACACATTATTTTCGTGTTCTAGTGTACACTATTTTGCTGATCCCTACTTCAAACCTGGGATGGCAGCAAAGGATAACGGTCTGGGCAAGACCTGGCATCATTCAGGGAACAGCGAGGAGCAATTAAACTTTGGAATAAGTCTGAGATATTTCATAATCCGTGGGGTTTCGGTTACCACCCTACACTGTAATGTATTTCTGGACGAGAAATCATTTTGTTACCGGGAAGCACAACAGACAGCTCAAAAAGGAAAGCACGAGTTTGGGGCTGGGGTTAATTCCTTCCTCTGACACACATTACCTGTGGGGACCTTGCACAAGTCACTAAGGACTTTTTTGTTGTTTTTTACGAAGACCAAAGCAGGGGTGGGAGGAGGAGGGAGCACGGAGGCAGCTGTAACACTAAATAACATGTTTCTTGGCGCTCAGGCCTTTGGGGCCCCGATCCAGGAGCATATTCAGTTTCTGACCACTTCCACTGCAATGTGGCTCGGGAGCTGCATTTTCAGTGCATCCTTTCCCAGCAGCTGGGCCGAGCAGAGCCTGCCTGTGCCTCTCACCCACAGCAGGCCCAGCCCTGCCTGGCAGCCTCGGGGGCACTGCCCGCTCCTCGGGAGCCCAAACACCCCTGTGGGTCCCCTCTGGCACTGTCCTCACAACGAGCCAGAACTGCCCTGCAGAGCCCACACAAGTCCCTGGGTTTTCTGTTCCAGTCCTGCTAAGGAAAGGAAAGTCCTTCCTAACACAGGAAAGGCACTTCTACCTGCCCACTCCACACACCTCAGCCCAGTTTGGGGTTCTGGGTTTTAAAGTTTACAACTCTCCTCTGTACTCAGATCTTTCATTTGCTTTACACAGCCTCACAGGAAACAGTTCTGGTTGTTTGGGCATAACCCCACTGGAAAACTCTCCCCACTGGGCTGCCCAAAGTGGACACAGTGCAGGACAACCTGCTGGCACTGAGGGGCAGGTGTGGGATACAACTTGGTTCATGCTCCCTGCACGAACGACTGTAGACACTCCTGATACTTCTGTGCCCAAGGATTCATGTTTGCTTAGGCTTAATTACAGAAGAGCTATTAATTATCACTTACCACTGTCTGGGTATAATAGGAAAGGGTTTATAAACTGTTGTTCTTTTAAATAGTTTGTAGATGACTGGAGGGATTTTAATTTAGCTCTAAATGATGATGTTTTGTTTTCCCCTCCCTGAAACACAAAGGAAACCGATCTTGCAAACTACAGGCACCTTGGAGAAGGATGTTGTCACCCTTGCTCCTTCTCCCTCTGCTGCTGGGGACCACAGCACACAGCCCCATGAGCAGAGCAGCATCCAGGGATGTCAACACCTTTTTCCAGCTGGCTCAGGAGGACACTTGGGAGAATGTAAATCTCACCAGCATGTCCTGTGAGGATCAGAAGAACAGGACCTGGATCACCCTGCAGCTGACCAACAGCAGCCTGACAACTTTCCCAGTCTGCCTTCCAGGGGCCCTGCAGAGCCTGGATCTCAGCAATAACCTCTTGCAGAAGGTGAATGGCACAGAGATTGCAAACCTGCCCCAGCTGCGTGTCCTCTCGCTGAGGCACAACCACCTCTGGGCAGTGAGGTGGGGATCTGAAACCCTCAGCAACCTCCTCAAGCTGGACTTGAGCTTTAACAAGCTGTCATCTGTGCCATCCTGCCACGGCTCTGCCCTGCCTAACCTGAGGTGGCTATCCTTGGCTGGCAATCCCCTGACTGAAATCCAGCCACTGGCTTTTTCCTGCTACCCTCAGCTGCAGCTCCTGAACCTGTCTGCGACGCTGCTCGGGCAGGATGACAGCAGAGGAATCAGGGACTCTGCTTTTGCCATCAGCACAGATCCCCACAAGGCCATGGACGGGCCTGGAAACTCCATCGAGGTGCTTGATCTGAGCGGGACCCTTCTTGAGAGCAGTAAGTCTCTTGGGGTTCCCCTGTAAGCACAGGGCTGGTCAGGCCAGGGGAGCAGAGCCTTGCTGGGAGCACGGCTCCCATCCTGCCTGAGCTGGAGTGCAGGGAACACCCCACACTGAAGGCTGCACACAGCTGCTCCAGGCAAAGCAGCCTCCCAAAGGAAGGGCACAGACCAAACACTGAGACAGGAGGGTTTGTCCCAGGGTAGTCACCCACCTCCCTCCTAATCCCACTGTCTGCCACTGACAGTCACCTCCCTGTCAGCCCCGGGATTAGCTCTGGGAAGCACAGGAGGAAATTAGTTTCCCTTTCCAGACAGGCTGTTGAAATCTTTCTTTGTCCCCACAGCTACACTGAGCTTTCAGAGCTGCACAGACACAGCACAGAGAGGCTTTTTGTGCCATCCACAGCCCAAATACTTCTGCTGAGGGAGGGACAATCCCTGCCCCGAGCAATCCACAGGACGTTTTCTCCCTTTTGCCCTGCCAGCCTCAGTTTATACCTGAAGTGCTGGGACACACAGATGTGAGATGCTTTGCCCAGCTGCTCTCAGCCTGGGGCAGGGCCTCCTCAACCTAGAGGTTCACTTCAACTCACATTAAACAGCTGCACCACCAAATTTCCTCCATAAATTTGACTAATTTGTCTTGTGGTAGTGAGTTACCCTACTGAGTCATGGGACAGAAAGGCCCTTTCATACAACACCATCCTTTCAGTTTCATGCCTCTTGGCTTTTTCCCGTGCTAGGAGAAAGAAGTGATTTGCCTTTCTTGCACCACTCAGGACCTTGTAGACCTCTTTCCTGAGCAGACAAATCCTTGTTCATTTAATCTCACCCAACAAGAAATCTATTCCACATCTGTTATTAGCTTTGTTATCCTATTTTCCCCTCTTTTCCTCTGCCCTACGACAGCCTGACCTGTGGGGACTATTACAGAAATGCAGCTGCATGAGTGTTCACACACTGGTGTATTGACTTTTGTTCTATTCCTTTCCCAAAGAGAATAGCTGCAGAAGGTGACAGATATTTCATATCTATTAATTCAAACTCTTTTCCTAGCCAGAAATCTCAGGAATGCTCTGTTCAGGCAACAGGTGTAAATATTTTTCTGTTTCAGTTCGACCAGAGTGGGCCAGAGGTTTGGCCAAACTCAGATCACTTTACCTAACAAAAATGCCACGGTTAAGAAGCCTCGACAGCGACTCCCTCAGGTCCCTGCCTGGTCTGCGAGAGCTGCACTGTCAGGACTCCCATTCCCTGGGCTTTGTGCAGACAGAGGTGTTTGACAGTGCTCCTCACCTGAGCCATCTCTCATTTGAGAAGTGAGTTGGGTTTTTTTGTCCTTCCCCACATCATGCTGCCTTTGCTCCACAGCCGGTGGTGCCTGGGAGCTGAATTGAACAGTTTGTTATCAGATTTAGGAAGGAGATGTGGGCTTGCTGTGTTTGCCATGTACAATCTGTGATCTGGCCTGATAGAGCTGATACAGCCCAAAGAGGCAGCCTGGGGCTCACAGCACAATTAACTGTTTGCTTGAGGTTGCATCCATTGTGTTCCCACTCCTCTTCCTTATCTCCCTGTCCAATAGATAAATTGACCCACTGTATGGATCAGCACAGACCCACTGAACCCTGCTTGTGCTAAAGACCAGCCTTCCAAGGGCAAAATCCCATCAGAGGAGAAGCAGGTCACTGAGGGTTCCCTGCTCTGCAAGGATGAGTGCTGACAGCTCTCCAAAACCTGCAGCTCAGAAGCACACAAACCCTGTCCTCCCCACTTTTAGTGAGAGAGTTTAATACAGCTCCTTGTTCATCATTAGTGAAAGCCATGTTTCAGTCCTCATCCTAGGGGTGGCACCTCTTGGGACATCACATGCCTGAAATAATAAGAGGGGCAAAAGTCTGAAACTGATTTATCAAAATAGGAGCAGGTGAAGTGCACACAGAGCAGTCAGCATGAAGGAAAAATTCTGGAGAACACTTTGAAACATTTTTATAATAGCAACCCAGATATAAGCATATCAGAAAACAAACACTAGAGCACTGCCTGTGCCTAGAAACCAGTTTCAGGAAAATAAACCCATACAAAGCAAAAATCCTATATATTCCATCGACCTTGATTGCCCCACTGAATTTACACACCATTTCCAGCACTTGCAGGAATACCAGTTCAAAATGCTAAAAATCAAAGTGCTAAAACTTTAAGGAATTAAAGTCCTGGAAATTAGAGAGCATCTTCTGAGCATGCAGAGTGCAGGGTGGTGGGTTAATAACTGCACTCTGCCAGGGGAGCTGGGAATGTTGCTCTGTGCCCTACACACACTAAGGGTAAGGGACACTGAGCACACTCCAGTCGTTGGAAGGTACCTCAGTGTTTCTTAATTATTGCATTTGTTTTCTTGTAGCTGTAACCTGAGTTCCTTTAATCCTTGGAACACCAGTTCATCGGATGGCATCACCATCAACTTGCACGGGAACCCTCTGCTGTGCAGCTGCCAGCTCTCCTGGCTGCTGTCCACGCCCCAGAAAGTTGTTCTGCAAAAGTAAGTGAGCTCAGGAGATCGAGCAATGCTCTGCAGACACAGCTTCAGTGTGCAGGTTGTCTGGGGACCAGGCATTCACCACCATTCACCGAGTTATTCAAATTCCTGGTGTGTTCTTCCCTCCCACAAGAGGTAGAAGTGCAAAGAAATGTCCCTTTCAGGGACAAAGCATTAGGTGTTATTAGCTGTGGTTCTACTTTTAGGTGAGAATATTTCCTTTCTGTTTTGGACCATATTTCACATGTTTCCGTATTGGCTAACAGATAGAAAATGAGTGTCTTGATGTAGCAGAGCTGGGAACAGAAACTGGGAAACTTTGGAAGATCTTTAACAAATTATTTTCTCCTCACTCTGCTACTTACAAAGCTTACATCACCACCGGCAGCCAACAAAACCCCTTGCAAATAGCACCATTTCTCACCTATTGTTTTCACGCTCCCCTCAGTTTTACAGACTAATTACAGTAAGCTGCAGTTAAAGGAAATATTAGCATATAAATGGTCTCTCTTCCTTTTCAAAGGCCACCAAGAAGATTTGTCATCAAATCTCCCCGAGAGCAGGGAAGTAGATTGTTGAAATTAGACAGCGTTGTTTCATCGGGATGGGTTTAGCAGTTGCATTCTTTACCAGAATTTCAGTGGCTGAGTAAATAAAGAATTCGATCTTAGTCATTTAAAAGTCCCGCATCAGCCCACCTCCAGCTGCCTAAAGCAGATGGATTCGGAATCCCGGGAATCCTGTTCCAGCTCCCTGCACGTGTTCTCCCGTTAGTGCTGCGTTAAAGTCTGACCCTTTAAAACAAGCTGAATCCCGGTGCCCTTTGCTAAAGTTCACAGCCATTGTTGTACCAAAGGACACTTCCCCTCGGGCATAAGATATCCCTGCACCTTACAAAGCCAGTTCCAGCTAAATCCCACAGGCAGTGCCGTGGAAAGCTGCCTGCACTGTTGTTAAGGCAATCTAGCTTTGGTTTCACATTCTCACTAACAAAAAGACGGTTTTGACAGCAGGCCACCAGTTCTAATCCAGGCAGCCTGAACAGAACAGGAACCTGTAATGTTCTTCTGCATCTTGACTATTCTGGTTTCCCTCTGCAGGGCTGGGGAGACCTTTTGTACATCCCAGGAAGATTCAGGCAGACCTTCAACATCATTTTCACTGCTGGAGCTCTACAACAAATGCCAGTCAGAGAGCAACGTTACACAGCCCGACTCAAACACAGCCCCTCCTGAGGGTGATGCTTTCAGCTTCACCAGCCATGGTGCCTCTGCTGCAGTAACAACAGACTCAGCCCTGCTGACCACAGATCTGACTCACAGCAGCTCCCTCATCCAGAGGGGTGTGGGGAGCACAGCAACATCCAACCCAATGCCAACCAAAGACACCCATACCAGCTCCCTCATCCAGAGGGATGTGATGAGCACAGCAACATCCAACCCAATGCCAACCAAAGACACCTACACCAGCTCCCTCATCCAGAGGGATGCAAGGAGCACAGCAGCATCCAACCCAACGGAGACCATCCTAACAAATGCCAACAGTTCCTCCCATGAGGAGGAGGCAGTCTCTGAACCCACAAGCAGTCTCCCATCCTTGGCATCTGTAACCTCCTTCCCAGTTTTTTTCCAAGAGTTCTCTGCTCAGTCCCCAGACCACAGCTCCCCAAGCCCAACAGGAACAGAACAGCTCCAGAGAGAGCTCAGGACAACTGGCACGACATTCCCTAGGGAAGGGCCATTCAAGCAGAGCACCAGTGCCTATTCCACTGGAGGAACAGGAGTCCCCCATACCACTAACCACCACAGTGACTCCTCTGCCACCCCTGCCAGGCAAGGTGCCCCCCCAGAGCTGAACCCCACGAGGAGCAGTACCCCCTCAGGGGCTGTGCCCACCACTCCATCCCCACGCTACACCGATGACTACGACTATGAAGAGCCCAGGGAGGAAGGCCCAGGGCAGACAGCCCAGGCTGCCTGTGACTATGATCCCTGCAGGCACCTGCAGAAGCCATGCAAGGAGCTCCAGAACATATCCCAGTGCTCATGTCCTGGCACTTCCAGGGAAGATGAGGTTCCAGACCCCCCCAGGCTCAGGGCAGTGATTGAGATCACGGACAGCTCCGCTCAGATCCGCTGGTGTGCCCCAAACTCTGTTGTTCACAGCTATGAGCTGATGCTTCGTGCCCAGGACAGCGAGGACAGGCAGTTTGTCATGGACAACATCTACCCCACAGCCAGGCAGTACACCCTGTACAACCTGCTGCCACTCACCACCTACCACATCTGTGTCACTGCCTCCAACAAGGCAGGGGCAAGCCAGACCACAACAGGCCAGGAAATTCCAGGTAATTCGTGCACCAGCTTTAAAACAAAACCCAGCTACAAGTATGTTTTTGCTGGTCTGTCTGCAGCAACTGGACTCTTTCTCATTACCACAATTATTTTGTCTGTATGTCTGTGCAAGGCATGTAAAAAGCCTCAGAGTGAGCAGTATGGCACACACTTAGTCTCCTACAAGAACCCAGCATTTGATTATCCCTTAAAAGTACAGACCACAAATTAGCTCTGGGTGACTGTTCTATACAATCAAAGTTCACTATCTCCATCACCTTGGTGTGTTTTTATGAGACTCTGAAAGTGTCCTTCAGCAAAACTATGAACCATCAGATTCCATAATCCTGACGTTTCTAAGGGAGAGAAAACCACCAAAAAAAAGAAAAACTAATAATGAAGTTAGTCAACCAGAAAAAAGTCTTTGGACTCCCGTTCCTGTGCTAAGCAGCAGCAAGCCTGGACACTAACCTTGAAAAGTTGTTTTTGTAATCACCTACAAATAGAGTAGCATGAATTTCACACAGTGAGAGGCTGCCTGGCCAGCTGTCTGCCTCAGTATCAGAGGAGAGTTGCAATCCAAGTGCATTAAGCTCAGCAAGACATACTCTGCTTTTATTCACAGAGCAAAGTTGGGGGTTCCATTTTTTAAAGGTATTATCCATAGAGAGAGTATAGCTGAAAGGAGTGAATGGGCTCAGTGGCAAGGTGTTGTGCAGATCTAACTCCTCTGAGCAAATGCAGTGGATGCAGATGATCAATCTTAACTTCAGCTCAGGAAAAAGAAACATGAAATTTATTGTAGTGACAGACTGTGTGGGATCCTTAGGGCAGGGGTAATTGTTTTATTCTGACTTTTTATGACATTGTCCACAGGTGAGCCTCCCAAGTGCTTCCCCAAAAGAAGCTCACAGGCAGTGGGGGTTTGCAGTACAGCAGTAACCCACGCAAGGGGGAGGGCAGCATGTTGACATTTGCTTCCCAGTGGATTTTAGGCAGAGAGGATGTTCCGTCCCAATCATCCGTCCCATCCACAGATTTAGCAGCTGGTGATTTACCTCACACAGAGGCAAAGAGCCAAGCAATGAAGCAATTGAATGTGTGTGCTGCTGAGCCTTGAAAAACCCAAATCCCCTGCACTGGCAGCAGACAGCCCTGCAGCCACCTTTCAAATGAACTCTTGGGTGCCAATTTCTGTACAATAACACTGAGAAATGCTGACAATCCCAACTTGGAGTTTGCCATTGGAACCCAAAGAGGGGTCCCAGCCTGATGTTTCCCCAGGCTTCAGTTCCAGGAGCTGCCTTCTGCTGCTGCTGTACAGACACAGTGCACAAACCCCCTGAACTCTGAGGGGAAGGTGCTGTAGTGTGTAAAAGGGTCTCTGTTCCATTCTTTTGGGGTTTTTAATGCTTTCAGTATTACTGAAATAAAAGCCACAGAGCTACATTCTGGTTTTTTGTTAAAGACATGGATCTTGGTGTTGTCTTTACCGTCTACAATATTTGGCCTGAGAATTTGACTCCTTCTGTTGTTCTGGAATGAACTTTCAACATGTAGTAAAGACATGTTTTTATGATGTTAGATTTGTGTTCTCTGGTGTCCCAAGAGCTTTCATTTTGTATGTGGCAGAAGGAGGATTGCTCCTTTGTCACCACTATGGGCTTGCAGTCCTTTCCTGGGAATTTGTCCCCTCCCCAGCACTGGGAGTGACCATCACTGGACAGATACAGACTCCTGCCACGTGTGCCCCAAGTCTGGCTGAGCCCCATGACTCAAAAATGCAAATGAAGAGGACAGGATGGTGTGACCTCTCACTTTGAAAATCTCTTATTTTCACATTCTGGTAGTTCAGAGTTTTCTCCGTTTGGACCTGGGTTTTTATATTTATTTCTGGCCTGGCTTTTCCTCAAGGATTTAGTGAACGGGTACATATGATTGTCATTGGAAGTGGGCAACTGAGCCAAAGAGTCATGATCCCAAACTGGGGCAGAGATCATCCATTCCCTTCTGTTTGTACAGCACAGCTCTAGGAGACCTTGGCTGGGGTGTTTGGTTTTACCAGAAACAAAGCAAAATAAGAGATTTGTGAATAGCAATTTATATCGTCTAGAAGATTAGCTCCAGAGAAGGGCAGGGAAAAAAGATAATACTGCAACTGAAAATAAAGATTGCTTCAACTTAGACATGAGTTAGTCCAAAGCAAGGGGACATAGTTTAAAGTGAGGTATTGGGAGGACATATCTCACCACCCTTTAGCAGCTCATCATCACTGAGCTAGGAAGTTCATCACAATCCATTTCTCCAACCAGTTCTCAGGCAGCCTCTCCTGAATTTCACAGCCAAGGGATCACATCAGACCCTCCCATTCTTTAAGGGAGCCACACAAATACACAAGTCCTGCTCCCACAGTCCCCACTCGTTGCAGCTTAACCAGCCCAATTCCATCTGAGCTGATGAGCCATCCTGAAGCACAGATGCCCCAGCCAGGGCAGTGCCTCTCTCTGAGTGCCACTCAACCCTTCCACAAGTGGAAAGGGGAATGTATGAGATGTAGCAGCAGGGTTAAAAACAGGATTTGTATTTATCAACACCTATGAGAAGTATCAGCGCTACAAATGCAGATTTTTTTTTTTTTCTACTACCACTTTGTATTTTCACCAGGATTCACTTTAGTAATGACCAACTAAACTCTTTAAACTCTTTCCAGTGAAGGGAGCTCTCAGAGAGCTGCTCGGGACTGGGGCAGTGAGGGGAGCAAAGCAACCACGGAAATTTTCCCGATAAAGCCACGCTGGGGAGCTGCCCAGCCTTGCTCCGCCCACTTGTTCCTCCCCCTTTTCTGGATTGCACCCAACAGCAAATCCCGTTTGTACCTCCAGCTTCAAATCATCAACCTTTGGCAGCATGGCTGGAATACCCAAACATCTCTGAAACAATTTTTAATAGCTATCAAAAGCCAACATATAAAAAAAAATATAACTAAAACTTCACTTACTGTTATGCAGTTCCACTTGTTCTGTTTCTCTGAGAGGAAGATCACTTGGGGCAAGTGCAGAGAGCACTGAAATTCAGTTTTTGAACAGCTTGTGTGGCCTTCTCTGTGTCTTTTCTCCCTCAGCTCCTTCTCCATTCACTTGTGTTTGTGTTCTTCCCAAAAACCAAGTTCAAGCAAAGAGTCCCCAACAGCCAGTGGTGCCTGTGGGTGCATCCCCTGGTTGTCAGAGGTGCTCAGTGCTCCATCTCTAAGAGCACTTGCAAATCAGTCACAGTCTCAGTCTCTCCCAGCAGAAGCACTCTGGGAAATGGAGCTGATGCCCTCCATACAGGAGGAAAAGCTCTTTGAGGGCCAGAACTCTTGCTGGCTGTGAGGGAGCAGAGGAGGACACCTGGTTTTTGGTGCAATGAATGCCATTAGAGGAGCAGTCCCTGAGAGCCCTCAGCAGGCATGTGGGAAAGCCCAGAGAAGCAGGACAAGGTGCTTCAGCCTGATCCATTCAGCACCAGAAGGGATCCCACTTTTCAGTTGTCCCAGGCCAGAGGGGTGACAGGCATTAAATGGCCAGCTGGGAGGTGACACAGCCCAAGGCAGGGAGCTCACACCACACCCCAGGCTCCATCAGCCTCTTCCTGGAAGGATGCACAAGTCCAACCACGATGCTCCCTCAGCAAGCAGGGCCCTGGCACAGCCATGCTCCTCCCCAGGGATCTCTGGAACAAAGCATTGTGTGGAGTTACAAACCAGGACGCCTCTGAGGGCTCAGCATGTTGCTTGCCAAGAAGCCTCTGGTTGGTTCTTTACCTGTGAAATACAGAGAGATACATCACAGGTGAGAACATGTTTTGTATTTGCAGAAACAAATTCATCAAAGAACATGTTTAAACTCCGGTGCTTTTTCTTTTCATCAGCTCTCCAAAGGATGCAGAGTTTGTTCTGAACAGGACAATAACTAAATCCCAACCTCTCTAAAAAGCAATCAAGAACCATTACAAATTAACGCTGTTCTGAAATCCACCCAGGAGGCAACGCCTCTCAGCAAGGCTTCTGCTCTGCTGGCACCTAGAGGGAGAGGGGGGAATCATCTCCCCAGGAGTTCCCACAAAGGAATACTCGTTCTCTCACCAAAGAGCTTCAGCCTCACCCTGCAGACAAGGGTCACTGACTTACACTGCCCGTGTGCTCCTGTGTGTCCTCACCTACTCCTGTGTGAGGGGAAAGAATGCTGAGAATTAACAGCAGCAACAGCCCCAGTCCCACAAACTTATTCAGCAGCTTGTCTGTCCCTGCCTCTCATTCCTTTTGTAGCCTTATGACCAGCAACGTCTCTGCCAGGTTGCCACTGATAAGGAAAAATGTTTGTTTTTCTGTAAGAGCAAGGAGGGAATTACTGCCTGGAAAAACTGGAAAATCAGTCTACAAGTGCAGTAAGATATTTATTTGTTTAAACTATTGTAGATTTACAATCAGAGATTAGGTCACATTCATTGCACTTGGAGGAAGAATAACCAGCAATGTTTGCACTGATGTCTCAGCAGAACAAAATCACTATTGACAGAGAGTTTTTGTTCTCTCCCAAAGCACAGGGCAGCCCTGTATTCTGCGCTGCTGCAGAGCCCTCACCTTCTGTGCTGGGTGATGTTACCTACAAGTGCAATAAGGTAATACTTGTATGGCACTGCAGGTATTTCCTGACACAGTCCCACAGAGTGTGTCCTCATTTCTCCTAGATCCCTTGCTTAAAAAACTGTGTGAGCAGCCTTTTCACCTGTGCATGGCAAATTAGATTTTTTAAAGGAACATAAGTGAGAAAAAACCCTCAGAAAATATTAACAAGAAATGGAGGTAGTAGGATGAAAGGAAAAAAAAACCTCTTTACAATACATACTTCAGAGCAGAAACAAACAAAAAAAAAAAAAAAAAAAAAAAAAACCAAAAAAACCCCAGAAGAAATTAAGTAAAAGAATCTCAAAAAAATCCATAAAATCCAGAATCCCTCATTCATTGTCTTGTCCAGGAGGTGGAAGCAGCCGTGCAGCCATCCCATGCAGACAGGGCTGGCAGCTCCTGCAGGGCTCAGCCTCAGGCACCATGAGCCAAAACCTCTGGCATGAAACTCCAGATAGAAGAAGAAAAAATATTCTCTAGGTAGAGACTTCTCTGAAAAACTAAAATTTACTTGTGCTTCATTCTGGGAAGACTTGAGTAGTGCATTTATTCAATGTTTAGAAGCTACTCACTCTTATCAGGGCATGATTAGGGAATGGTCCTTAATAACTTATCTAAGGCCATGGGGTTAAATGATGTCACCTTGGTTGTGGCAATCACTCCTGCTGCTGTCATCACTGCTGCCTCAAGGATTCTCAGTGAGCTGTCTCCAGGGAGAAGCAAAAACCACCCCTGGAAGATGAACCTCCATTTCAGGAACGTTGTGTCAGCAACAAACATCCCCAGAGGACTGACCTCTGTCCTCAGTGCAGCTCTAAGGAAAAACCTCTCTTCTTCCTGAAGCTGCCTCCACACCAAGCCAGAAAACGCAGAGTTTCTATAATCAAAATTAGGTCCAGACTCTGAAGAACAGAGTACTAAGCACACAAACCTTTTTTTTTTTTTTAAGAAACTAAGCTAAAACTGTTTTGATCCTGTTACAACTGATCCTGTTACAACCCCAGGATCTTGTGTGGGGGTGTTTGTTGTGGGATTTGTATTGTGTCATTGCTTCTTGGAGATGCTAGAAAAGGTCAATAGCCAGAAATGATGATAAGAGGGTAAGGAGAGCAATATAAAGCGCAGGCAACCCCCAGTCTAAACTCAGCTGTTAAGACAAATCCCAAAGGCTTCAGGGAGTGCTGGCTTGAAATGTGACCTAATGACACATTTGTTCCTTGGGTGCCCTGGCTGCAAGCTCAGCCTTCACCCTGCCATGGCAAGTCCTAAACTCAGAGCCTGCTCTGGGTCAGTCCCCAGCTGGTGCCACCTCCACACCTGCAAGGGCCTCGGATGGAACCAACCCATAGCCAGGGAGTTCACACTGGACACAGGAAGAGGCAGATGAGGATAACAAAACCCCCTTAAATCAGCCAGACAGCTCATTTCAAATCCAGTATAACCCAGTCTGTCCTGAGGGCTGATGAACGCTTTTGTCTGCCCTGAAGTCCAGCCCCAGGGAGGAACCCTGCCAGACCAAAATTGCTGGTGAGGAACCCACTGAGCGCAGCAGCTCCAAACTCAGCTCACACCCACTTGAGATCAGGCTCCACCAGCAATGGAACAAACTGACTCCAAAGGATCCTCAGCACTGCAGGAGCTGCTTGTGCCAAGCAGAGCCATGGGTAACTGGGACAGCCCCAGCTCAAACCTTCCAAACTTCCTTCCAAATTCTGGAACATGCCTGCTCCCAGCTCTAGGGCACCTCTGAGCAGCACATGGTAACTGCTGGTAGCAGGGCACAATCCCTCTGTGTTGTCCTCTCAGCTCCTCTGTGGCATGCTGAGGCAAAGCCCAGCCCAAAGCCCAGCTCAGCAGCCGAGAAATGACATCTGCCAGCACCCAAATTTACACAATATCCTCAGAGGCAGCCATGCCACTGACTACAGACACCCAGGAGAAACCAGGAACTGCCTGGGACACCACAACAAACCCTGAATGATCCCTAACCTGGGATAACAGGGAGGTGACCAGCCACAGCCCAAACCTCCCTCAGCAGCTCCTTTAAAACCTTGGCTCTTCATTGATTCCAGCTGTAACACTGCATTAGTGCTAAATATCCAGGATTTGGTACTGGGTACCTTGCTGGCTGTAATTGAGCAGGGTCAGAGTTCACAGTGGTTTTTGGGGTGTTTTTGGGTCCTTTTAGAGGTGATATAAATCCAGATGTATCCAGACTATTACTAGAGAGATATTTCACCATTTTGACAACTGCCCAAATGCTGGGTTCTGATGTCTCACCATGAGGTTGTGTTTCACTTGCAATGAGCTCCTGATCTAGCTGCAGGTGTTTGAAAATGGAAAACAACCTCAAGAGCTCCCATTCTCCACCTGTTTCTTACACCTTGCTGGTGCAGGGGAACATTTCTTGGATCATTTTCTTTACACAGGAGCACTTTTAACCCTGGCTTTTCACACTCAGCCAAAGGTATGCCATAAAAATTATAGGGTTTAGGTATTATGTGGGCATTTTCCTTTCCTTTCAGTCAGAGCTCTTTTTTGAGCTGCTCTGTTTTACTGTGAGCACAATACAAAATGAATTCACTTTGTGGGTTCAAGTATGTGCTTTGCATCTAAACTACATTACATCTGTATTCTGTTATAACTTAAATAGTTATTCAGAAATATAAAATAAAAAGAAAAAAAAACCCAGGAGTTTCTTATAGCAGTACAGTGGTTAAGCTCATCCTAATAGGTTTAAACTATTTTTCAAATCAAACCTTATTTTTAGTGAGGATAAAGGCTACTGCTTTACAATGGTGATACAAGCTGAGCCTCTCAGACACATGGGAAGTTCAGGTTGTTACAAAAATACACCTTGTATGTGTTCTTTTCCTGTAAGTCAATCCTGTCTAAGCTCACCTGTGACAAAGCTGCTGCTTCAACCCCTTTTTTGCAACGGGTTCTGCAAAACCAGACCTTCAAAACCTACCAAGGACAGGTGGGATGGCACACAGCAGGTCCTGAGCTAAGGCGGGAAAAGCTGCAAGGTGCCACACCGAGATTTATAAAAGGGAAAGCCTGGGGCTGCCGGGCGAGGAGTCAAACCAACCCTCCCTCAGCTGCCGGCTCCCTGAGGGAGAATGGCGGCATTTCCCGGGCTGTGAGCCCCATCCCTCCCTCAGCTCCCGGCTCTGTCAGGACTGAGGGCGGCATTCCCCGGGCTGCGAGCCCCATGCCGCTCCATCCCTCCCTCAGCTGCCGGCTCCCTGAGGGATGAGAGCAGCATTTCTCCTCAGCTCCGGCTCCCTGAGGGAGAATGGCGGCATTCCCCGGGCTGTGAGCCCCATCCCGCTCCATCTCTCCCTCAGCTCCCGGCTCCCTCAGGGCTGAGAGCGGCATTCCCTGTGCTGTGAGACTCATCCCTCCCTCAGCTCCAGCTCCGGCTCCCTGAGGGCGGCATTCTCGGGCTGTGACCCCCCATCCCTCCCTCAGCTCCGGCTCCCTGAGGGCGGGACATGGGGCTCACATGGCTGTGAGCCCCATCCCGCTCCATCCCTTCCTCAGGTCCGGCTCCCTGAGGACTGAGGGCGGCAGTCCCCGGGCTGTGAGCCCCATCCTTCCCTCACGTCCCGGCTCCCTCAAGGTTGAGGGCGGCATTCCCCGGGCTCTGAGCCCCATCCCGCTCCATCCCTCCCTCAGCTCGGGCTCCCTGAGGGCTGAGAGCGGCATTCCCCAGGCTGCGACCCCCATCCTGCTCCATCCCTCCCTCAGCTCCGGCTCCCTGAGGACGGGACCCCCCCGGCCGCGCCCTGGCGCCCCCCAGCGGTCACGAGCGCAGCGCGAGAGGAGCCCAGCCAGGCGGGAAAGCCTCCCCTAAGCCCCCAAGCGAGCGCACGGCTCCTCTTATAGGCGTCCGCGCCGTTCGCCGGCAGGCGGGTGGAAGGGGGCGTTTCGCTGGGCGGTGGAGCAGCGCGCAGGCGCGCGGCGGGCAGCCCGGCGTGACGCGCGGCGGAAGGTCCCCTTCTGGAAGCATCCCGTCCCGTTCCGCTTCGCTCCGCTCCGCTCCCGGCCTGGCCATGCCCGAGAGCGCGGCCGGCAGAGCCCCCGCCGGGGCCGGCGGCAAGGCCAAGGGCGCCTACCAGGACCGCGACAAGCCCGCCCAGATCCGCTTCAGCAACATCGCCGCTGGCAAAGGTGCGGCGGCCTCCGGGGGAGCCGGGCGCGGCCCGCGTGGTTCGCGATTGGGGCGGGAGCGATGGATCCCCGGGGCTGGCACCGGCCTGGCCGTGCCCCGGGCTGCGAGCGGGCATTGCCTGGGGGGTCCGGGATGCGGCCCTGGGCGCTGACACGAGCCCCGTTCTGCTCTTTTATAAGTGCCCAGAGCTAAAATGGCTGGAGCTGAGGAGTCCGATAATAATGGTTTAAAACAAAGAACTGTGGAAATCAGGCCTGAGGCTGCAGCGTTTTCCACCGTTCCGCTCCTTGGGATCCTTTACTCTCCTTGGGATCCTGGCGGCTTTAAAGGGGCAGGGACTTTCTGTTTAGAAAAGATGTTTGAATGATGGAGTGCTTGTAGTGCTTGAAATCAGCTTGGAAACGTTTTCTTCTCTTCCCAGCTGTTGCTGATGCAATTAGAACGAGCCTTGGACCAAAGGGAATGGATAAAATGGTAAACTTTTTGTTTTAAATTATCAAAACGTTAAGCTTACTGGAGATACTGTAAATTCAACACGTCTTTTAGATGATGCCTTTTGCCTCTATTCTTTCCCACCTTCCAGGTATTTAAGGGAAAGTGGGAACTGAATGGACATCTTGGTTTTGAAAATGATGCTAAACAATATTTTGAGCCTTAAACGAGAGTCTTGCAGCTGCTGATCACAGCTGTGTTCCTGCCCTTTATTCCCAGATTCAGGATGCTAAGGGAGATGTGACAATCACTAACGATGGTGCCACCATCCTGAAACAAATGCAGGTTCTGCACCCTGCAGCCAAAATGGTGAGTGGGTTCTTTTCCATCTTTTGTGGATTTGAGGAGCATTACCCAGGATGGTGACAGAGCAGGAGATTTTGTGTCTTGTCCTCCAGGAACATTTATTTTGATTGTGGCTTTTGCTTAACAGTCACAAACCATTATTTATTACCCATGTGCCTTATGCACAATTCCTCTGAATGTGTTTTAAAACATAAGAAAAATGAAATTTTGGGAAAGAATTTTAAGACAATGTAGTCCAAACCTGCACGTGTCATTCGAGAAGGAAAAAGTCGTGTCCCAAACCATTAGGACAGAAGGGAATGAGTGAAGGTATGGCCAGGTGGCCTGAGGAGTCAGTGGCTGCTCCTTTGAGATGTTCAGTGTTCATGGATTTGGTTGTGGTTGAAGATGAGCTTGCGGTGCCCATCCTCCAGGGAAGGAAAAGGCAAACCTGTTAAATAGGTGTGTTCAGTTTTAAATTTTGGAAAAAAGCTTTGCTTCTGGAAGTGAATCACTGTCTCCAGCTGTATTTTGGCCAGAGAAGTGTCTGGGTGTGGGTAAACAGCTCTCTCATATTTATTTTTTGCCGTAATTTCTCCCTTAGTTAGTAGAGCTGTCAAAAGCACAAGACATTGAAGCTGGTGATGGCACCACCTCTGTTGTGGTCATTGCTGGAGCTCTCTTGGATGCCTGTTCCAGACTCCTTCAGAAAGGTAAATAAATTCATGTGGCATGCAGGGACTGTGGTACTGCAGTCACTTTGTCCTCTTGCACGTGTGGGGTAAAGCTGAAAGTGGCTGTAATCAGTTGGAAGGGTGAAGGGTGCATCCCACACTCCAGGGAAATTGGGGAGTTTCATACAGGACTGGAAAAGCAGTTTTGGAAAATCTGAAGTTTAATCAGTGTCAGCCTCCTCTCAGGCATCAGCTAAACAGCAGCAGCTTTGGGAATGCAAGAGAACTTGGAGAAATTGTTTCTGGGATGTGAGGGATTGCAAGAGATTGTCTGTAAGGTCAAATCACCTGGGATGTTACAGCCTTTTCCCTCAGGTTTAATGGCAGGAGATAATAAGGGAGGTCATACATTGCTGAAGAACATTCTGCTGAAATGCCTTCAATTCATTCTGACCTGAGCACCTTGAGTTTTAAAATGGAAAGAGATGGGGAAGAGAAACCAGAAAGAGCTGTGTTTGGGAGGGTGGAGTGTCTGACAGGCCTGTGTTATTCTCTGCACAGGAATTCACCCCACCATCATTTCGGAGTCGTTCCAGAAGGCTCTGGACAAAGGGATTGAGGTGCTGACCAACATGGCCCAGCCTGTGGAGCTCAGTGACAGGGAGACCCTGCTGAACAGTGCCACCACCTCCCTCAACTCCAAGGTACAGCTGCCCTGCACTGGTGGCTCCAGCCCAGCCAGGCTCTAAGAAAGAGCAGGTCCATGTTCTGCACATCCCTGGGCTGGGTTCCCCTGGAATCACTGCTCTGTCCCTGCCATGGAGGAGATCCCTTGTTGAGACATCTTTGCTTCACAATTCTGGCATCAAATACTGAAACACAACGACAATATTGTTGTGAAAGTGCTGTTCATCAGTGTGAAGCCTCTCACCATGGTTTCTGTCCCATTGAATCCCTTAGGTTGTGTGTCAGTATTCCAGTTTACTTTCTCCAATGAGTGTGGATGCAGTGATGAAGGTGATTGACCCTTCTACAGCCAACAGTGTGGACCTCAGAGATATTAAAATTGTTAAGAAGCTGGGGTAAGAAACAATTTGTACTTAGATTTTGTCTCTGTGACCTCAGTTTCCCAGAGTGCTGCAGTGATGGGTTGTGTTTGTTTCCAGGGGCACCATTGATGATTGTGAACTGGTTGAGGGACTCGTCCTGACTCAGAAGGTGGCAAACACTGGTGTAACCAGGGTGGAAAAAGCCAAAATTGGCCTCATTCAGTTCTGCTTGTCTGCTCCAAAGACAGATGTAAGTCAGACTGTGGCTAGAGCAAATCCTCATCCTCTAGGACTTGGCACAAGCAAACAGAATAACAAATGGTTTTTTTTAAGATGCTGTGGTGTCAACTCTATGCCACAGCTAGACTGATGGGCTGCTGGGTCCTAAAAAACATTACAGTTAGTGTAAAAAAATTGTTTAAATTATAAATTATGTTTAAATTACGTTTAAAATTGCTTAAACTTCAATTCAGTGTTACCTGAACTGTCTCTAATAGCATTTTGCTGTTAGGCTTATGTGTTTAGAATTACAGCATTTTACACACATTTTGACACCTGCTTTTCTTTTTTTAATTTGAAACAGATGGACAACCAGATTGTTGTTTCTGATTATGCTCAAATGGACAGAGTGCTGCGTGAGGAGAGAGCCTACATCCTGAACCTGGTGAAGCAGATCAAGAAGGCAGGCTGCAATGTGCTGCTCATTCAGAAGTCTATCCTGAGGTATGTTAATACCCAGGCACCATTGGAATTGTGTGGAAAACTGAGGCCAAACACAGCCCCAGTTGGCAGAGTAACAGTGGCTGTGCCTGTAGAAAGCAGCAGCACTGTCTGCATTTTGAGTTTGATGACATCCTCACTTTGTACTCTGAAGAATTTGAGCACTGGGACCTGACTCCTTCCTTCGTGTTTTCAGGGATGCTCTCAGTGACCTGGCCCTCCATTTTCTGAACAAAGTCAAGATCATGGTGGTTAAAGACATTGAAAGAGAGGACATTGAGTTTATATGTAAGGTAAGGTGGCTCAGTGTTTAAAATCTACCCCAAAACTAACTGCCCAGCCAGGGCCAGTTTATTATGACATGTTCACAAGTTTCATGTTTTGACTATAATGCAAGAGCAGACATTGCCCTGAAAAACATTTCCTGCTCTGCTGAGCAGTCACACTTCTGTAGAAGGATTCAGGACAAAAAGCTGCAGTCCCTTCTGCATTTTACTGTCATATGCAGAAGAACAACATGCAGTGTACTTGCTGACTCTGCAGTCAGCCTCTGGATTATTTTTTTTCCCATTATTTTTTCAGACAATTGGAACTAAGCCTGTGGCTCACATTGACCAGTTCACCCCTGACATGCTGGGCTCTGCTGAGCTGGCAGAGGAGGTCAACTTGAATGGTTCTGGGAAACTAATAAAGGTGAGTGAGGGACAGAATGTTAATCCTAACATCTGTCTGCTATTTTAATAACTGGTGATTTTGATGTTTTTTACTGTGGAATTTATTACATTTAAGTATCTATTTCTAAGCTCTGAGTAGCCACCAGCTTTGGCAGTGCAGTGGTTTTGCTTGGCTAGACATCAGTGCTGTTACAGCATTTGAAAGTGCCAATGGCAATGTCTTTTTGTCCCAAGCTTTTATTTGTTCCCCAGTGTCAGTATCTGGTTTTATGTTTCAGATTACAGGCTGCACAAACCCTGGGAAAACCGTGAGCATCGTGGTCCGTGGCTCCAACAAACTGGTGCTGGAGGAAGCCGAGCGCTCCATTCACGATGCCCTGTGTGTCATAAGGTGCTTGGTGAAGAAAAGGTAACATCTCACTGGGGTTACTGTAGCTCCTGGAGCCTGGCTGTGTGTGCATTGCTGTGAGGTGAGGCTCATGGGCATCCCTGTGCCCCAGGGCTCTGATTGCCGGCGGGGGAGCCCCGGAGATCGAGCTGGCGCTGCGGCTGAACGAGTACGCGCGGACGCTGAAGGGGATGGACTCCTACTGCGTGCGTGCCTACGGGGATGCGCTCGAGGTCATTCCCTCCACCCTGGCTGAGAACGCGGGGCTCAACCCCATCTCCACGGTAACAGAGCTCCGAAACAGACATGCCCAGGGAGAGAAAACTGCTGGCATTAACGTCAGGAAGGTAACGAGGGGCTGGAATAGCTGGGTGTTACAGGGGAAATGCTTAACCCCCTAAGGGTTGGACTAGGGAGGGGGTAAGGTGGTAGCCTCCCTAAAATTAGAGGGAAATGACAGCTTGTTCTCTCAGGAGCTCACCCTGAGCATTGATAATAGCAGATATTAAATGCTTTATGCACACAACAAGAAACATCTCATATCTCCACAAAAGCGTTTCAGCTACAACCAAAGATCCATTTAGAATGATCCATCGGTAGGAAATGCAGTGGAGGGTGGTCATAAGTTGGGAGTAGCACCAGAGGTTTTTCTCAGCTGGCACTGTTGATCTTTTTTGTTGCCTAGTTTTGACTGGGTATATCAAGTACCTGGGGAGAGAAGATGTGTGCTGTCATGCCCCTGTTGCAAGTGAATAGTCACTCCTGTGATAGTCCAGGAGTTGATTACCCTCAGGATTCTGCTAAAAGAGAAATGTGCCTGTAGTGTGTCTTGCACAAAGTGAAGGCTCCTTGTTCCCCTAGGGTGGCATTTCCAACATCCTGGAGGAGCTGGTGGTGCAGCCCCTGCTGGTGTCCCTGAGTGCCCTGACCCTCGCCACAGAGACCGTGCGCAGCATTCTCAAGATTGATGATGTGGTGAGTGGTGTTGTCATCCTGGTCTGGGTTATCCTTCCTTCACAAGCACCAGCACCTTGTCATTCACCTGCTGTGCTTCAAAATGCAGTTACTGTGCAGAATATTCTCAGTTTCTGTGCTGCCTAAGACCTTTCAGCCTTTAATAACTGCAGCTAATGAATTATAAATGCTGCACCATAAAGCAAGGCATTAGAGTCACTGAAAGGCCAGGATCTTTATCAAAGGAGGAATTGTGATGTATCCTGTGCTTTCTTCTGCCTGACTGTGTGTGCCCCCTGCAGGTGAACACTCGAGGATAAGCTGAGCACAGGTGGGGACCAAGGCCTCGAGCTCCTGTTGCTGTAGCTGGAATTTGGACTCCTCACCAGAAGCGCCTGTGGGAATTGTCTCAAACTCCACCGAGGCTGATGTACTTGGATCAGGTTTAACTTAAGTAACAGTTGGTTTTCAGAAAGAAAATGCTGTTTTATCAATAAACATGCAGTAGTCTACCTGACTCTTTGCTGTATAATTTTGTTGGGGTGTGTTACATTTGGTTACATTTGCTTTTCTCTGCTCCACTTTAGGGCTGAAATGTTTAAGGTGATCAATCACCTCTTGTGATATATTCTAAAAACACCCTTGCTGCCTCTCCCAAAGCCTTCCCTGAGGGAGTGCTGGTGCTGCCCTCAGTGGTGCCTCTGGGAGGATCTGTGCAGTGGGAGCCCCTCCCATTCCTGGCTCTGCTGAGCTCTGCAGCGATTCCTGCTGCCATCCCATGATCAGAGCCCTGCAGGGTGTTCTTCACAGCCCTGCCTCCCCCTGCCCCCAGAATAACTGCCTTTCCCAAAGCTGCTGAGAAGTCAAAAGTACACCGCTCTATAATAATGCAAATTAGATTTCCAACTTTTAATTCTTAGCCTGACATTTTAAATTAACCCTTTCATCTCCATTATTGCTATAGTGAAACAACCAGATTCCTTTTAATGTTTAAAGGAGAGTGTTTATTCCATTTCTTCTCTCATTTCCATTCATAATTGGTTGGAGCTGGAGCTTTTGAGTAGATTTCCACCATGGTGTTGACCTGCTGTTGTGACTTGCCAAGTAGAACAAACAGAATAACTCAACCACTAATTAGACAATCAATTTAGGCATTAATGCTCTGCATTAATTATTCATTGCCTGTTTAAAATTGCAAATAATGCCGTACCCCACAGGTAACATCCAACAATGATCTTAGTTCAGGTACTATGATTAAAGCTTTCATCCCCCATTACGATTCTTGACAAGAATTCCAGCAACAATTGTGTGTGATTTCACCACAAAAAGTATTTGTAATTTCACTACATTAAACAGGCCCATCCAGCATTCATTCCTCTTGGTAGAGGAAAAATGTTCCTGCTTGTCCTGATAGAGGATAGGACATTCCTAGGGCAGAATGTTCCTAGTTTAGGATAGAATATTCCTAGGACAGAATATTCCTGTTTATCCTGGTTCAGGATAGAATATTCCTAGGGCAGAATGTTCCTAGTTTAGGATAGAATATTCCTAGGATAGAAAACTCCTGTTTATCCTGGTTTAGGATAAAATACTCATAGGACAGAATGCTCCTGCTCCTGGTTTAGGATAGAACATTCCTAGGACAGAATGCTCCTGCTCATCCTGGTTTAGGATAGAATATTCCTAGGGCAGAATACTCCTGCATATCCTGGTTGCAGCTAGAATATTCCTAGGACAGAATGCTCCTGCTCATTCTGGTTTAGGATAGAATATTCCTATGAGAGAATGCTCCTGCTCATCCTGGTTTAGGATAGAATATTCCTAGGACAGAATGCTCCTGCTTCTCCTGGTTTAGCCTTACCCTCATATTGCTTACCTGAAGTAAGGAAAAAGCTTAATAACTTCAGGGCGCAAAAACCGCGGGCTCGCCAGCAACAATTGGAGGTTCCCACTAAAATCCTGCGAGAAGATTCCTAAAGCTCCGCACGGGCAGCGGCGGCGGCGAGCGGAGTCGAGCCCAGCCCGGCCCGGCCCGGCGGCGCTCGTTGCGGGCGTTACCGCGGCCGGGCCCGGCCCGGGGCCGCCCCCGCGGGGCGGAGCGCTCGGAGCGGCTCCCGGCATGGAGGACGCGCACCGGGCCGCCCGCCTAGCCGCCTCCTGCCTCCGCACGCCGCTCGACCCGCGCACACGGGCCCCCGCCGCGCTCTACGAGCGGGGACCGCCGCCCGCCGCCGCGCAGGTACCGCGGGTTCCCCGATCCCGCTCCGCACACGGGGCTCGGCGCTGGGCCGGCACTGCGCGGGGCTCCGGGCACGGGGGACACACGGACACAGACAGACAGACACGGGCGGGGCACACCTGGCAGATAGCCCGGGCACAGCAGCGCCGATCCCTTAATGCGCTTGCGGAGCAGATGGAGGAGGCGCTGCCTGCCCTGCCCGGGGCCGCTCCGCAGGGCGAGGAAACGAGCGGGGTTTGAGCACGCCGGTTCCGAGAGGTGCGGGGTGCTGGATCCCAACACTTCAGGATTTCTGCAGTGAAAACCTGACAAAATATAAAAAAGATTTTTTTTATTTTTTTTTTTTAAATGTCAGAGCTTATTAAAATACCCCTGTGTGGAAAAGTAATATTCTAATTGTATTTATAAAGAAACTGGCCGATTTTTTTCTTCTTTTTTTGGGGTTTTGTTGGTTTTTTTTTTGCTTGGAACAAAATGAAGCTTTTGTGATGCTGACCAACCTGGCTTTAATAACTTCTCTGACTTGTGTAAGCTTTAAAAATGCTTAAAGAATGTTAACTGCACACAGCTGCAAGCTGACAAATAGTACTGGAAATATAAGCTGTGCAGAATTCCTGTCATTTCACTGTAAGTTGTGGAAATGGCATAAATACTTATGCACCACATCTCTAATGACTTATTTTTAGAGTGGTTATGGAACTAGGAGGCAGAGAAGGTTCTGTTTGCTTGTAAATAAAGGCATTTTTAGAGCTGCATAGTAATCAAGGAAAAATTACACTTTACAAAATAGTCAATTTTTTTCTTTTGGTAAGTCCTTTTGATCATATTTCCTATTATAGACATATTGATTACAGGGCAGACTTGGGAATTTTTACAGGCTTTAAATAGGACCCCTAGGATGTAAATTAATATGCAATAAGATGATTCTATGTACTTCTACATTAACATTTGTAAACAGGTATCTCTATTTGTGTTACTTTACCATTCCTTAGACTTAATTAGGATAAAGCAATATTAAGAACCTTGTTCCCTTTCCTTTCAGCAGAAAAAATTTAAAAACATCTCTTCTAGGATGGCTTTGACTTGGATTCAAATACCAACAGAGAGCAGGCCTCCCCTCCAAAGAGAGACTGTGACAAGTGGATTGACTTTTCCAAAATGTACAATTCAAATCAAGAGTATTACTTGAAGCTGGAAGAGTTGAAGAATGCCCACATGGAGACCATGGCAAAACTGGAAAGTATGTATCAGAACAATCTGTATTTAAAAGGAGTACAAGCCCTGGATAAGAGAAATGACACCTCTCCAAAGTGCTGTAGGTAAGTTTGGGGGCGCTTTTTAGGTGTAGAGTCCCAAATACTTTGCAGGCAGCTGTAAAACCTTTGCTGGGTGTGTTTCTGGGCTGGAAAGTGTTCCACTCCCACCTGTCATAACAGATAATCAGAGAAAAGTCAGTTCTGGTGACAGAAACGCTGTCACCTTGCTAGTGGTGTGTGAGGTTTAGAGGTGGCTCTGCAGCAGGGGTTGGGCAGCACATTTAGGAAAGCACAGGGCCTTTCCCAGGTCAGGAAGTGCTGACTTGGTGACCAGCACTAGAACCAGGATCTGCTCTGAGTGCTGCTCCTTTCCCTTCCCTTTCCCTCAGGCACTCGTTTTTGGTTCTAGTGATGATTGCTTAGGGTGGAAGTCACCAGCTTTCCATCAGTGTTGGACTGGCTCAAACCAAGGTTGTTCTTTTTCCCCCCTTTATTTTCAAGGCCAACATGGGACAAGAGTTCATATCAGCCTCTTAACCTGCACAAATCCTTTTCAGACTCAGACTTGAGCGATCCCTCGGGCCCAAGCGCGTCGGACGCGTCTGATGAAGAATTAGTGTTTGAGGAGAACGGCAGCGAAGCTGGATCATCCTCCTTTGCTAAACAGCAGATTGAAAAAATGTGGGATGGGTTCTGCCTGGAAGACTACATCTCCCATGCCAAGCACAGCCTGCCCCGCTCACCAGCCTGCAGGAAAGTGCCCAAGAAGGAGAAAGAGAAAGCGTGGTCCCCCAGAGTCACCGTGCCCAAGCCCTTCCAGATGACCATCAGAGAAGCTCAGAAGAAAGAGCAGAATGTCAAATCCAAGTCACAGATTGAGCTGGAAAACCACCTGCTGAAGAAGCAGCTGGAGGAGGAGGCAGAGTGTCAGAAGAAGTTCCGAGCCAACCCTGTGCCCGCCGCCGTGTTCCTGCCGCTGTACCAGGACATAGTGCGGCGCAACGAGGAGCGCAGGAGGTCGGTGAGGGAGAGGAGCAGGCTCCAGCTCCTGGCCACACAAAAACCCTTCAAGTTCATTGAGCGAGAGAGGCAGAGGTGTGAAGCCAGGAAAATGCAGTTAAAAGACCTTTCCCCGCCTGAAAATAAAATCAAAGTGTTCAGAGCGAAACCAGTCCCCAGATGTGTTTATAGTGCAGATTTCCGTGACAAGGTGAGGGAGGAGGAGCTCTGCAGGGAAATCAGGATCAGGATGAGAGCTGAGGAGCTGCTGCGAAATTCATCTGTACCCAACAGCAGACTGGCCTTAAAAGGGACCAGCAAAAAGAAGAAACACAGGAGCACTGAACCAAAGCAAATGGAGCACAAGGTCAAGATCAAATCAAGCGTCCCTGATTTTGACCTCCTACATGAGAAATTCCAGAAACGCCTCCTGCGACAAAAAAAAGTGAAACCCCTCACCATCTGTGAGCCTTTTGACCTTTGTACTTCATACATCCCCTCAAAAAAGGACAAGATCTTGAAGGACATGCAAGAGGATGAGGAGAAATTGAAGGAAACACGGTGGCCATTTGCCTCTCCAAGAAGGAAGCCTCAGTCAGGGGCAAAGCCTCATCTGGGAGAGGGAAAATCCAAACCTCCCAGAACCACAGAATCCACCAGGCGACGGCTGCAAGCCCTGAGGTGACTGCTTGGAGATGCTCTACTTCATATATGTCTGAAAAGTAGACTTTTGTATTATTATTAGTATATATTTGATATTTTATTTGGTATTATTTTTGGTATTTCTACATATGTAGTTAATTCTTCCGTACAGTGAATATAGGATTTAATTTGTTAACATAAGGACTTATAAATTTTAAAATATTTAAATATAGGATTTAATTAGTGTTTATTATTGTTAAAGGAACACTAGTGCATTTTTGTCAGCATGCCCCTAAGAAGAAGACAAATGCCACTGGTTTCCCAGGATATCCTGAATGCCTTGAAATGGCACATACATTGTGTCCTCTCATAGCAACCCTGTTTTCACCCTGTTGTTCTCTTTGGAATCATCTTTGCCAAAGCTTCCTTTGAAGTCTTGCTCTAGATTTAAACTGAATTCAGCCTTAGTTTATTTTCCCCACCAGGAATTCCCTTGAGGAAAAGAGAAAGCTGGAAGAACAACAAAAAAGGAACAGAAACAAGCAGGAACAAAGAATGAAAAAATTCCAGAAAATTGTGGTGGCTCGGGCTGAGGCCAATGACCCACATCAGAGCCTAGCTCAGATGTCTAAACCCAGATTAAAAACATTCAGGTATTTTGTTGCATTCCCCTGAATCCCAAACACCTCATTCAACAATGAGAAGGAGAGGTTTGGGATTGCAGTGTATGTTAAACATACAGTGTGTAAAAAATAGCATAGTGTAAATTTAGATACTTACATGTGGTAAATTAAGCATGTGCAAGCAGCTGATTAAAAAGTGGCCAAATTTAGCATTTCAACTGGGAAATTGTTGCCAACCTATATTGAATTCAGAGTATAGAAATATAGAGCATATAGAAATATATATATATTCCATATTAGATTATTTTAGACTCAGTAACAGGAGAGTCCTGTGTTTTCTCCATTGATGTATCAACTAAAGAGGAAAAGGTTGTAAAAATCAAAGGGAAAGGGGACAGTGTGGATACAGAATATCCTTGCAGAGCTGAATACTGCACTGGTGTTGGTACAACTTTGGTGCAGCAGCAAACATTTCACAATTCACTTCTCTGTCCCAGCAGGTCCCCATGAAGAGGGAAATAAAAGCAGGAATATTTTAACTTCCCAGTGTAACAGCAGGGAGTGAGGAAGCTGCTGGTGCTCAGGAGGAGTGGGATCCCAGGTTCCCTGGAGTAGAGATGCAGTGCCCAGGCTCTGTGTGTGACACAGAGAGGAACACCAGGGCCTTCCTGGAGTGCTGTAAGCTGCCACTCCAGATGGCTCCAGCTCTGACACAGCCCTAACCCCATGACTGCTGCTTTGCCTCGTGTTTGGGGCTAATTTAACCCTTTCTGCTTTTCTAATCCTAAGAAAAATAAATCCTCTCTGAACAAGTCTTTAGTGGGGTTTATGATCTGGCCTGGCACGGTGGTGCTGCTGCTGTAGTGTCAATTTAAGGTGCTGCTATGTGGCACTGACTGCTCTGCCCCTGTTGCTTCATGTCTGGGCAGGATTCTGGGGCAGCAGCACAAAATCCCAATTTCCAGTGAGCTGGCATGCTGTTAATAACAGGAGCTTGAAAATCTGAGTGACCTCGAGCAGGTGATCTGCTGGCTCTGGGACAGAGAGGCACAGTAGGTGATTGTGGATGTGGTTTGGGTTTGTTCAACAGCAAATTTCACACTACACTGTTCAGTTTAATCAGATGGCAGGACAGTAAAATGCTGGGTGTAAAATGCTGCTGTTGCAAAGCAAGATCACTCCCTGGTGCAGCTACTGAAGCTGATAGTGCTCATTGCAGCCCAGCTGGAATGTGTCACACTGTCTGTCAGAGGCAGACAGACAGACACATTCAGAGCAAGGAATGGAAGTTCACTTCCCAGCATGGTGAGGAGTTCAGAGATGGTCAGGGGGAGAGGCTGGAGGGAGCAGAGGTGCAAAGGGCCCCCCTTGATCTCATCCTTGCCCTGCAGTGCCTGACCTGCCATGGCAGATGTGCCCAGCTCAGAGGCACTGTCCCACTCTGGGGAAGGGGTACAGCCCATTCCACCTGGATTATCCAATGCTCCCTGTGATCCCAGAGATCATTTCAGTTAGGAATCAACAGTTTCATTCTCCTGCTCTGTTCACTGGCCCTTGACAATCCAACTCAGGAAAAGTGTGCTCCATGATCCAGGACATGGCCACCTCTCTCAGGTGATCAGCTGCTGAAGTAGCAAGATTCTCACCTTCAGACTTGAGAAGTACTGGTCTTAATTTAATGCTCTTAATTTCCTCTTGTGTATTCTGTTTAATTTTACTTACAACTGGAAAATCTGAATGAAATTAGCATGTACAAAACCCTAAATATCCAAATTTTTATACCTAGAATCCAAACTCAGCCTCTGTTTAAGTCCAGTAGCCAGGACCTGCCTCTGCCTGGCCAAAGGGACTCCTTCAGAGATGAATTGTTCAGTACCTCTAATGTATCTTGAAGTATGACAACATTTCATTTGTTATGAGCAATTTAACTGCTGTAGAAAATGGCTCCTTGTACTATAAATTAATAATGATTTCTCTTGTGCTCTGCTCCCCTTAGGAACAACGAGAGGCAGAGAAGGCAGGAATATCTGCAAGAATTGCAAGAAATGGAAGAAAGAGTGAAACAAATGCCATTGCTTTTTGAAAGAGTCACTCAGGTTGCCTTGTTTCTGAACTATTAATTTTTGACTGATACTGAATAAGACATTTGTGCTCTGACATTTTTAGAAGATACTTCAAAAGCACTTTTCAGGGCAGTGTTTCTCCATTTCAATCTCTGTTGCCCCATCTCCATGTAAATATTAGTAATTTTTGGGATGTGCTTGCACAGGGAACAGAGAACTGTTGCAAATGTGTCTGGTTCAGTTCCAACTTGAGTAACTCTGACCACAACCAAGCATTGCTGGCACAGAAAAGTGAAATCTGGGATAAAATTTTCAAGTATTTTTTTGCCATTCTTACCTGCAGTGAACAATCATTTCCACTTGTCAGCAGCAATTAATGAATCAGAGGATTGATATAAATAAAAGTATCATTTAATGCATTAGATAACATTTAACCATTGTGGTTTTTCTACAGAAAAATGCCAGAATAGCTGCAGAAAAGTATTATTCAAACAGGCTGAGAGCACTGGGGATCTGCCCAGAGTTTGTTTCAAAGAAAGGAGGAGCAGCCAAATCCCTGCATTTCTCTACTGCTGGGGATTTCACCTCCACTGCTGGCAGAGCAAGGTACAGATGACTGAAAGCTTTTTCTTTTTACCCACTATGTATCTAATAAATAGAAAATTTGCATGTGTAGATTTAAGGGTTTTTTAAATTATTTTCAGTATTTTCCAGGGAACTATTTGACTCTGTGTTATGTTAGCATTAGTGTGTGTTTTTGATTGGTTTTCCTGAATTAAATATTATTTCGTAAAACAGAGGAGAGCTGCTTAACCAAACTGGTTATGTTATATAATGCACTTCAAAGTTAAAAAGAAGAAAAACATTCCTTGTTTGTTCCTTTCATCCAAAATTCTGGCAGGTTGCTGTAAGTCACTACCTTTAATTTTTAATTTTTTTTTTAAGTGAAACTTATTAAAAATAGTTTTTAGTATCTGTTGGGTGTTATGATTTAAAAGGAAGCAGAAATTTTAAAAAAAGGAATATGTAAGTAATACTTGTTGTTTACTTTCTAGCATAAAAAGAGACTCTTGTGTGCCCCCTTCTCTTTTCCTTCCGCAGCTCCACCCCAGCCAGGGCTACCAGGCTTTGGCCTGGGGTCCATAAAGGTGGAAAGCAATTTCCCAGAGAATAAACCCCACATGCAATTTGTCTTTTCAGAATCACCAAGGTTAAAGTGAGAAAAATTCAATTCTTGGAGGAAGCAGCTGCTGACAGTCCCCATTCTGAGCAGTCCTGGGATGAGGAGGAGGAGGAAAAGGGAAAAGGTGTCAAAACCTCCACCCCAGATGGGCAGTGCACTGACCTGGAGGATGGGGCTGTCCTTGAGCCTGGATCCAGCCAGCACAGTGACCAGGGAGAGGAGGAGGAAGGCAAGGCAGACCTGTCACTTGGCCATTCCCAGGAGGAGGAGGAGGAGGAGGAAGAGGAAGCAAAGGCAGATCCATCGCTTGGTCATTCCCAGGAGGAGGAAGAAGCCAAGGCAGGCCCATCCCGTGGCCATTCTCAGGAGGAAGAGGAAGAGGAGGATGACTCCAGCCCCAGGTCTGATGGCTCCCATGAAGAGGAAGCTCAGTCTGACCCTGAAGCTGAGGGTGCTTTCCAGTATGAGGATGAGGAGTATGAGAGTGATGACTCTGAGGAGAAGGCCAGTGATGAGGAAGGGCACTGAGGAGCCTCTCTCACTGCTGGCTGTGCTTTTGAAGCACTTTCTGTATTTACAACATTGCTTCCTCTAGGAACCATCCCTCCTACCCATGGTTATCACAACACCAAACAGCTTATGCTCTCCTTTCCTTTGAGGAAGAAATTATTACATCTTTACCTTCTACAGCTGCTCCAGACGAAGAGAATAACAAAAGAATTCAAATTCTTGAAGCAAATGTTTAAAGCCATCCCTGGTTTGGAATTCTGGTCTCATGTAGAATCCTCAATGGCAGGAAGCAAAGCATTTCCCTGAGTTTGGCAGATAACAGGCACTCTAAAGATTAATATATATTATTAAATATTGTATAAGACACCAGAGGAAAACTTGGTGCTTTGCTACACATCCAAAATTCTGTGAATTTGTACCTCTTAGTTTAGGAGCCCTGCCAGTGCAGGAATTCTGTTTGTCTTCCAGTCAGAAAGCTCAAGTTCCTAGTTTTCACCAAGAAAATAATTTAGTTTTGTATTACTCTTCTTTGTTGTACTCTTCAGTGACATTGGTGCACCTGTGTTCCCAAAGTCAGCTCATTATTTAATGACAAATTACACCATAATTTAATAATAAATTACACAGGGTGCTGTGTAACTGCTGAGGCTCCAATCCAGCCAAGGCAGGGCAGGTTTTGGAGCAGGAATTGCCATTTTACCCGTGCAAAAGGGAAATCTTTTTACCTCAGGGAGCTCCAGTTGTATGAAGCTATGCAATGGAGTGCTTTAATAGCTCTTCTTGCACACTGGCTGCTCAGGACTTCAGCTACTCCACAAAAAACTCTCCAAAAAATGTTTGGGATTTGTTTTTTTCTTGTATCAGTACTCCCTTCCCCTACTCTTACTGACTTTATTGCTAAAAAAATCTGTCATTATTTTGTCCTCTTTATTTTGTCACAGTTCCTCTGTGTTTGGAAGTTTTTTAAGCATTCTTACTCTTATTTATTTTTCAAGTGTGAACATAACTAATTTGAATTTGAACTTGAATTTGAAACTTTTTTAAAAAAACTTGAATAAAGTATCTGTGCAATTATTAATCCTTGCTTCACAAGGGAGTTTGCTTGTGGTTGTCAGTATTCTGTAACTCTGAGGAGTGGTACAATTCCCAGTCACCAATGATGGTACTTGTCCCTTTAGGAAATCAAATCCTGTTCTGAAAGAAGGCAGAGGAGCTCAAAATTATGTTATTTTTTTCCGATTATTTGAAATTATTTCAAAGGAAAAAAGTCAAATCTGTTTCTAAGACTTGACAGCACTCAGCTAAGTGTTCTAAAAGAACAAATATGTAATTATTGAACTGCTAAACTAGGGATTGAAAATACCACTACAATTCCTGTGAATGTAGAGAAAGTAGCAAATCCAACACTTTTTTAAGGTTTTAGAAGGGGTTGGGGACCTGTGTATAATTTAGATTGAGTTTGTCACCGAATTTTTAAATATTTTAAATATCAACCTTCATAATAACAGAATGAACATGATAAACATGATTTAACCAGGAAGGGTTAGGACAGATTTTGGAGGTTATGCCTCAGGTTTTTTTAGCATTTCTAGAAAAGAAAAACAGAATTGTGTGGACTAAGGAGATCCAATTGATGATGGTCTCCCAAGATTTCCAGGAAGCATTTCTAGGATATAAAGTGCTAGCAAAATATCTGAAAGAAACCAACCTCTTTGTGGGAAAAGAAATATCCTCATGAATGGGTGAAGAAACCTTGAGGTATTAAAGGAACCACTTATGGAAATCACTTGGAGCAGCAGAGTTTTCAGGCAGGGAGGATAATGAGATTAAAGTCAAAAAAGCTGTTCAGAAATTGCATTACAAACATAAAGGGATAAACATTCCAATAAGGAATTAAAAAGCAAAGAAAAATCAGAGATGACAGAACAGAAATGGAGACACACAGGTCAGGGTGAATTAAACCTCACAAAGCAAAGTACAGCAGTAAAAAATATTTTAAACAAAGAAGAGCCATGTACACCTGTCAGGAGATGAAAAATAGTCTGGCCTAAGAACTAAGTCATGATTTGACCTCTTATTTTTCTTTTTTTCTTTTTGGATTATTTAAATGTAGAAAAACCAGAATAACTAATAGGATGAGAGCACTGGAAAAAACCCGAAACTATATTTAAAGAAAAAACCCCAAAAACTTTAACAGAAAAATCGAAATCCAAAGGTGATATGATAGAAGCATTTTAAGGCTCATTAGAGGAGAAATGCTGATGAGTTATGCTTTCAGGGAAGCCACCTAGCAGGAGGGAGAGGAATAGGAAAGTTTCTCACAGATTATTGAATATTCTGTCTTTAATATTTTAGTTAATGACCACAGCACAAGAGTGGGAACATGTTTAAAAATTTGCAAAGAAAATGAGGAAGGTGTATCTGAAAAAAAAGGATTTAAAATACCACATGGGAAGAAGGGGGTAACTTTGCATGTGAACTGTAGCATGAAATAATTTTGCAGTGCAAGAATAGTGTTTCTATATAATAATTATATTTATATTCTGACATAAGAAGCCAGAAGTTTGGGATATTGTGCTTTTTTAAGTCCTTTTTGTATTTACAATATTGCTTCCCCTAGAAACCGCCCCCTCCTGCCCATGATTATCACAACACCAAACAGGTTATGTTATGTTCTCTTTTCCTTTGAGGAAAAAATTATTACATCATTACCTTTTACAGCTGCTCCAGATGAAGAGAATAACAAAAGAATTCAAATTCTTGAAGCAAATGTTTAAAGCCATCCCTGGTTTGGAATTAATTCTGGTCTCATGTAGAATCCTCAAGGCTTCTCTAATGGCAGCAAGCAAAACATCTGCCTGAGTTTGGCAGATAACTGGCACTCTAAAGATCAAGATATGTTATTAAAAATTATTTCTAACAGTGTTAGAATTATTTCTAAATTATTTCTAAAATAACAGTGTTATTTCTGCCCCGTTGCCCACAAGCTGAAGTCAAGCATGAGTTTTGTATACAGAATACATTTGGTTTAGTCCATTATTACAAGATATGGCAGCTGCTGGCTTACAAACATTGAACTAATGAAATCAGATAAATTAGATTAAATGAGATAAAATTTAAGATAGTTTGGTATCTGTCCTCCTCACCCTTCAGTGGAATTATAGTTTTACATCTCTTTTGGTACTTACTTGGCTTTAGGAAAACAAACAAGCAAACAAGCAAACACCCTTGCACACTCCAACAAAACTCAAAGTTGCTTCTTTCTGCAATAGGAATTCCAGGAATTTGAGGAATGAACTAAGACTTACAAATAGAATCAGACAAATTCCATCTCTCCTGTGTGCTGAAATCACAGCAGAGCATTCAGAGGTCCCAGGCCAGGGTGTGACACAGAGAGTGACAGGGTGAAGGTGAGCAGGTGACAGCAGGGTGTCCCCAGCCCTGATCCCTGTCCCATGGAGCTGCAGCCCAGGATTAGCCCTGGGACAATCCCCCACAGAGGAGCTGATATTAACAGGCCAGAAATATTCCTATTTTCTGATCATTAACACCACGAGACCAGGTTGAATTTCCTGAGCACAAACACCTTGATAGCCAGTTGTCCACAGGACTGAAAATAAAATATTTGCACCTGCACAGCTCCAAACTTGCTACTAATAGCCAGGGCTCAGTGCCATAAGCAGATTACACAAGAGTTAGGCAGGTTACAAAAAGAAGGTTAGTGAGATTAGGCAGGTTGCTGATTAACTGTAGCAACCAGGCTCCCAACACAGGCAGGAAATTCTGCTGGCCAGGATAATGAGCTGCTACAAACCACGTTATTCACATGATTCCAGACACAGCTTTCCACACTTGTAGCTGTACCTGCTTCTCAGGGGAACTTGCTGTATTTTGTCATGTGTCTTCCATGCCATCCCACGTTTTTCTAGATGGGTGAAAGACACACAAAGTATGTTTGTAATAAGTAATAATAGTAAAAAATCAAAAATCAGCTTTTGGTGTGTGATATTCTGGTTAAGCTCTGGGGAGCTCCATCCTGTGGAGCTTCACCTTTATCCCCACGGGGCTGGAACTGCCAAGGGCACCATCCCAGCTTAGGTAAAATGAGATAAACCTGCTCCAGCAATGAGCTCTCACATCAGCCACACAAGCAGCTGAGTGAGGCAGCAGCACTGCAAAAGGACCAGTTTGGGGTTCTGTTTGCAGTTCTCAGGATCTTGGGTCCTTTTTACAGTTTTCAGGATCTGACCTGTTAGATATTGAGGTTTTTTAATCTATCCATTCCCCTTAGCCCCAGATGAGAACTGTGGCCTGCAATCTGCCATCCCTGGAGAGCATGGAAACATTGGGATATCTTTGAGTTTTCTAACCAAAAATGAGCCTGCAGCCATTGCCCAGCAGAATTACAGCCCAAAGTGCTGCAGTTCATCTGTCTGACACACAGGGGCTGCTCATGGTGCCACTGCAAATCTCCACTCCTGACACACCTACCCATGGGTTCATGAAATCTGTGATAGTGCAGAGCTGTGAGGCTTCCCGGGGCAGTGAGAGCTCCTGTGTCCCTCACAGCTTGTCCCTGGGTGAAACCTTCCTTCTCCTGGTGCTCTGTTAATGCTGATTTAACTCAGGCCCAGCAAGCTGAGGCTGAGCTGAACTCTGCTGGCCTGGGTACCTGTGTGCCTGCTCCAGCTTGTTCCTGACCCTGAGACCTGGCACAGAGCCCCTCCTGCTCCCACAGCTCCCTCTCCTTCCCTTCCCACTGAAAGGCAGCTCAGTGTTGCCCTCAGTTTCCAACCAGCCTCACAACCCCTGGGTAATATTCAACTTTGTGTGAAGGGTAACTGGGAAAAAGCTGTTCAGGTTTATGCAACAGTCAGTTCTCTCTCACAGGCAGCACCACACCCAGCTCAGCTCTCTGCCCTCCCACCCTCACTCAGAGCCAGCAATTCCAAACTGGGGGAAATTCCAAAACCCCATTTGAGGGCACCCAGCTGAACTCTGTGCTGCTTACCTGTGACTGCACTCGATTTAACCCTAAATGAAAATAAAATTCACCCTGGATGATGGTTCTGTGGAAAAGAACTCAAAAATAGGAGTCAGTTGTCACATCCCAAAAGAATTTCCATTCCCTGCTGCTGCTGGCAGCCAAAGGGGCAGGGAAACCACAAGGGGAACATCCAGGACCTTCCAGCACTCCCCCTGCTTTCTACACCTTCTTACAGGTCTCATGTCTTGACAAAGAAAACTCTGCAAAAAGCTTTGAACTCCTCAGGCAAAAGAAATTCTAAGGGATAAATATTAGGAAAAAAGAGCCAAGTCTGTAGGTGAGATGCCTGAAGGTTTCTCAGATCAGAGCACAAAATTATCCAAAGAAGCTGCACTTCCCAATTTGTCCACTTACACAAATCATCTTGCAAAAACCAGCTGGTTTCCATGATGGGGTTAGATTTGGGGATTTTCCTTAAATACCAGTTTTATCAAAACCTCAGTAAAGCACATTATCCAAACAATGGCACAGAGCTGCTGAAAATCTGCTTCCCTTTCATTTGTGAGCTGTGCTCCACCCTTTCTCACTGCCACAACCCCTTTCATACATCACCCACTCACCACAAGCCTCCAGCTCTGCTCTTTCCTTCAGGCAGCATCCTGCAAAATCATGGAAAGGATCATAGCCTGATAAATTATTTGTAATTTGTGCATAGATGGTGTGGATACATAAATGAGAGTAAAGGGCTGAGGCAGAAGGACATCTTGATAAAGTACCTGTGAAATTTTTTTTATCTTTTACCAATGTCTGGTTTCAAAGAACTGTTTGAAATTAATTAAAAGTTTGTTTCAGATGACAGGGAGCAGTCCTCTCCTCTCTCCTGGCTACATACTGTTGAACAGGGTCCAAATTTGTAAAGTCCAGACCAAAAAGTCCTTCTGAGCATCCAGTAACTCTACTGAGCTTGCTGCAGTTGTAGAAATAATCTCAGGAAAACACTCTAGGGCACAAGAGAAGCTCTTTCCAGCCATTTTGGTGAGGATTAATGGATGCAGAAGGGAAGATCAGATCTAATAAAGATGGGGAAGCAAAGAACGAGAGGAGCTGCTCCTTTGTCTCAGTGAGAACACACAAGCACAGCCCAAGTGTGTGTTTCTTATTTTCTGCTTCATGTACATAAATCAGCTCTCAAATGCACCCAAGGATCTGACAATCATTTCCCCCAGACTTCTGTTTTAAGCCTAGCACACATTTTTTGTGGTTATTTTGGAACTATGACAGTCTTTCAGGGTTTTTATTTGTTTGGGTTATGGCTTTTTGGAGGGAGTGAGTCGGGGATTGTGTAAGGGTTTGGGGTTTTTTTTAGAACTTCCTGCAGCATAATCTCTTTGGACTCTGTATCCCAGACAGAGAATTTGCTGCAGAACATCTACTTATATCCCAGTCACACAAAGAACAATCACAACAAGAAGTATTGTGCTCTCTGCTATAAACACTCCTAGAACAAAATAGTAAGATTAAGGGGAAAATAGTTAAAAATAGGACTCTTTTCTTTCCAAAGGAAATAACATGATTTTCACCCCAGCCTCTCTTGTCATTGTTACAACAATGGTTCATTTTAGGCCATATCTGACTGCACTTGGAATCAGGAAACCCTGGCACAAATGTGCTACAGTAGCTTGTGCTTTGTTTGCACTCAATGCCTGGGCCAGCATTGCAGCTTTCAAGTGGCTGCTAGAGGTTAACAGAGCTGTTCCAGGGGCAGCATTTCCCTGAAGCACAGTTCCAGCCATACCCCAGAGCTCCAGAGCCCTGCAAACTCTGCAGTCAGGACAGTGAGGGTGACTTGCTGCAGCTTCTCAGCTCTCTGGATAAACTTGGCCATTCTGCACTGGGGCAGGTGCTCAGTGGCCAGCTGCTGATCAGGCCTGGATCCAGCTTCACAAAGGAGGGATGTGTGGCAGGAAAGCACTGAACAGCAATTTCCAAGCATTTATTCCCAGGGAGATCCTTACCACTGACTTTGCAGGAATTACCACTCAGTTCTCAGGATCTGACCTGTGAGAGATTTGTTGGTTTCTTTTTAATCTATCCATTCCTCTTAGCCCCAGAGCAGGATTGTGCCCTGCAAACTGCCATTCCTGGAGAACATGGAAGCATTGGGGTATCTTACCTCTATCCCCAGAATTCATCTTCACTGCCACCACCAACACAGTGCTTCTCTTCACAGCACAGCAAACAAAATTCACGTTGAGGCTGCTTGTTTCTTTCCTAACTAATACAATCCTTTGATATTCCTGTTATTTTTCCCAGTGAAAAGCCAAAAAGCCATTTCAGGCTGTTTTCAATATCAACAGACGGTATTGCCAGTAATGCCTCTATCCATGCAACATTAGTGGTGCAAAATCTGCCCCCTCTTCCCATTCCGTCTTTTCCAGTCCAGGAAACAAACAACAAGTCACCTTTCTTTTATAGATTTCTAAAGTCAAACCACCTCAGAGGAAGCACAGGAACTGGAGAGAAAACTGCCCTACCTTGGCATCACACATCAACATTTCCCCTGATAAGCAGCTTCTCATTTTCCACAATCAAGATTTCTCATATTTTTCCCTTTCTTTGTCCTTTTGAGCTTGGTTTTTTAACTCTTCCATTTTAGAAGAACATCTGGCTGTTCTAGGTTTGCACCTCTTCTCCATCCAGAATCCCTTCCAGACAGGTTCTTGAGTCCTCCAATGTCATTAATACTCTGCCCTGGGAAAGGGGAAAGACACCACCTATAAATGTTCATTTGAAATTACAGCTTAAATGTTTTCTGCTCAGCATCAGGAGTCTGAGCAATCACTTGAAAAAGTGAGGTGGGAAGTCTGGTCCTTGTCAGAGAAGTGGGTGCTTTGATGGAAACAGGGAACAGCATCTCACCCACACCTTCCTCAGGACTCATTTTAAACAGTGAAACTGAATGTTATAGCTGGGCAGCCCCCAGCAGCAGCAGGAATTTGCTATATTAAAGCTGTACATTATCTTGTCAGCATGCAGAGCTCTTCCTTGGCCAGCCCATTAATGCTAATGAAATCCCCTCTGTGTTTCTCCATGCCAAGTGCAGGGCTGGCTCCATCCTGAGGCAGGCACAGCTGGCAGCCCCAGCTGCGTGGGGATGGAACACATCCATCTTCCTCCAGATCTGCAGCAAGTGTCATGCTCAAGGCTCTCTGTACCCCTCAGCTGAGGTTGGACTGTAGTTCTTCACTTCTTGTCTCTCCATTAGGATAGGATTCCTTCCCAACCTCCCTCTTCCCCAGAGCTGTAGGGGAAAATTCTGGCTCTGAAGACTATGATGTTCAGCCTTCCTCCTGGGATGATTTACAAGCATCTTCAAACACCTGGAATCCTTTAAAATAAAAAAAAAAAAATAATCCATGTTTAAAAAACCCAAGACTGATTTCACACACACTCCAACCACTCCCTTAAGGAATTCCAAAGGTTGGAATTCACCTGCACTGGAGATCCTCACAGCTACTTATCACATCAGCAGCTCTGGCAAATGCTTCCCAGAGAGGGAGCCTGGAGCTCACTGCATTGTGGGAATCCCCACAAGGACATAAAGTTCAGCAGCTTTTGAACAAATGACATTTGTGGTCAGAGACAAAAATAACATCAGGGAGTATCCAAGGCTGCTTTCATTCTCTTAATGTATTTGGGTGATGGAAGAAATGAGAATAGAGTGCTGTGCTGCTTCAGTGAGCAGAAGTGAGGGACTTTGGGGACGGTCAGTTGTTGTCACAAGTGATTTCTCAAAGCACCAAAGAGCAGTGGCTGTACACTGACAGCACTGGGAACAAACACTTTCCTTCACCCCTTGCACCAAAGAAGTGCAGTTCCAGGCCAGAGTCACCTTATCAGCACAGCAGATGCATTAGCAGAGGAAGGAATCAATGCGGTCAATAAAGGAATTGATACCTGCCTATAGTTAGAAATGCCTTTTACAGAACAAGCTGTTCCTCTGGATCATTGAGAAATGGCAGAGTTTTATTGAGTTCCTAAACACGCAGCTACATGTATAATTGATATTGCCTCACTGCCAGGCATCTAGAGTATTTTAGGATTTTAAATGTTCCTTTCTTTTGCTGTTTCCTTCTCAGGAATGGGTCTAACAGCTATGGGGGAAAGAGGAGACATGGAAAAGGGTTAGGAATTTCCTCTCTAATGAGCAGGGGGCTGGTACACAAAGTTTAAAGGGGTGACTACAGTGACTACTTAGAATCCATTGAGCAGGAAAACAGGATTCAGGTTTCCCTTTCTGACCCTCTGTGCGGTAGCAGGACAGTGACCTTCTGCTTCTCCATCTTAAAGTAGAAATAAAATCAATCCACATTTCCAGTGCTCACTGAGGCTGCTGGGCAGACAGGCCTGGCACATGCAGGGTACTCTGGAAAATGCAAACTGGATTTCTTTGGGATCAAGCCCACCAAGAGCTGCATCCCAGCCACTAGGGGGAAGCTGGTCCCAAGGACTAAAGGGCTGTTCCAAAGCAAATCCCATGGGATTGGGACAGACCAACCCTGAGCCTGTGCACTGAGAGCTCCCCTCTCCTGACTGCCACACCTGAGGGAGCTGCAGGGACAGCCCTGGGACAGGCACGGCACAGAGCTAAAGAGGAACAGAGTGGGAACGGAGGAACACATTTATGCTGTTTATTATTCTGCACCAACTGTGCAGAAAAACTTACTTGGTGTGATGTAGAAAATATTTCCTTAAGGATGCAAAACTCACAAATATTCCAAGAAGGAACATGTAACTTTCACTTCACCTATGCCTTGAACAGATATTTCATTAAGACGGGATTCACAGCACGAGACAAACTCAGTGGTATTAATCCAAGTAATCAGTTTTCTCAGCAGGTCAAATAAATAATGAACCATGAGCCTTTTGTTACCACTGATGTCATCAAGAAGTGGAAATGTTGGCAAGCTGCCATGTTTGATTCTCTGAGAGTATCTATTAAAAAGCAAGATATACCCAGCAGATATAATCCACACCATCAATACTATATTCTGTTAACCCTTCATCTCATCTCAAAAATAATTTAAAGTGGGAGTTTGGAAGTGGGTAACTAATTTGGTTTTTTTCCAGCTTACTCTCTCTAATACTCTCAAAAGTTAAACTTCTAAACACACAATTTCCATCTCTTCACTTATGCACTAAACCTGTTTCTCTGAGAAGCATTCACAGAGTAACAGAAGAAATATTTTATTTTCTCTTTTACACATCAACAGATAGCACGTATAAAAGCAGAACAGGAAATATAACTCTTAGTTTTGGAGGAGAAGATGAGGGAAACACTAGGATTTTTGTAACAGATGAACATGGGCCCCAGAAGCAAAACAAAATCAAATTAATGAGCACCAGCAGAATTGAGGTGAATTTTTATGCAGTCTTGTTCCTCACGAGGAACAAACAGCCTCAAAATGCTTTGGTGTTACAGAGCTTTTATAAATCCCATTTTGCACCAGTTAAAGTCAGGAAGAGCAGTTTGAAATGAGCAGAATTTTACTGCTGCATGCCAGCACGTGCCCCTGCTTGCTATTTCTAGAAAGAACTAAAGGCAGACTTTCCAACCACAATTCAATTACAATTAAGGTAATGGCAAAAACTTTGGCTTTATTACCTTTCTTTCATTTGAATTTCCAAGTAATCCCTTTTTTCCCTCTTGGATATTTCTGAGCATAAAGTGCACAGTTTTTCTTCAGTTAAAACAGGAATAGCAGAAGATCAATACAGGTTTTCATCATAACAATAACAACAAAATCCAGTATGTCTCATGGAAAAATAATTTATACTCTCCACAGAGGTGATTTTCTATTGGTAAAGTCAATAAGACTTTCTTCAGGAGTAAGTTTCAGTTGGGAATTGGGTGAATCCACTGGGAAAAGCCACCTGCCCATCACAAATCTATGAGTTTTCACAATTTTCCATAAAAAAAATCTCAAAACATTATGCCTGACAAGCACTACCTTGAAATAGGAAGGTCTCCATAGTTTAACTTTTGATGCACCTCACTTTGCTGACACACCTTTGCACTCAAAAGTGATAAAAAGAAGGTTCCAGGGGAGCTGAAGAAATTGAGAGGTTTTGGTACTGACCAAGGCTGTTCAACATCATTTCAGGGAATACAGAGCAAATCACCTGCACTCTTTACATCCCTTCCAAGGGTTTGTCTCACATGAAACCACCCCAATGCCAGCAGTAATGCTCACATCAGAAATGCCAGGATTAGCACACAAGGAAAAGCACCTGGAGCTGAGAATGCTGCAGTATTTGGAGAGGTAGAAGTGATTTTATTATTTCTGCAGGACTCCCTAGAAAAGCTTTAGGCAGCCCAAGGAATGGAGCACTTCAATAAAGGAGAGTGTTTGGTCATGATCATCAAGTGGATCATTACCCAAGCACCAAGTTCTGCTTCCTTAATTAAGGGATCCCAAATGCTCCTGTACTGCCATGAGACAGCTCCTGACTCAGGATGGGCTCCTGCTCACTTCTGTCCAGAAAAGATACCAAATTCAATGGTTCTGGAACCTTCATCCAAACCCTCCTTGCTGCATGGAAGAGGTTTGCATGTGATAAAACCACCAGCATTAATCACAGCACAGAGCAGAGGCACCTCTGAGCTCCAGGCTGTGCTCAGAGTTACAGAGCAAAAATAGTTCCCAAGAGTTGACAATCCAAGTGGTTAAGGCAGAAAAAGTTACATTCTTAGTAAAAATAGCCTTACAGGCACATGCACACTATCATATATTTAAATAATGACCTAGCCTTGATTCCAAAGTGATTTTATCAGTGTTTTTACCTTCTACTTCAGAAAAATACTACAGTGTGACTAATTCCCCCAGGGAGAAAGAAAAGGAATTAAGAACAGTCCCTTTCAATAGAAACAGTACCTCTTAATCAATGCTTTAATGTTTTATTAAAACTGCTGCTATTAGGGAAATGGCAAAGCCCAGATTCACACCCTACCTGCAGGACTCCTTATGGCTTTGAGTAAACGAAGAAGCATTTTCAATTTTCTCTTAATAGAATTTAAAAACACATCCTTTGGGCCAGCAATATCCTCTGTCAAACACTGAGGTGTTAAAATTGCATCAGTAATTTTCTGTCTGGCTGCCAAGATCCAGGTGTAATTTAGGCCTATGTGAAATTAAGGAATCTGAATAAATTAAATTAAGGATACATGAGCTACAGTTCCACAATTAAGAAGGAAATTAATGCACCTAATATTTATAATATAACATAAAGAATTCCTACAGTCAGAGGTAGAAAGCTTGGACGTTCCTTGAATAAAAATTTCCTAACTCTCTCAAGGTTGCACCTTCAACAAAAACAGAACAAAAATGTAGGTAAGAGTCCCAGGCAAATGAATAATGAATCTTAATACAATCTAATACAACACTGATTTGTAAAAGGCCAGTTCTCAGCTAACCAGGCATGTGCCTTTGATTAGATTTATTACCTATATTTAGCAGAATCACTTTTCTCATCAGCCTGGACTTCAGGAAAGCACTTCAAACGAGGAGCTGGTTAAAATGGAGACAGGAATATCCCTGTAGGATGAGACACATGAGCCAGGGAAGAGAAAAATTGGAAAGCATTAGGCTAAGGGAAGGCTGAAATTGATTTAATTTAATAACCTTTGAAATGAACGCTGGAGAGAGGGAGGAAAGGCAAAGGGAAGGAGGAGTGCTAATGGCACAGGTCTGGGAAGGCTCAGAGCTGGATGGAGCAGCTGCTGGCTGCTAATTTGTTGGATTTGACACACTCATGACAAAATAAAATAAAATAAACCACAATTCCTTGCCCCTTCTGAGATGTACTGACAGGGTTTTTTAACAGCACGTGGATGTCTCCCAAAACACCAAGTTTTACACTCTATAAGCTCCCACTCATTGTGTGCAAGCAGACATTTTAAAAGGCCACAGAAATGCCTTCCAGGTCACCAGTTATGAGGAGGTAGATGCATTTCTTATCATTTTAATGGTGAATCTGAACACATGGCAGCCTGAAGGCTGATGCTCCTGGACAGTACAGTGAAGTGACTTGAGTACCAACCCTGCCCCTAGAAAGGAAACAAAAGTCAGAGTTTCTGAAGTCCTACCCAGACCCAGTTATTAAGGCAGAGTTAAATGACATAATTAAGGAGCTCCCTTTGAGAGCTGGTATTCCTGATTGAACAGCACTGCAGCCAAAGTGAGATTTCAGTGCTCAATCACTGCTTTTCTGGAAGGATGAAGTGTTAAAACACAGACAAACCAAACTGGTGTTTAACAGAGGAGATGGCATCATCACTCCAGCCCACCTGGGAGGAAGAACACAGCAACAGATGAGCCAAAATCATCTCACTCCTGCCATAACAGGAGAGTTCCACTGACTTCAGGAAATCTGTCCCAATGTTCCTGCAGGTTGCAGGTTAAAATGACACACTTCACAGTCCAGTACAGGTAAAGCCAAAAAAACTGATGGAACATATTCATTTAGGGCAATTTGTTATCTTCACTACAAGTCTGTTTGTAGATGCTAAAAATCAAGATTGTAGCAGCCACTCACATGGGTCACCATGCTAAAAAAGTGGCCATTTCTGCAGAGATAAGAAAGAACATATGGCTCTTATTGCTAGCTCAGGGTTTATTTTCAAACAATTTTCCCCAATCTGATTTGCCTCACAATTACCCTAAATCCTGCCATGATTGCTCTCATGGAGCATTGACAGAATTTGGCTTCCCTTGAAGGTGCATTTTCCCTTCCCCTGGTGACTGCCTTCACTATTGATTTTGGCTAATCCCCACGGTTGCTAGAGAAAGGTTTTGGCAGGTTTCCCTGGAGGCTGCAGACCCCATTGCCTTGTCAGCAGAGCATCCTTTCTGCCCTGAGCCCAGCCTGGGCCCTGCCTGTTTCCCTCTGTGCAGGGACCAGCAGGGAGAACATTCAATGTCCTCTGCCTGGCCAACAAGAAAAGCCACAGCTGCAGCCCCAGCAAAGCTGGCCTGGAGAGGGGCCTGGCTGCACACAGAGAATGAAGAAGTCCCCTTTCCCACAGCAAAATGTGCTGCCAGAAATCTGGCCCATTTCATCCTCTCCTTATTGCAGGGAGATCAGAATTATTAGCAAGACCCCTTAAACCAATGCAGAACTGTAATCAGAAAAGTACTGCCATTACCATTAACACCTCTGACACAAGGGGTTGTGGCAGGGAAGGGGGGGTTCTTTTGTCAGAGAAATAACAGACTGAATATTCTATTAACAAATCACTCCTCTGAGGACAGGGCTGCCAGCATGTAAGCTGCATTCTGAGATCCGAGTGGCAAAACTGAGAAGAAAAGCTCAAAGAACCTTCTTTGGGCTAATATAATAAAATTTAGAACTAATACCTGGCTTGAACTGCCTGTGTTAACAGCCACTATGGTTAAAGTATTTATTGGGGTTGTTTTTATTTTTGTTTGGGGGTTTTTAATTGAGAAAAACATCAACTGTGGATTTTTTTGTTTGGTTGATTTTCTTAAGGCAGAGAAGGAAGAATTGGATTACTAATTTGGATAGACAAATCACAGAAATACAATCATAAAACGCTTTGGGTTGGAAGGAACCTCAAAGATCACCTACTTCCAAGTCCTCAAACTTTCCTCCAAGTGAGTGCAAAAAGTCAGCAAGGAAATACAAGAATGCCAGGACCTATTAATTAGAACTTTGTTGTTGTTTAATGTTTGGAATTGGTTATCCTGTTGAGAAGAGGGGTGAAGAGAGAGAGGGTGAAGGGGTACAGAGCTCTGAGGAGGAGGAGCCGTGCCTTGTGCCCCTTTACAAGGCGCTGTGCTGTCCTGGGTATGCAGCTGCCCCTCAGGAGAGGGGACAGACACGCTCCGGGTGCTGCTGTCCCCCAGAGGGATGGAGCTCCATCCTGCTGCTTCTCCCTGGATTCACATGAAAAACGAGAAGGAAAAAGCTACACAAACAAACCAAAGCCAAACCACAAACCGAAGGGAGAAAAAAAAAAAAAAAAAAAAAAAGGAAAAGAAAGCCAACCAGCCCATGAGATCAAATAGATATTCCCCCAGTAAAATTCTCTGTTAAAATATGAAAAATTTGTAGGCATTTACAAAGAGATAGAAACAAAAAAACCAGCGGTGCATGGAGGTGTTTCTGACTAAGTGCAGCCGAGTTTTGCTCTCCAGCTCAGATCCAAAGCTGTGGTACTCGGGGGTTAGGAAGAGACAGGCTGGCAGATTGAACTCCTGCAGCACAAGCGGTTCCACCACCGCGATAAGGCTGAAACCCGATGCCAGCGTGACTTTCGCACATCAGAATGTGAATCCTGCCACTACCACATAGCTCAGCTCCAAACACCAACAGTTAAAGTGGCAGCTCATTTCCATGGCAGATCTGTGAGAAAAGCCTCGCTCCAGGAGAGGCTCTTGGTTTATTTATAGGCAAAACAGCTGCTTTGTGCATTCCAGGATCTGGGCTGAGGTCTGCTCCCAGCCCTGCATGTTGGAGTTACCTCCTGTGCAAGTACAACGTGGAGATCCTTTCCAAAGCCTTTTCCACTGGAGGAGACCTCTGCTGTGGGACACAGCCCCACTGGGGATTTTCTGTACTCATAAGAAAAATTATAATGTTTGATGGTGGTGGCAGACTAACCCAGACTACAGCTTGGGTTAGTTCATTTTAAAACCAAAAATTTTCCCAGCTGCCTTCCTCTCAGTTTCCCTCCTGAAATGCTCATAAAATGTACAACAAACAAAAGCAAATCACAGCCTCCAGTCAAATTAATAGAGGAGATGAAGATGTTTGTCACCTGCACATTGGAATGACTCCTCTCACACCACCCAGAACTTCCTTCCACTGCTCCTTTTCTCCTGCTCTGTTGCTGTGCATCTGTCACGCTGCAGCTGAACTTTATAAAATACTTTTATGTACTTCTGGTAGTTAACACTGGATACATGAACGTGTGTCAGTACAAACAGGTATAAAACTCCCCCAAGTTATTACAAATACAAGTGGTAAGAACTTTTTCACATTCTCCACATTTGCTCTCACCTGACAATATTCATTGCCACTCCAAGTTTCCAGCTCCCTCTAAATATTTCATCTCCTATGGATTCTCACTCTTAAATCACACCACTGAAACAGCCCACGCTCCTATCCTCTTATATTTTTATGATCCTTTTAGAGGAGTTCTGTATCATTTATTTAGATTCATTATTGCTTTTCCCCCTTAAAAGCCACTTCATTTAATGCAGCCACCACTTCCATGTTTCAATACACACAGAAATGGGGTGGGTGTGTGCTCTGACATCACGATCAGCATTTTGCCAAGCAGCAAGCTGCAGTTTTGCCAGTCTCATGCTGGAGGAGAAATCAATGACAGATTCTAGATCCTTCATATGCACACAGACTACAAAATGTCAGACAAAAGTAAGCAAGCAATTCCCTTTCCCTGGAAGTCCAGTCCAGTGTCTTTGCCCAGTTCCCAGAAGTCAACATGAATCAAGATAAGACTCAAAGATCAAGACACAAAAAGACTTCCCATTACTTACAGAGCTTCAGAATGAATCTCTGCAGCCATGAATAATCCCAAATGAACTGTCAGCACAGCACATCTCCCAAAACATTTATTTACACACACAAAAAGTGAAAGAATGGGAAAAACTGGTTGCTGGAATTCAAACTCTCCTGAAATAAACAGGGCAAGGAGACTTTTTCTCCTTTCTAATGCCTTTATTATAAGTCATCAGCTCAGGGTTGGGCAGCTTGGCGGGGCTGCAGTCTCCCGTCATCTCCCACGGCGACACAGAAGGGGAGGATCTTTGCAGCTTTGTCCTCGAGGGGCAGAGCCGGGGATCAGATCCTCACCGGAGCCTTTTGGGCGTGCCTGATCCCAGTGCAGGTCTTACTTAGGC
>JAHXMQ010012337.1:24310920-24349056 GCA_020466415.1 Ammodramus savannarum pratensis
CTCTCAAAAAAAATTAACAGAATTTCCTTGTTCATAACATCTCCTAATACATTTGGAGAATATTCATCAAACAGGTTAAATCTGCTTTGTAGTTTACAGAGGCACACAAAACTCATACAAAATACTGAATGCTTGCACTCACTCAGGTATTAACATCAATTTAAATGATCAGTTCAATTAAAGCAGGCAAGTTTAAGCACAGACAAGCCCTGCAGTGAGTTGTATTAAAAAAAGACTGGGGAGGGGGAGGAAGCACTGAGCTGTAACTTTGCTTTTGCCCAAACACACCCATCCCAATCACACACAGTTTGTCCAAACAGGAGCTGTGTGGCTCTCCCTCCTCTCTGTTTTCTCTGAAAGCTGCACCAGCTCCCTGGCTCTTTTTCCAGGCAAGGCGGCTGTAAAGGGGCCCCGGAGCTGGCAGGCAGCAGGCACAGGGCTGGTTGCACTCTCCCTGCTTTGCCATCTCCTCCTGCACACACTTATCCCAACCCTGCAAGCCAAGCCAGGCATTTTCCTCAGCTTTATCTGCTCCATCTTAAGCAGTAGGTGAGATAAATTCCTGCAGAGGCATTCCAGCCCTCCCTCAGGTGATTCACAGCTACATGAAAGACTTAAAAAGAGTTTTTCCTCAGAGTTGCAAGTCACTGTGGTGCACACAAAGCCCATGCTAATTTATTCAGCTCTCTTATCTGCCTCCTTTCACTCTCTCAGCTGATACAAGGCATGCCAAGTTCGCTAAAGCTACCCTGCTGTTCCCTTCCCCTTCCAGAGGGAACATTCTCTGTACCTTTTCAGCAAGATGCCTTTTAAAAATAGGAACACAAAATCCAGCGCTGAGCTCAGGATAGCTCTGGGAGACACAGCAGGTGCAAACATTCTCTTACACAGCATTTTCTCATGATATGACAAAGGAAAACTTTACTTGCAAAGGTCTTAGAAGGACTTTCCAGGGTAATTTTCATCCCAGTGCTTTCCAGATATGGTAACCAAAATCCCTTTCAGCCTACAAGTACCAGAAAAATGTTCCAAAAAGCCAAATTGTACCAGACAAGACTGAGCTTCCTGGAGAGGGCCAGAAGGTGTCTGTGCATCTTTAGCTGCAGGTTGTCCTCAAACTTCCCACTTTCATCCAATTACTACTGTCACAGAATTCCCAGTTAAAGACACAGTAAAAAAAACAAATATAAATATAAATGTAAATTGCAAAGCATGATATTATAATTAGTTATCTAATATTCTATTTATTTATATAATATTTATACATATTATACAAATAAAGCTACAGAAAAAATTCTGTAATTTAAAGACAGCACAGGTTCAATATGTGGAAAAAAACCTAGAACAGACAGCACTCAATTTAACATGGAGCTAACTGAAATTTGGAGTTTGGCCCAGACAGAGCTTTCTCACATGCAGACTTAGCCCTGTACTTGGTGTGATGATTCAAAAAGTCAGTTTGTGGTGCATCCAGTCAAAAATTTTCTGGATGAGCAACATGCTACTGTTTAATTTGGAGTTTTTTCCTCTTTTGCCTGATGCTGAACACATAGCAGTTAACTGGAGATCAGCTTTTCATTTTCCAGGCACTGCAATTTTTCTGTGCTATTATTCACCATGTTCAGGGGACAGTTGGTTGATTCTGTTGAACCCATTTCAAACCCAGCCCAGGTCAGCCTAAACATTTTCCTGCTTTGCAGAAATTCCCACCCATCCCTTGGCTTTTTCTGCTCAGTGGCAGGAGCAGTGGGAGCAGACACAGCTTTGGACAGGATTCCCGAGGCAGGGGAGGGCAGTTAGAGATCCATAAGGAGTGATAAAGCGAAATTTGATCTCACTGGGAAGCAGTGACACCTCAGCCCACCCCTTCAGAAGGCAGCACACGGATTAAATGACCTCATGCACTCCTGCCTGAGCATCTTTTGTCCTGTCCTGGGGTGCCTCACAAAGAGCTGCGGTGCTGACAAGATTTGAGTGTGCTTTGAAGGTGCTTTGCAATTGATTACAAAGGTTCACAGACAGCAACGAGCTGCTCCAGGCTCCGGGTTGAAAAAAGAAAGCTGGGAAAGGGGAAATTATCTCTCACTGGAGAGTGAAAGATTTTTACCATAAAACAAAATTTTTTTGCCATAAAACAAAATTGGCGTTTTCATATTACAAAGCAGTACCTTGGAACGGAGTATAAATGTTATTAAAAATTACTAGAAAGAAAAAAAGTTTTCCCAAGCACTGGCAGTGATTATAAGTCATTCACACATCTTTTGCTTCTAATTTCTCCCTACAGTTTTATTTTCAAAGACCTCAGACACTTTCTTGCTTCAACATTTTCGGAACAGGCATCTCATTTATTGTAGCCCAATAAAGCACCGAACCTAAGTCAAGCTCAGCTCCATTTATTTTACTGTCAGGTACAATAATGCTGCAAGCCAAAAATTTAAAGGGAGATTTTGGAACTAAGACAATGCCTGTTTACAAACAATTATTAACTACAGCCTCATGATGCAATTGTTTCCACAATTTTCAGGACTGGAATCTGTCTTCCTAGTCTTTTTTCCTCAAACTGTACCAAGCACTAAGAAATTCTTAGTGGCATCTTCCAAGCCAAACACTCTACACCAAAATGCTCTCAAACTTCTCATTTTTTAAAAGACACAATGATTCAGGCCCATCAGTGTTTTCCAGATTCCTTGTGCTTAAAATATTCTGTTGAAGTACCCAGAACTCAAGAAGTTTTGGAGATGCTGATTTTACTAATGCTGACAAATATGGCCAAAAGCCAAATCTGCCTCCTCCAGGCTCCAGAAGGTCAAAGAGGAATAAATGGAGCCATGAATCAGCCCAGAAATGTGGGATTAGAAGATGTGCAGTCAAATCTTGGCCTCATTAGAGTCATGACAGCAAAACTCCCATTGCATGTCCTTACTGGCTACAGGGGGAACACTTTGCACCCAAACCATCCTGATCAAGGCATGAACCACTCCAATTCCCATGCTGCAGAACACTGGATCTCACATCCAGCAGGGCAAATTGCTAAATCCCCTTTCAGGGCAGCTCTGCTTTCTGTTTGCAGGCAGCATGCCTGGGCTATCAGACACTTCTCCCTGTCTCCCATTCCCTTATTTGACTCTGCTGACCCCAAATGAGATACGGGGAATCACATCTCATCCCCAGGCATGCTCCTGCCCAGCCCTCACTGTCCCAGGCATCCCTGCCCAGGTGGGGGATTTATTTACAGAGGTTTTGCACCTTTTTATTAAAAAACAGATTCTTTCCAACCTGCAGGTGTCAGGACTATTCTCCTGCAGCTCCTGCTCTGCCTCATGGGCTGCTTGTGCTGTGAACTTGATTCATCATTTTGTTGGCAACTAGAAAAGCTTGTGCAATCTGCAATTCTACACAGCTATGGACAGAAATGAGCCCAAGAACTTACCAAAACTCACATTTATCACTGAAAATTCATCAGCAACAAATACAGAATATGAATTTAATGTGCATGCTATTGAAATAACCTGCTAAGCATTAATGTACAGGCAGCAAGCAATCAGTGGCTTAAGGGATATTTTCTTCGTCTAACACATCCAGTAGAATCTTAGAATCCTTTTGCTGCCTAGCAGAGAGGCCTTTTTCGTGTTTAAAAACAGCACTAAGAGAAAAATACTTTGATTCCTCAGCACCAAGTGCTGAAGGTTGTTCACAAGCAATTGATAAAGCCCAAGAACCCAGTGCAACACCTTCCAAGCAGTTACAACCAGAAATTGGAGAAGAATCCTTTTTGGTGTGTTTTTTAACCAGCTTTTCACAATTCTTCTTACAAAACCTTGGTGTTATGTAAAGAGAGGTCTGATTCCCACACAAAGCTTCATAGCTCCCCTAAAACTGGGATCAGAGATCCTGCTGGCCAAGCAGCCCCTCAGAAAGGAAGTTTGGGCAATGGGCGTCTCCAGAGGGATCCCAAACATTCTGTCATATCTGCCCCTGCTCAGGAAGGGAGAGCACTGTGGGCGGCAATTTCTCCAAATTCACCAAGCCCAAGGGAAGGGATCCCAAGGATTTGAGGGCTTTGGATCAGTTCTGTGAGGCTCTGAATTATGGGGGAGCCAAAAGTCAGTATGGAACCAAAACCACTTCAAGGCTTCTTCCTCCCAACTCTTGCTTTCAGACTGGCAGACAAACACCCACATTTAAACTGTATTACCAACAAATATATTTTCTCTGGATGCTCTTCTTATTTTTGAATAACCTCTTGAAAACAAACAGAAAGAACTGTATTTTAAGGATGAATAAACAAGTTGTTATTATCATCATCATACTGTGTTCTTATATCCCACTGATGAGGGTGATAGCTATGGAAAAGTGTCAGGAAAAATGAATCTCAATATCCACAGAAAAAGTTCTTTAAAATCTGAAACCTATCTCTGCACAGGCACAACTCAAAAATTGAAGCAACTCTGGACTAGTTTCAAGTGTTCTTACCAAGGAATCTCTGTGGGAGATGTAGCTGCAAATGTTTGGAGAAAGCAAATAACAGCTTTAATAACATTGCTGTGCATGGGTACTCACCAAGGAACAAGCAGAAGCACATTTATACAGAGCAGGGACAAATCTCCTCACATAAGGACAGCAGATAATTCAAAATCCACATCCCCCACTGGAACAGGCACTGCACAGGGAAACAGGGCTCACTATGGACAAGAAGAAACATGAAGATGAGTGAACATGCAGACTCTGGAAAACCTAAATCACCACCAAAGGAAATTGGTCAGAGAACAGAAGCTGCAAACAAGGAGAGGGAATGCATTTGTTCAAATTTTACTGAAAGTCTGGTTTTCTACAATGACCTTGGCTGTTGGCTGCTTTAGTTGCAGTAGCAAAACAAAAACAAAACAGGAAATTCCACAGTTGTCTGAATCAAAAAGTGCTCAGAAAAAAAGGAAATGACAAAAATTAGAACGATTTTGGCAGAAATTCAAGCAGAACAATTAAGTCCAGTTAACATTTTTATGATTTCTTTAAAAATAATTTTAAAGATTTTTTCTTATTGGTATTTTATTACAAAGCTTTGTTGAGATAATGTCTTGCTTTTACATAGTTGAGCATAACTTTTTGGCTTTTAATCACTTAAAGTAGCAGCTGATAATATTTTAGCAGTTGTTTTTCAATGTTAGGTAACTTAAAACTGCAAAATCTCAGTGACCTCCATTCACACTGAATGTGTGACAGCATCTGTCAGCCTGAATTAATTTTATTTTGGGATCATGCCTGTTTATCAGAATATGCCAACAAAGGCACTAAAAAGCATCAAAGCAAAAATAACCATCCCTGAATTAGGAGGCCTCCTCCCATCAGTGGCTGCTGCATTTCCCTGAGGATGGGCAGGTGGAAACCTCACTGGGCTGCATTTTTTGTGTGCACTCATTGACTTCAACCAGGAACAACAAGGCTTGGAACAGGGAGCACAGAGGGGTCAGCACCTGTGCAAAACTCAAATTAGAACTAAAAATAAAGCTGCACAATATCTAATGACTGCAAGAAAAATCCTGTGTTCCTCCTTGGTGTGTAACTTACTCAAGCACAACCCTGAAGAAAATTATCAGTGTGTCTTTTATAAATGTCTTAACACTGCTATCACATATAATGTGCCAAAAATAGGTGTTGCATATGAGTTTCACAAGAAACAAGTTTCATTACTATTATTTTCTCAATTTCCATGATGAGCAGCCATGTAGCACCAGGGAATTGGGCCTTTTTTATTGTCCCAACAAGAGAAAAAGATGTTTCTCTGTAAAATAAAGGCTGGCAGATATTACACAACAAAAAAAAATTATCTGCAGCTAAAACATGAGATGGAGTTACACAGGGTGAGGGGAAAAGTAAAAGAAATCTAAGTGTTCCTATTTGAACAAGCACTTGTGTGTCTGTGTTTCACCTGCCAGCTCCAGCTGTGCACAGCAGTTCCGCACACTTTACTCACAGGCTGCTCCTATTGTCTTGGGGGACTTGTGTTTAGTCTGTGCTAGATGGCTGCATTTTAAAATCATAATAAAAGAGAACTCTGCATTATCAGAACTCATGCCAAGCAACTAGAAAGAATTTTGATGGCTCTTTCATTTCACAGGAGGCTTTAATCTGCAACAATTACCTTCTCCAGCATGTGTGTGTTCCCCCTTTGTGACTGACAGGGAATACAAAAGCCAGGATAAGTGATATTGGCTACCAGCCACATGGATTTGACCTTTCCATGGAAATGTTTAAAGCATTGGCTGCTCCTGAGGTTTAATCCTCAGCTCCTCACTTGGGCAGAATGCTTGCAGATCTGGAATTTTTCCTACAGTGATTAATTGAGGCATTTACTCCTGGCTGACTTGAGCACACACCTTCATGAGATCAACAGGAAAGAGGCAGAGTTGCAGTTATTTCTGTATTCCTTTCATGTCACAACTTATTATTATCAGATAGGATGTAAAACATCTGGAACAGAGTTAACACACTCCAAATAATGCAGGATTCTTTAAAAAAACAACCTTCCAGTGAAATAAGGAGTTCTTGAGTCTGTGCTCACCTCTAGGCCCACTGCTAAAATGATTATTTTAACAAGATGTAGCTATTGTGTGGTTATAGTAACTTCTCATGGGTTTAGATTTTTACTGCTCTAAAATTGAATAAGCAAATTAGCATAAGAGGAAAAAATATTTTACTGAGAACTCAGTGCCCATTACCACAAATATTCAAGAATCACTTCTAAATGACGACTAGGTGCCATTTTCAGCTTATGGCAAAGTTTTCCTTTGTAGTGTGGCAAACTGGTAATTAGCAACTTTGACGTGTAGCAAAATATTTGTGGGCTGATTGTTGACCAATTACTTATTCAAACCTGAATCCTGGATTTGCTCAAAACTTCTGATGTTTTCCTGTGGTTACTCTGGGAGAAACAGAGCAATTCTCCAAAAGACCCCCCAATAAAATGCCATGAAATCTTCATTACCTTGAACCAACCAATCCTGCCTGCACCTTTCAGCTGTGCTGACATAATCAGAAAAGAGAATTGGTGTCTATTGACCACACAAATCACACCCACAAATTGAGGATAGTGCTACACAGACCATTTTATAGGTAATTCTCAGTCTCATCTTCTAAACAAACCTGTGATCTACTGCCAAATTTATTCTAGCATTGATTTAAAAGAGTTGGAGGCTGAAAACCCCTAATGACTCGTTTTTAGTGCACATTTTTGTATAGATGCATTATTGTTTATAAACATTGTCAGTATAAAAGGACAAGAAAATGCCAGACACGTGGTTTGGGGAAAAAAATCAAATCACCAAATTTCTGGAACACTCATATGAGCTCTCAGCTTTCATATGAACTCTTAGGGGTTTTAGCCTAATAATAATTAAAACCCTCAGAAATCTGGTAATATTTACCAACACTTACCATCTCTGGTCACACTACAATTCATCAAACCTCTGCAATTAATTATCTTGATGGAAATGAATCTGGTAAATGTGCAAATTGCCAGACACACCCATGGACAGGGTGAGAGGAAGGTTCTGCCAGTGTTTTATTTACTTCTATGAATAATCTTTCACTTAAAGTGTTTAACTTGTTAAACACTTGTAAATCTAAGATACTGAAATGATGAAGCAGCAAACAAACTGTAAATCAAAACCTTCAGCTTTTCTCATCATCAATAAACTGTTTTGCTCATTTAATGGGAAACAAAATATTACATCCTAAAAGATCTGTTAAAAATTTCAATTGTATGAACATGATCCCTACAGTGAATACAGTTCATGCTCGACATAGCTCAGGGGAAATCTTCAGGCTCACATTTATCACAGACAAGTTTCAGGGATTTCCTGCAAATAATTTATTTTGATGCTCAGAATCTCCAAGTGCTGTTAAATAAACACAGGGAGTGTCCCTGCACAGGAGCCTAAATGAATTTGAGAGCTCCTCTGTGAACTAAGGCAGTTTTCTTGTCAGAAAGGCAGGACTAGAGTGGCACTCAAATTACACCCATATTATGAACTTCCTCCTCAGGATCCCATTTAGCAGGGAAGCAAACACTGAATTACTGAGCTGAAACTGAGAACAAGTTCTGACAGCCTCACACTCCCAGCTAAATGGGGAGAAGAAAGTCCCTGGAATTCAGCTGCTCTCCTCTCTCAACAGGGGTTGTTTCCTGTGCAGCAGAGACTTGGACGTGGGAAAACATTCCAAATATTAAACACTTCTGAAAACTCTCCAAGGTGTATTTCTGTGCCTACATAGATCTCAAAATGTGAGCACTGAACACCAATTTTAACTGGGCCTTTGACAAAATCAGACAGGAGGAAAAAGGGATTTTTAAAAGAAGTTATATGAAAAGTTATTTATTGCAAAGTGATAATGAAAGTTGGTTTGTTGGGGTTTTTTTTTTTGTTTTTTTTTTGAGAAAAAAGGATGCTCAGCACCTCAATACCCAATCTCCAGGTGACCCTTGAAAGATCTTTCACACACAGAACACCAGTGGAACTTCTTGTGTGAGTGTCTCCCTTGAACTGGTCTTTAAGAGATCACAAATGGGAAACCCTAAAATTCTTCAATCCAGTTCTGGCCACATGAAAAGTGCTGAAGCTGACAATCCCACCTTACTCCAAGTGTGTTCACAAGAGCAGTGCCCTGTACATAATGATCACAAAAATGCAACACTGGGTGTGACTGCTCACATTTCTTTTGTTTTGATTTGTCCTTGAGTGCTCAAACCACTCCGATATTCTGTGTCATTACTCATCTCAGAAGGGATTATCTGTTGCAACAAGACAACTCCAGCCATGCAAAAACCAGCACTAGTAAAGCAAACTGGAGGGAACTTACTGCTCATGCTATAAAATGTGTATATAAAATTTCTAAACTATACATGCTCCAGTTCTCAGTGTGAAAATAAATTTCCCATCAAGTTTGCAGGCTCAGAACCACAGAGAAAGTAAAGCATTAAGCAGGTAACACAGTCATATAATGTTGTAATGACCACCTCAATCCATCAGTATTTTCCCCCCTCTCCACTGAATTTTACTCTCTTGCATCCTTTCCTCTGTTGTCTGACAAGAACTAAAATAAAGGATTTAGAGTTGATGTGCAAATTTCCCCCATTCTCTCACCCCAAACTTGTGTATTAATGAACAGCAAATAACAAACCCCACTTATTTTGTCAAAAATAACAGCACTTGAGGACTGGGAGCCAAGATCTGTATGAACCAATGTGGTGGTTGGTGACATCTGGAAATGCTTTTTTCTCACCCTGGCTGAGCTTGTGCCAGAACTCTGCTGCAGCCCCAGTCAAGCAGAAGAGCAAAATGAAGGAACTGCAGGGTAATGAGAACAAGCAGCAACATTTACAGCTGGGTGCCATCACCTGAGAACAGATAACTTACCAGAGGAGGAGAAGCCAAGGGGCTGATTGCAGATCCATTCCACAAGAACTACCTGGAATCACAGCATTGCCTCAAAACCCACTTTCACCTACTAGCTTACAACATTATTTTGATGTTTAAGCACCAGACAACCCCTTAACCTACTTTGAAAATGCCCAGTGGAACACATGTTCCAGTTCTGCAGGGAGGAGAACAGAGAGAGAAATCACAGAACTCTGTTTCCCTGAGAGGAGGCAAGAGGGAAAAGCAAGGCCCAGCATCCCTCCTGCTCCAGGAGCATTTCTGGAAACCCAGGATGACCCAAGTGTCACCCTCACTGCTGCAGAAAGGAGCTCCTCCAAAGCTCCTGTGAGGCACAGGAGGAGCCAGAAGATGCTCAGCACTCTGGATTCCTCTCCACTCCCCAGCCCTATCCCAGTGCCAGCCCTAGCAGCTGCTTCCTGAGCAGGGAATGTAACATCATCACCCCCAGCATTCAGCAAAACCCAACCTTCTCACAGGAGCCTTGAGGCCTAAGGGGAAGATACTCAAAACTTTATTGTGCTGTGATTCTTTCTGTACTGAGCAACAGGTCCCAACCTTCCAGTGACTTTCCCTGAAGGGTGAATTCAGCAGCATGAAAGCTTTTATGAGGTTCAACACTTTCAGATCCCACACCAAATGCAAGCAGATTTCAACTCAATTGGTCAGCACCTTTGACAAGAAGTTTGCCTCATGCTAAAAACCAAGAAATCCTTCTTTTCTGAGTATTATTGTTATTATAATTCCCAGTGGGATCCATAGCATGCAAAGCACTTTGCAAACACTCTGTTCTTGCCTTGAGAAGGTCACAGTGCCTGCAATAGTGGCCATGGGGGTAAGGCACACCCACACCACTGGCCTGGACAAGAAACACACACAATATCCCTGTCTGCATCTTGTGGGATTCCTTCCTGCTGCATGGAGTGCTGCCCCTATTGCACCCCATTCTCCTGAGAACAGGGATTACCATCTCTCCTGGATGCCCAGATAAGACTTGGGCAGTTCTGTTGTGATTAACTTTTACAAAGATCATCATTCTTTACAAGTTTCAGTCATGGTGAGTCAGGCCCATCACCTCCAGTAACTCCACTGAAATTTCTTCACTGTGTTCTATTGTCCAAAGAAATTCAAGGGGACAAAACAGGTTAATAAAAAATTAGGTTTTACTTCTCACTGTGGAGAAGTGAGTCTTCACAGAAATCATTTCAAGTTGAAGTTAATGTAGTTTTGATCCCCCTCACTTCAAATATTGGGTTTGGGTTGCACCTGAGGTCAAATGCCTGTCATTTATCTAAGGTACAAACCCAAATGCTTTCTTTAAACCAGCTTGAAAATATTTTGTGAAATTTGTAACAACTAAACTTTCCTAGAAAGAACAAAAATCATGATTCAGGCACCACCCTGCCCTCTCCAAAACCACAGTTGAGTTTATGCAGTGGATTGACACTGAGCTCCAGAGTTATAACTCCATCATTATTCATGGCAATCCATAATGAAAAAAAGGAAAAATTCTCAAGAGAAACGTTCTGGCTGCACTTTGGAAGTGATGTGAAATGTTTTATGTTTAACCAAATGAAATAAAGCCTCTGAGCCTTTAGAAAAAGGTTTATTTCTAGAGAAGGATTAATAATGCTCAGAAAGCTCCATGCAAATAACCCTGTTGAGATGTTCTGCCATTACCAACACTTCACAAACATCTGCATCAAACATGAGGCAAGAACCTGCCATGAACCTCTCCTCTGTGGGGAATAAAATATGAACCAGTGCCTCAGTTCTAATCAGATTATCACATGAAAGGGAAAACTTTTAAAGGCAAATTACACTACTTTAATCTATATTCCTCTTTCAGAATTACATTAGGATTTCATCCCAGGAGGTCTGTGACAACCCCAGAGGCACAGAACTCCTAAAAAGCAAACACCAACAGTTTTGTGGTAAAATAGTGACAGCTTCTTCACCTGTTTGGATGAAAGAGCTGAATCACAACGTGACATCAGAAACTGTCAGGTGATTTGAGGCTAAAAATAACAATTGTTTCAAGGAAATTCCTTGTTTAAGAGGAAAAATGCATCATATGACAAGAGCAGGGCAGAGCCAGAGCCTGTGTGCCTGCTAGCACAGGGAACAGAGCTGTAACTGCAGGGAAAGTCACCTTGGAGTGTAATGCAATTCCTTGAGCATTCCAGGTCCAGAAGAAATCCATTTCCAGCTAAGAACTATATAAATATCACAGCAAGAGAATGCCAGGACAGCAATGTGAGAAGGTGGGGAAGGAAGATGGACTATTCAGAGAAGGGAAATGAGGAAATACAGCTCAGGGATTCTTGGGTTGGATGAGAAGGAAGCTGTGAATGATGCCTGATGTGGGGCACTGAGCTTGAGATGTTCCTCAGTAGGCCAGGGAAGATACTGCAGCATTGCCTGGAATAAAATAAAATATAATAAAAATAGCGTAATATTAAAATAAATAATAATATAAAATAAAATATTCAAAATAGTTTCTTGCTTTTTCGGATGTGGGAAACATCCTATGCTTTTGATACTTCAGGATCCCAAATGGAAACTGGATCTAATAGAAGGTCTCGTAAATTTAGTCTTAAATAAGGGACTCAGCAGCAAGAATGATAAATGGTGGTATAAATGAGAACAGAAGGTTTTCCTCAGTAACTAAACATTCAGCTGGATAATCCCCAAGGATTCCTCCAAGCCCAGATAAATTCCTGCCAGGCCCAAATCAAGCACCCTTCCAGCCTTTTTTGTGCCCTCTGAGAAGTGCTCAAGGTCCCCAGCCCTGGTGGAACAGGGAAACAAGCCCAGGGAGGAGAGGAAAACACTGACTGTTCTGAGAGAGGCCCACAATGCCTCACTCTGCCCTCAGAGCTGCAGAGTTTTGCCTCCTGCCAGCTGTGGCTGAATGTGGAGCTGCCTGGGTGCCCCAAACCTGCAGGATGCCAAAAACCTCCCCCAAAGAGGGGGGACAGCAGCAATTGTCACATGGAGGGACAGCTTTTAACAGGGCTCATCTCATCAGTCACTTCTCCATGCAGGCATTTTTGATTCTTTGGTGTAGAGGCTTAAAATTAATTCCTTTTAGTAGGTTTAAAACTTAGCAAGTTTTAAAATTCCTGCAACTTCCTTTCATAATGTACAAATTTTCACACAATTCTCTGGCCCTCCAAGCATTTACACAACAAGATTTTAACTTTGTTGTAGGAAACTTCTGTAACAAAATTCTCTATGAGATCTTATGAAAAGGAAGATGGCATTTATTTAAAAGTCAATCTGATCACACTGACTTTAGTGTGATCAGAAGCACAAAGTGTTCTCTAGCAGAATATTTCATGGCTCCAGCTCAGGTGCTCATCTTCTTGACATCTCTATTTAGGTGAGTTCCTCCTTTTCATTTGAATGGAATCACACATTTCATTCATTATTTAGGTTAGATCCTCCTTTTCATTTGAATTGAATCACTTTTTTTAGGCATTAACAGACATCCCCTCTTAACCCTGGTTCAACAGTTTCCTTTGCAGACATCACTTCTTTTTTCCCATTATCATTTTAATACAGCTCTGCATAATTCTAGTAAGGAAAAAGTCCCCTACATGTCAAGTTTCAGAAGTGATTATAGTATTAGAGCTACAAGCAATTGTAGCTGCAAATTATTAGAAACTGGGATTTACAAAAAAATCAGCAAACAAATTCTCAATGTGCTATTTGTGATGTGATCACAAAGAGCATCAAACTGTTCCTTGTTAAAAGAAATTAAAATCTTATCTACAATTCCAGACATGCAAAGAAAAAAACCCCATGAATAGAATCTACCAAGGCTGAACTCTGTTTTCTAACTAGGTGAAACAAAAGATCCTAAAATTCTTATTAGGAGAAAAAAGTCAATTTTACTCCAAGAATGCACTTCTACACATCCATTATTTTATCAGAATTATGGATACAGTGCCTGGCAGCTACACCACAGAATGTTTCATTCATCTGCTTGGTCCAGATCTTTTGAGTGAGAAGAAGTAGAAATTCATGTTCTGTGAGGAGTAAATGCTGAACAACTCTTAAATCAGGGTACACAGCAGTGCCAGCACTCCATTCCAGAAAGGACACCTGACATGCAGATTAGTCCCAGCAGGAATGTTTTATTGATTATAGCCTGTCATATGACAGTCCCTCTGCTATTTATGTACAATTAGCATCAAGTTTCACCCTGGGCCACTGCCACTTTGGATTTCATTTTACTTGGATCCCACTACACACACACAAATGGGTCTCCTGCAGTTGCACTCCTTGGTGTGGGAGCTGATTTCCCTTGAAATTGCTGGGATATATTTCCAGTAAGGGTCTAAAAATGCTGCAATTCATCATTTGGGCCCTCAATCCACTGCTTTCAAAATGCACCCAGCACTGATCTGGGGCTCAATGACATTTCAGGCCAGGACACAGACATGAGCTCAGACTGAGGCTTTCTTCAGCTTTTCATCCCAAAATGAAGAGGATGGATTACAGCAGCCATTGGTAGCTGTGTTACAGCCAGCTCAGGGGAAAGGGAAGCTCACTGTGCCAGAACCAAGAGTACTCTCAATAAAAAGGTACCTGGGAGGGTCAGGCAGCTCTCAGTTTAAATGCAGGGAGCAGCCCCCCAGCCAGGACAGCTTTTCTCCCAGGATGTTGAGTAACTCAATGCCCAGAGCTGGAGAACACCAGCCCTGTGCTGAAAAGAGAGGTGGCAGTGAAGCCTCACCTGCAGCACTTGGGATTTCTTCAGAATTTGCAGATGATTTCATGGTACTCTCTAACAACAACAACAACAAAAAAAGAAGCCAAACAATAACAACAAAAATCAAAATTCTTGTTTTGATGTAAGTAGAGTCCTGGGTGACTCTACTTTTATTCAGTCATTTCAGAGTTTGCTAGAAGGGGACGCATGATGCAGTTAAACATCAAACTCCACAGTCACGTGGGGATCCAACACTAAAATGAACAGAAAAGTTTCAGCTGGCAGCACCAGGTAAGAAGCACAGGGCCATGCAGGGCTAACCAGGGTCCTTTTCATCACTATCTCCTGCACAGGGGCTTGCTGTCAGGCTTATCAATGCAGAACATTCCTCTTTTTCCTTCACTGCCCTGCAGCCAGCCCACTGTTAACTCTGAGGGTATTTAGAGCACCATGGGACACACTGTGACCCAGCAAGCTCAGATGACAATAAATCAAATTTCAATACAGCCATACCAAGGGATTAATATTTTTTATTCCTACAGGAAGCTCAAACTGTACAAACCAACTCTGACTTTCCTAGAACCATAGAATTGGCTGCAAGTACACGTATTCCAATTGTTTGTTTTAAACCCACTGAAGTTAAGATACTCATTTTGGAGTCAAACAACAAAAAAAAAATGTTACTACTCCTAAAAGAGTAAAAAGAAAAGCTTGTGTTTTCTTGGTGTGGGGGTCCAGTTTAAAAGACAAAGTCTTCCATCCAAATCCATGTAGTTTGAGTTCGTTTTTTTTTTTTACTTTGAAACAATCTGTTGCCTTAAGCAAGATTTCTTTTCCCAAACCACTGGTGACTACAGGGATAAATCCAACTCATTTTTTCCAGCCTCCAGGTGAGCCTGATGGTGGATCCCTTCTGCTCTCCCAAGCAGGTCACAGAGCACTCCTCATCAGCACCAGTGTGCCATTCCCTTAATCTGTGGCCACTCCCTGGCCAGGGATGGATTTTAAGCACAAGCCACAGCCAGAACAGAGCTATGAACTGCACTGGGCTCTGTCGGTGCTGGGGCTGATCCCCTGCAGCCTCCAGGAATGCCCAACAAGCCCTGCCAGCCACTGCCACCCTGCAGCTGACACTGAGCAGCCCCATGGACACCATGGGGAGCGTCCAAAGCACTCTGGGAGCAGCCTGGGCTCATTCTGGCTCTGCAGCCCCATTGAAAGAGTCGTGCCAAGGGCACAAACATCCCTGGCAGCTCAGGGGGAGTATGTTAGAACAGGAAAAGCAATGCTCACTTACCTGCTGCTTATTTCTTGTCTTCAAGGCATCTAGAACTGTTTAGGCTTTAACAAAAAGAAAGGCTTGGCCTTCTCAGGGCCTGCCAAAGGCATTCTGAAGAGCAACAAAAGCTCATCCTCCTGCTTACCTTCATTAATGAACTACACAGTGATGTCTCAGTGTCACCTCGAAGTGCTGCACGCTGCAAGTCTGACATATCTTCCTTTATTCACTTGATATCACACAAAAACTGTGATGCTGCTGCCAGAACTGAGAACTGGGTTCTCAAATGGAAGAAAAATTTGGCTGCATAGCCCACAAAAGAGAAGGATGTCAAGAACAAGGAGAGTCCTCTGTGTTTTAGCCACCTGGTTGCTGAGCAGAAGTTCTCTTTCCACACAAGGTAACTGGATGGCCTGTTAGAGAACAGGATTTCCACACAGAAGGAACTTCCTGAGTGCACAATTTGTGCTCGAACTCTTTTTCTCCTGCAAATTTCTCAGAAAAGACATTTTCCTGAGCATACTTAGGTGTCACAATGAAGTGACAGATGTCATCTTTACCTCAGTCTTCATGGGAAAGAGCATGATTAGGTATTGAACTGAACGAGGATCCAGCTCAGAACATTGCTCTTCTCTCTTTCACTGGTATGGGAAGGGAGCTTAGGAAAGCTGTCAGTGTTCAGCCAAGTGGTCAGCAACAAGGCTAGAAGGTTGGTCTCAGCCCTTTTTCCCTGTGCTCACTCACTGGTCATCCATGGACCTTGTCACCATGGCATTTTATGGAGCAGTTCCTGAGGAACACCTAAGGCTGAGAATTTCATGGGTGGTGCAGACCCTGGATAACAGAGCTTTGGAGCTGGATTCCTGTCTAGAGGTCCTTACTCCCACTACCACAAAGCTGGGCAGCCCCTTAAACCAGCCTGCCTGACTTCCTGTGTGAACAGCACCTGAGAAGCATCAAAGCAACATTTGAAAAAAGAACAAAAAGGATCAAAGCAACATTTGAAATGCTGCAGTTATTACATAAGGTTGTGATTACTGAGTCGAGTAACTCTTTGCTAGACTCCGTGTCAACAGGAGGCCTCTCTCAGTAAAGGGATGTGCAAAACAGCAGCAAGCAGGCGCTAAATGCTCAGCAGTTCGCAAGGCACCCGTGGGCTATATTGCCAAAGCTTATCTATACAGCTTCATTCTGTGGCTGCTATCAGCCTGTTGTGACCCGCACTGTAAATCAGATCTCTCGTATTCTGGATTGTCTCTGTGCAGTGCCAGAGTTCAGTCAGCAGGGAGTGATGCACTCCCCAGCAGTGCCCTGTGTTTTGAAGTCACCCTGAACTGACAACGTGCCTTGGCTGATAAACTTTGAATTGCTCCAACTCTTATCTTTTCTGATAAAAGTTTCTAGAGACATGCTGGTATTTCAAACACTATAAAATATGTCTATATTTTGGTGTGTCTCTAAATAGAATGGCCAAACCATTTTCAGTCCTTGACAGCCCAGATTACTGCTGGTTTAGGTCTCACAGGGTTCCCAAGACCAACAAGTTCTGATCAGTTCCCTGTCTTATCAGACTTGAGGCATTACTGAGATATAAGCAGAACAGTCAGTTCACAGCAAGGAAAAACCCATCCTTTCCAAATAACCAGACCCAAAACATGCTGCACGGCCCACAGCTCCAGCTACAATTGCAACATGCATTACACGAGGTTTTCTTCCTGTCTTTCCTTTTCTTTTGGAGGTTCACATTAGTTAATGAAATCTCTTTGTAACTGCAGCACATTCATTCACAAGGCATTGGGAAATTCTTAGTTCACACTGGTTAAACAATTCAGTGATTTGTTTACAGAAAACCGGTGCCAAATAGCTGGACTGCTGTCATGAACCTTCACCCAGATCTCTTTTATAGCAGTTACTAGAAGTTGATTTAAAATTAAATTAAACAGCATTGAATGAGCTCCTACAAAAGCAGAAAGACAAATTCCATTTTACATCAAGCAAATGAAATTTAGACAAACAGCTCTTTCTTGTGGATGAAAGACAGTTTTACACTGATTTCCACTGGAAACACAAACAGCTACTAGCAAATATTATTGCCCAGCTGTGTTCATGGGCTCTGGTACAATACACAGGGAAGGACTAAGACAGAATAGGATTTGATAAAAATTGGCCTATTTTTGTCCATCTTCTCACAATGAGTCATGCTTACTATCATTTTCATGCTGAATTATCATGCCTGAGATCAGGATAGTTTTCAGTGAAAAAACACTGATAAAACACAAATATTTGCAGGATCTAAGCAATATAACCAGCAGATATAGATTAGGGGTATTAAAGCAAATTTCCTCTAATAAAGATACATGATAGATCACCCTAAAGTCTCTCCTCCCCTCAAAGGAGACGAGCACTTGGAAGAAGAGCACCGAGCCCTGCGCAGGTGTCACATTTCCGAGGAGCGGGGCAGCTCCTGCAGCAGCTCAGGGCTGTAACTTTCCACTGCTCCTCGCTGTGCCCCGGGCTGCCCTGACCTTTCCCAGCGCTGCCCCTCGCCCCGGGCCCTGCCCGTGCGCATTCCAGCAGCCAGGGGCACGCCGGGAGCGAACCGCTGGGACACAGTGAAAATGCCAGCAGGGAGGAAATCCAGGTCCTGCTGCAAGTGAATGAGACCCTGATCTGATTTGTAGAAAAGTTTGTGTTGCACTTACTATAGAGCAAGGAGAATCAGGCTCACAGGCTGTTATTTTGTCATAAACACAGAGAACACTGATAACAGGCATCTTTTCATCAAATCTCTGACCTGACACATGAGGACCTGCAGGTGATTTTGCAAATTGGGGCCCTAAATATAAAGGATTAGCAATGTCTTACCTCCACACAGCTTTTAAAATAACCTCTCGTGTTTTAGAAGACAACTTGAAGAGGAAGAATACACACACTTCTACCTTTCCTGTTCCTCCTACCACCAAACTTTCTCTTCTGACCTGTGAGAAACCCAGCCCTGCTCCCTGTCCTGCCAGACCCCCAGGGACAGCAGCTCTGCCTGGCACTGCTCGTACCACACAGAGGGTTTTGCTCCTTTGCTCTATGGTCGTTGTCTCCTATTGTCCTTTCTTAGCTTTTAAAATTTTCACAGGAGAGTGAACGTGTTTTTCACAATTCTAAACCAAGAGAATCAGATGTCTGCCTTGAAAAAATTCTCTCCTATGTGATCCTTCACCTTTCTTTCTCCCACCTCCCAACATAACCGACCTTCCTGAGAAGCACAAAGGGTAGGACCCTGTGCTGAGCTCCTCTAAGGTTATAGACTCCAGGAGCAGGGAGAAGCCTGACCTGAGTTTGCTGGGCTTTCAAGGCCAGCTGTCTGTTCCCTGCTGGAGCACAGAAAGGGGTGGCAGTGCCACAGGAGGCATGTGAAAGACCTGGCTGGGTGAGCAGGAGCAGAAGCCATATGAGGTCAGAGGAGGAGCTTACATCACTCCTGTACTGGTGCTAAAAAAGCAGAGCTGTACACTCAGTACAGAAGGCAGCAAAAAATAAAGTGCAAGTTTCATGGTGAAGGGATGGAAGAGTGCAGAATATCATGGAAGATGTGGAGACAGAGAGGAGGGTTTGATATAAAGCTTCAGGAGGCTGTCCCAAGCTTGCTAGGCCCTACAGACTCAGCTTTTGTTTAGTTTTATTGACAGTAGGAAAGTAACAGATTAAACTTTAGTGCTTTACCATGACCAGTGTGCTGTCTTCACTGTGTTCTCAGACACAAAACATAACCCTGTGAGATTAATTGAATTTGATTTTAGTTACAGCCATGAACGTTCCACTCAGGGGGAACAGCATGAGACTTCTGCAATCCAAGGCTCTACCATCCTTTCCCTCCAACAGAGCTCCTTTAAGATGAACAACACCTGCCAAAGCCCAGAGTTTTGTCTCTGGTGGAACCCTTGCATCCAGAACTTTCCTAGTTGTTAGTGATCCACAATAATTGATGAACTCTGTATCACCAAATTCAATGGTTCCCATAATGCCCAGAAGTATTGATTCTGTTCTAAAGGCATATTTTCACCACTGATAGTAATTTCTATTTTATACCAGTATTACCCAATCACCTCTCCCCACAAAAGATTTTCCTTATTTTTTAACCTCCTGACTAAGTGACAGAAGGTGTTAAGAGTCATTGCAATTGGCTCTGCAGTATCTCACCTTGTCTCCATCCCAATGTGCTCTGAAGACAAAAAACCTTTGTGCTGACTAATCTAGGTCAGCAATTGGTGGCTGTGACTCCTCTCCTTGTCTCAGCAGGATGAGAGCCAGCTCAGAGCCACCAATCCTTCTGCAGGCGATTTTATGGCAATGGTGGACCTTGGGGCCCTGCTGCTGGAATTCAACAGAACCTGCCAGGTCCTGTCACAAAGAAATATTTACTACCACATTGTCTTGAAATGAATCAACTCACCTGTGCTGGGAACAGAAGCAACACAACTGTGCTCTGAACCCATAAAGCATGGGATTTGTATAAAAACCTTACAGATATAAGTACACTTGACATATGGAAGTTGTGGGAATTGCCAGTTCCACCCATGACAGCAAGACTAAAATGCAGAGGAATAGAAAATACATTTGGAATTTAGGAGAAACAAAATTATTCGTGAAAAGTACTCCCCATTTGTATAAATTTGTTAAAAGACATTGCTGTTAATTCACTAGGATATAGTAGGAGCTACTAAAAAATGTTTGTATAAACCTGCAAACATTAGATCATGCACAGCCATTTTGCCCTGATTCCAAGAGATTGCAAACAAAGTGTTTAGTATATTAAAGAAGGTAAAAGTTTGCCTCAATCCTGAGCAGCAGTAGAAGTGTGTTCTTTTCTCCCACCAATACAAAGTAGGTTAGAATTAAATTCCTGTCTACAATACTTCCCACTGGAGTGAATCTAACCCAAATTCACAGCCTTTTACAGATGACAGAGAGTGTAAGAGCAGTGACAACAGTCATTAAAAAGGGAATAAGGAGGAATATAGAAATCATGAGCTTCTTATTTAAACAATGAATATGTGAGATGTGTCAGAGTTTTATGGGAAACATTTCCAGCCTTGCTCCTGGTAGGAGCTGGGGACATGAAACTGCAGCAGTTTTGCCCCTCTCAGGCTGTCAGACCCAACTTGATATCTTTCTAACAATAATATATATATATATTAAAAAAAAAAACAACCTCAGCAAATTCCAGCAGATTTGAAGGGAAAATAACTAAAGAAAAATTAACAGCTATAGACAGGAACAAGAAAGTTGGAACCCAGCTGACTTCAAACAAATTACATGGACAATTATATGCTTGACTGGCATGAGTCACTGCTCTGATCATAGTAGCTGTACTGTTGCAATAATTAACTGTTTTTCCTCCCCATGAAAATTCATGTTAACTGTGCACTTACTGCAGCTCCTTTTCCCAGGCATAACAATCAGTCACAACAAAAGCAAAGATGATTGTTTGGGGCATTTACCTGCAAGAGAAGAAAAAATTGAAATATTAAAAAACTGAGTATTTTTCCTATATCATTGTATTTAATCCACCTGTTCATACTTAAATAAAATTCTACTTTGCTGAAAGCAATATTGTTTTTGCTTAAATTGATATTTGCACTTTGAAGTACAATCTGAAATCAAACTAATTTACTGTATTGATTTTTGTACCTGTACTTGTAGCAGGTAACATGTTTTAATACACCTATATACATTTAGACAACTCAACATTAAAGAATTTTAATATCCCACCCAGACAGTTTTCAAAGTATATACAAGTAGATCAACTAACTACATGTATCAAAACTAGCACAAAAACACATTACTAGCTGCTCATACAGAATTTTTAACAAAAAAACCCAAAAGCCCTTTGCAAATGAGGAAAAAACCTCCCTTCTGGACGGGATAAACTGGGTTTTACTAGAAGCAGACCCAGAGAATCCTGATTTCTAGGCCAGGTGTGTCTGCTGAAGGTTACACTTCAGCTGGGAATGAGTTCTTGAGCGTGGAAGAAAGTGAAGTGCCTGGACCCTTGAACACATAATATTCCAAATTGTAAAGGGTTTGGATTTTGGGGGTTCTTTTTGCTTGGTTTTTTTTGTTTGTTTGGGTTTTTTGGTGGGGTTTTTTTTGGGGGGGGGAGTTTTTTTTTCCCCCCTAATTATTTCTTGGATGGTCTCCCTTTGCATAGATCAACCATAACTAGAGGGACACTGGAACATTTGTAGATCTGCTCTTTATGCCCTTGAGAGATAAAGTAAAAACCAGCAGAGAAAGAACAAATAATATTTACAATCAGAATGTACAGGAAATGTATTAAACACACCAGTGATAACACTGATGATACTGAAACAACCAAGGACTGAGTGTGACATCTGAGCCTTATAAAAACCCCAGAAAACACAATAGGCTACTATGAGGCTGTAGGATACAAAGAGGCTTCAGCTAAAAGGCCTCATTTAACCCTGCTCTGAGTTAGGCTGAGGCTCCCATGCCAGCAGCTTTATAACTCCAGGCTTAACAAGGGAACAAAGAAAACCCATGGGGGAGAATGTGTTTGGGGGAGTGATATTTAATTATAAGTGATCATGACATGCACTGTAATTAGGAATTATTATTATTATTATTATTAAAGAGTAACAGGTCTAGACAAACCATGCTCACATTCACAGCACACTCCACACATCAGCCTGGACTGCTCCACTCTGTTAAAACATGACTGACTGAACTGCAAAATAAAATATTTTCTTAGTAAAATATATATAAAAATGGGGATAAAGTTGTAGGGCACTGTTGGGAAGGTTGGGGTGGGAAAGGGGTTAATGCGTGAGTTAATTAGCACGTGTTTAAGATTAGTTAGCACTTAAAGACATAAAATAATAAACAGCATTTTAGTTATCTCCAGCGAGGTTCCTTCTTTTCCCACGCTGCTCCAGTCCGTCCCAGCCCCGGCTGACGCAGCTCCCAGCGGCACCAGTAGATGGCACAAAGCATTTATTTCACTGCAGCCACAGCAGAGGCAGCTCCAGAACAGCGCGGGGATCCAAAACATCTGCTGGGACACATCCCTCTGACATTAGAGCTATCATCTTCAAATTAATAGTTGTTCTAGAAAAACTTAGAATATATATATATAGTACTGAACAAAAAAATTATATATATTATATAATATATATAATATATATATATGTATATTTTTATATGTTTTATATATTATATATGTGTATATAAATATATTATATATTATATAATATATATGTTTATGTGTATTATAGATATTATATAATATATTGTATATTAAAGTGTAGTATATTACAGTGTAGTATATTACAGTGTAGTATATTACAGTGTAGTATATTACAGTGTAGTATATTACAGTGTAGTATATTCTATTCTATTAGATACATTGCATACCTTCAGAGGTAAAAATGAGTATGGATAACAAACACCAGACATCAATTAATTACAGCAGTTGCTAAAATATCCCGTGCCTCAGAAAATAAGAAAATACATTAGAAGTATAGAAGTAATACAAATCAGGTTAAATTCACCAAAAGAGCAACTATTTATTTTAGAATTAGATAAAGATTTTAAAGAAACAACAATCCTGCTGTTTCCTGTGTTTTAGAATTAGATAAAGATTTAAAAGAAACTATAAAACCTGTCAAAAGCTTCCTGAAAATTTGACAAGGCAAGAAAAAAAAAGACTAAATACTTGTCCAAAGGAAAAAAAATTAATAGTTTATGATCAATCATACACTGTCATCTATGAAATTCACATGCTTTCTAAAGAACAAGTAAAATAGACACAAAAGTTTCATTTGTTATTTGAGAAAAGAACATCCACACTCCTGGACCAGCTGCTTTGCTGTTACAAACATGTTGGAAAACCCCAGTTCCTGGAAAGAGAACAAAAAGGGAATTATCCTGAAATACAGGGCTGGGGAGGCAGCACATGTTCTGTACAGCACAGCATTTGCTCCTGTGCAGTTTTGACAAAATTCCTGGAATACTACAGCAAGGAGAATCAGGCTGCCTGACTCCATTTTTCAAGTTGCAAATATAACCTATAGCTACCTAATTATAGGATTTAATGATACTTAATTTTGTATTTTCAGAGAAATATTATGACATCATGTCATTTTACAGGGCAACCCACTTAGCTTAATAGCTGCTATTCACTGCAGAAGCACACATTAAAAGCTCTGCAATCATATGGTAAATTATGCTCATATCTCTTGGTCAAATTACAGCTTAATAACATGAGAAAAACTGTAAATAATGTGAAGATTCATGGTTTAATTATTTTAATAGAAAGTAATGTATCAAATAATTATGAAAAATAAAGAAGCAGCCAGGTCTAATGGGCTGGAATATACAAGCAACGTTTTTCTGCATTAAGCCAGGAGCTCCTGGACCAGAATGTTCATAGGAAGAACATCTTAATTTTTTCCTCCAACCCAGGAAAACTCCAGGCAGGCAGAGCAGCAGGCAGTGCTTGCCTCTCCCATCCCAATGGTTGTGCACACCAGCTCAGCAGGTTGATCTGAAAGGCAAATTAGGTTCTGGCAGGTTTGTCCTGTGCTGGCCCAACCCAGCTGTGCCACATGCTCAGATGTCACCCATGGGGACAGCAGGGAACGTGCAGCCAGGAGTGGAAGCGCTGCTCCACACCAAAGCCTGTTTGCCCCAGATTAAGGTGTAAGGCTCAGCTGATTAAATTTGGGACAATTTAGTCAGGGGCATTTGACAAGTGAATGCTTGGATGACAACAATTCTACAGATAAACCCAGAAATAACAGCCATGCCCACCACTGTAAAGAAACCTTATTAGCACAGCTGCATGACGTAATGAAATGTAGTGTCCTGTTCCCAAAGCAATGCTGTGACAACATCATTTTGCAGGGTAAATACCCAGTGTCACTGCTGCCATGGACAGCTGGGCTGTTTGCCTTAATTCCTGAGCAGCTCAGGTTCCCAAAGGGCATCTAGGGGAAGGTGTCCCTGCCCAGGGCAAGGGGCTGGAACAAGAGGGGCTTTAAAGCCCCTTCCAACCCAACCCATCCTGTGATTCTGGGAGTGACAAGTGGAAAACATCTCCTGTGATTGCTGCTAGAGAAGTGAGACCCTAGAGAATATGGTGGGGGCAAATACCAGCTATATCCTTTGTACACAAAGATTTTAGCTGCTGGTGCCCTTCTCACTGCACATCACCTTAAAACTCACCATGGAGAGTTTTTGGAATTGCTCCTGCTCTGAAGGGCTGCTCTGCTGAGGTAGGCAGCTACAGCAGTCTTCAGTTTTGATCACCCCACAGAGGGCTGAGGAAGGAAAGAGATAAAGTGAACAGGAAGCCAAGGCAAATGTCTGTCTGTCTGTCTCCAGGACATGTGAATTCCCTCCTGCCTGAAGCTCTGTGCTGCCTCTCCACCTGACTCACACTCACTCACCTGATTCCTCTGTAACACATTTCTGCTGAAATGAGCTGCACTGAGTATTCCTGCTAGTAGGGCTGTTCATGGTCACCCACCTCCATTTGACTTACACATGTTAGAGAAGGACCATAGGAAAAGCTGAATTGGCAGTTCTGGGGAGAAAAAGAGAAAGCAGTAAGAGGGATTAGTCATGTCTGTGACCAAGATGGAACAGCACTGATAGTCCCTCATGGTGGAAGCAGGCAACAGCCACTGGAGATAAGAGCAATGTGTTTCCAGAGCCAGCAAACTGTCACTGCTCCTCCCCAAAGCAGCACGAGGGTCACCCAGGGCTGAGCTTTCACTCCATCCTGTCAGTGCTGAGCTCCTGAGGGGGACACAAAGCAGAGCACAAACCAAACCAGCCACACTGGGCATCTCCAGGAGTCAAGGGCAGTGGTAGCAGGGCACATCCCTCTGATGGCTGCACCAAGAGGAGCTTTGCACCTCATGAAGGTGTCCATATAGACACAGAAATGGATTGGAGCATGGATAACCTGAGAGCACTTTGAGTACAGAACACCTTTGCTAGGCCTGCACTGGGGTTATAACCCCAAATTTACAGGACAGGCTTGGAATTTCATGGACCAAGAACCTAACTCTGCTGACAGAGGAACAAATTGTAAAACATCAACACCCCTAACATCCCTAACACCTTACTTCAAAGTGCAAGTCAGAATTTTGCATCAGTAATAACCCAAGGGCAGATTTGCAAAAAATATTTTTATTTTTTTTTTTTTTTTCTAATCCCACAAGGAGGCAATTGGGAAAGGGCTTGAACAAAACTCAAATCCCACTGTCAAATGAAGGAACATGGTGAAACAGGCCAAAAAGACAAGCTCAGCAGGAGACAGGAGGAAGATTAACAAGTGAAATTGCTGTTTGACAATGAGTGCTGCTGAGGTGGAAAGCACAAAGGACTGGCTGACAAAAATAATTATTACATTCACAAGTGTTTTAGAGGCAGGATGATGGAGCTGATGATTTCTCTCAGCTCAGCAGTAAAATACTCCTGTTGGCTGCTTAATTGCAAACCTGGCTGAGCAGCCCCCTCCAGGACACAGAAATGTCAGACATTAAGATTTAGTGGGAAGCTTTCTTCCAGCACAAGTCATGTGACTATTATCCTCCCAAAACTTCAGTAAAATTCTCCTTATTAACAAAAGAAATATGAACTACTCTGCAATGGGAAGTTAGTTTAAAAATAAAAGCTATTCTAGGTCTCTGAGAAGACTTTAGAGGTTCCTTCTCCCAACACTGGGAGACAGAAATAGGCATATTGAATTTGCAGATTGGTCAGGGTCCAAAAATTTTCCAAGGTCCTTAAAATTTTATTTTCTGAAGGCACAAAAGACACAGCTTTTATTGCTGCTGAAATTAGCTTCCCTGGGTCACAGACTGCTATTCAAAGAGTGATTACAAACTAAAGAGCTTTTCTCCAGTCAAGAAAGGGAAATAAATGCCATACTTACAGTATTTTAGCAACTCTTGCCACTGAGAATTTATTGTCTCAGAACAATGAAAATAAATGCAAAATAACTCAATTGATACATGCAGGCTGCAATCTGCAGAGGAAAAACAACCACCCAAAAGCAGAATAAAACCTATTTCTTTGGAGCCTTGCCAGCTTCTTCCTGAAACACACTGATTTTGGATGCCTTCCAAGGTCACTATCTCACCTGTTGTTGCAGTGGTCTTGTAGCAAACATGCTTGACTTCACAGTTTTAGGTCAAAAATATTTCTTCTGCAAGCATGAGCAAGCCAGAGCCCAGAGACTTCTCAGCCCTCAATTTGTGGGGATCTTATGAGACTTTTTTCCTACGTTATTTTCTGACTTGGTAAATTTTCTTGGGGGGATGTCATCAGTCTTTGGCTCTGAGTGTGCACTGTGCCTTCAACTACCAGGATCCAAAACTTATGGTACCCTCAGTTACAGAAAAGAAAAATTATAAATACAAATTTTAGCTCAGAGGTAGAAACTCTCTTCTTTTCCTCCTGTGGGTAGCAATTGCAAAGCTACAATTAACCTCAATTAATAGGAAGGGTAAGCTTTCTACAAAGAATATGCTGTTCAGGTGCTCTTGGTGAGAGCACTTGGCACTGCTGCGTCTCTCTGGAACAGGGAGCTCTGCTGGGGTGAAAATTAAAGAGGCTAAAGTTTAATCCAAGTGCAAAATGGGCTTTTTCCCCTAGAGAAAAAGCAATCCTGCTAATAAAAGCTACCTGGAGAGGCTCAGAGTCTGTTTGGATGCTGAGTGCATCACAGCCCTGCAGAGCCCCATGCCATGCTCTGGCCACAGGCACATTTCAGCTCAGGCTGAATTCCTTGGTTTCTCCTGATGTCTGTGCCCAGCCCTGCCCCTGCTGTGCTCAATTTGAGTGGATTCCCTGGGTTCCTGCCCCATCACCACACATCTGTGTCATTTCTGACACATTTCTGCGGATCAGGGCTGCACGCAGAGCTGGGGAGTGCACCAACCCTGCCCAGCTCCTGGAAAAGTTCCTACAACCCCTACCTTAGGCAGCAATGAACAATTAGGCTTTTTTCTCTTGTTCTCACTGTTCCTTCCTCCTCTTAGAGGAAGAAATATTCAAAAGTGCCAATTTCCACTCCACTACGAGATTGGTGGAATTGACAGAAAAAGATCAAGGTCACAAGAGACAAAAATTGGGGGAAATCACTAAATCCTGTACAGAACTATCCCCTTCATGGTTTCTACTATTAAGATTACCATTTTTGACCTGTCACATCTCCCTCACATACTTTGAGGTACATTTTATATTCTATATCCAAAAGCCCTCTCCTATTGGCTTTCTCAGTGCTACAGCTGTAGTAATTATGCAAAAAATAGCACTCCATGCATGCTATTTGTATGGGTTATGTGTCTGTCCCATAGACCAGCAATATGTAACTTCAGGTGATTCTTTACACCATCAAGCCAGGCTGCTAATTACTTGCAAATACTAATGAACCTCTAAACAGTGCTGTCCAAAGTAGAATAATGCATTGTAGAAAAATATCAATTACATCCCTTGAAGTCAAAGGCTTTGACTACACAGTTTTAGATTTTTAATTTAAAACCTCCCTGTGCATCTGAAATGACTTTATGTGTATTTGAATGTAACTTGGTTTTAGCTGTATACTTTTGAGGAAACTTACTATTGCCTTGTATTTCATACAATTGGTCCAGTGTGAAGGGAGGAGAGCAAACACCACATCCCTGCCTGAGATCAGGTGGCCTTTGGTTTGGGAATGTCCTCACCTAACCTAAAAAGGAAGGGACAGCAGAAGATCTGAGTAAGAGGAAGACTGAAAAGAAAAAGCTTCAAAAGCAAGAGGATACATTTCATTGTTATTTTTCCCTTATTTCTTTTTTATATTCCTAAATTCCAGAAATACACATGTCCTGCACCCCCCTTCCCACTTCATCCTAGCTCCATACTCATCCCTATTGGAAAGAAGATTTTCTACAGCCACAGTGGTGCCTATCCAGGTTAAAACTAATCACATTTGTCAGGTGAGATTTCAGTGCTGGCTTAAAGCATATGTGGAACCATGGCCTCGTTAATCAGCAAATTTTACCTAATTACCAGGAGCCACAAGGGATGAACCTGCTGCTGTAACATTTCACAGCTCCCACTCCCAAACTTGATGGGCTGTGTTGTCCCCTTCCATCAGGCTTGTGACCCAAATAGCAGCACACATGAACAAATTCCCATCCCCCCTGAGACCCAGTTTGGATCTGCAGCTCACAAATTCCTGCTGCTCTGCAGAGTGAACCCTGAACAGAAACTTCCCCTGCTTTGGCAGCCCTGGCCTCACAGGGAGGTGGGGGACCAGCAAGGGAAGGTCATACAAACCCAGGCCCCTCCTGCAGTGCTGCTCCCTGATCCCCACTACAGGTAGCAGAGCTGAGCAGATGCCTTTGTTTCCCACATGGAAAATCTGCTCCATTGAGGATTTCAGCAAACAGAACCATTTCATTGCAGCTCAACTCCACAGCTTGGTTTGTGCTCCTCTGACAAGCCATTAATCTATCTCACACACACAAGGATCCACACAGGAGAGGAAGAGCCTTGCTCCTGGGCTACTTGGGAGACAACACTGGGCTTTTACAGGCCCTTATCAGCCACCCAGCAGAGGAGGGCTGACAATGGCACATTTTCTTCTAGAACAATCTACTGTAGCCATTTCCCCCTGCTAAGAAAACAACTGAACTATTCTGAAAGGTTAGAGATTGGACTACTTATCTAAAAGAGATGAAGAATTGATTGTAGTCTTTTGTTATCTATTTCCATGAGAAAATCTTCATGCTTGCCCCAGAGTTCCCCTTCTGTGTCTAGTCTAGACTATCATAATAGATCTGACAATTGTTTTTATTACATAACTTTGGGAAACAGACTCAGAGAATTTGGTTATTAGAAAAATTCTGCTTTGAATAAGATAGGACAATGTGTGGCTTTTAAAAAACAAACCATGAATGCCTCTATTGTTGGTTTGCTTTCAAACTTGATTTCTCAGTCTAAAAAAAAAGCAAAAGCCATTAACATATTTTAGATTGTGCTAAACAGTAATATCCATAGGAAGATTTCTTTTTCCTACACTTCTTCCTGTGGATAAGGACACAGTGGAATTCTTGATGCATGGAAGAATAGCATTTGACTTTAAATTGCTGTCCCAAATGACTGTAAAGTGATAATCCCAAACCAACACTAGATAAAACTCCTGGTCACCAATTCGGCAAGTTAATCTATCACACCATCAGGGCTGGCCACCCTGCCAGGCTCTCACAGCTAAAAGCTCTGCAGTTTTGTGTCATCCTTTGTCATTCCTTGCTCCTCCAGGCTGGATGCACTCCATGCTTCTGAGAAGTGAGGTTGATAAATCTCTGTAAAAGTTTTGTTGCATTCATGGCCATAGTACTCCACTATCACTGAAGAAATGCCCTCACTGTGCCCCTCAGCTGCACAGCAGCCTTACAAGAGATTTTGTGTTAAAAATAAGGCTGATCAGATGTGGTTTCTGCTGAGCACCTTCATATTAAACTGGTTTTGGTGCTATTTTGATTTCCTCCACAGTTCAACCTTCCAGATTATTTCTCTGTCCTGCTTTACACTTGGAAGGGATGGAAAAACTTGTTAGTGGTGTTAAATGGAACAGAGATTTCTGCTAATGGATTATTGAAAATATTTGAGTGATCTTTAGAGTATCACAAGCAGAATGCCTTTTTCACCTCTGTATAAGAATCCGATATTAAAAATATGAGCATTACATGAGGGAAAACACTAAACACAAAGCCCACCTCTGTAAGAGGTAGCATGTCTATTTTTAACCAGATTTTAGAGGGTATTTCATCAAACTCAGAGAACCCCTTCACAAAAAAAAAAAATCATTATGAAAGTTCTCCATTACTCAGCCATAATCACAAAATTGTTTGGCTGAAACACATCACAAAGTAATTTGCTACCTCCCCACAATACTCATTTTAAACAGAGCAAGAATGAAGCACTTGGCAGATGAAAAGTGCAGTTTTATTTCATGTACATTGTCCTAGGAACTTTTTCAGCTTTGTGGGTTCTATCTAACAGGCATCTTGAAACCAACCCAAAGTCCTTTTCCATCTACAGTCCAGGACATATTAGATTTGGGTTTAAGGTTAATTAGCTGTTAGGTGACACCTAACTAAACTAAGCTGGAATCCAATGCCAATATTTAGTTTTACTTTTTATAAAGTCAGTTTTCAGAAATAACCTGGGCAACAGGCTGGTCAAAGAATTATATGTAAATATAGATCTTCATCTAAATCTTGCCAGGGGGAAAAAAATCACCAAACTGGAGAGCCTATGGATAAATCCCCCTGTTTTCAAGTCAGTTTGTAATGAGGTCAGAATGGTAAAAGGCAGCCCAGGTTTGCATCTGCACAGTGCTGTCACACTGTGCTAATCCAGCCCTTCCCTCTGGCCCAGGCAGCTCCCTGGAACACTCACAGCACCACACATGCTTCTCATTACCCATTTTCTGAGCAGGCAGCTCTCAGACCTGCATTTCCCAAATGGCTGAAGTCTAATTCCTCAGGAAGAAAGCACACACAGCATCTTTGCTACAGTCCTGGAGGACACAGGGAATAAATGACAAAAGGCCTGTCCCTCCCTTAGACAAACTGCTCACCTGCACCAGCATCTCACATTTTGGGAAGTAACTTGGAGGTGTTTGCACCCAATCCTTCCTGGCAGGAGAAGTGAAGTTGGTTTTTGCCATGCAAGGTGTTGCTGATGTGTCCCTGTGGTGACCTCTGTGACACGAGGAATGTGTGGCAGCCTCTGTGTCCTTTTCAGCCTGGGATGCCAGGTTCCTCCCTCTAACCCACCTACAAAACTGCTTATTGCTACCTGAACACAGAGCTTACAGGGATGCTCCCTTCAAATCCAACTCACAGGGGGAAAACGATTCTAAGGATAGAAATACATTTTTTTTTTTTTTTAGCTCTAGTTTTCCCTTCATGGTGGAAAAGACCAGCCATAAAGGAACATGATCAAAGACTAAGTTTAGTCACAGGTATGACAGAAGAGAGCAGCAGTTTAAAAATAAAGCTTGCCAAAGGCTGAACAATAATTTATGGACTGAAATAGAGAAATTATTGAAAAACAAGTAAAGCTTAAAAAGAAAAAACCCCATACCTAAAATCAAGGAGTTCACTGTGAAAACATGAATAATAACCAAGAATCCTGAAGAATTGGAAGATGATTGTGTACATACTATGTACATTCAAAAAGCTACAAATCATCAAAAAGATTGGGAAGAATGTGCGTGTTTATTTCAGCACGGTGTAATTTGCCCAAGAATGAAAACTGCATTTTCCTCCAAATTGTTTCTTAGTATCACCTCTCCAAGAAAAACCTCAATAGTGATTTGGTTTCTACTCCTTCCATCCTTCTACCTCCTTCTTTGCCCAACACAAAAAAAGATGTTGCTCATTTCCAAAATGAGCAATCTAAAGGAGCTTGTTTTGGAATTACAGCCCCATGTCCATCACTTGGAGGATACATTTTAATTTCAGGGCAGTTCCCTGTAGATAGCCAAGCTGTACATGTGACAGCACAGAAGGTAAAGGCAGTGCATTAAAAACACCTGGAACTGCTGAGGGACAGTTTGGAATTTTGGCTCAGTTATAAAGCTGAGACTGGCCTGAGAGAAATCAGTTCTAAAACAGCCTCACTTGGAGCTATAACCTTATTTTATCCTGATGTGTTTATGAATTTGGCAGCCCCCAAAGCCACGGGTGATCATGGAAGTGACACCTACCACGCTCTCATTAATACCCTGCCTCTCCCATCCTGTGAGCCACAATCTCAGCTGCACAAGGCTCGCTGCTGTTCCAGTGCTGTTACCTGTGGATATAAAGAGTTGCTTTTAGTTTAAATCAGATTAATGACTGAAAGTTACCACATGCCTACTAAATCATAGATAGGACAGGGCTCCACCATTCTTGTAAATACCAAGAATTTACTGAAGACCAAAACAAATCATCTTTAGTGGAGCTGTTCCTCAGTTGCCATCTGGAGTTATTTTACTTGTTAGAGAGATTCTTGCCTCAAAAGCTGGAAGATCAAGTCATGCCCCAAATAAAGACATTATCACAATGAAGTTAGCAGTTCCATTTGAAACACAAAGTGGACCTAAGTACCAGGCAATTGCCCAGAGACAATTGTCTGATTTAACACTGTGTAAAGTTTATTGGGGAGAATCAATAGCCTCGGCCGATGGCATTTGGAGCACTGACACTATAGAATACTTTATCTCAGATTCCTGAATCCTGCAGTTTGATTGGTATTTTGGAACACAAATCCTATTAACTTTCCTAAAAACAACCCAAACTCTTTAAAAGGTGCAATGGGTTAGACCAAAAAATAAAGCTAAGAAATTGTATCAAAAGCAGGTATTATAAAAACGACAGAAAAGGAAAAAAACCCCAACACTTCCAGAACTAATGATCGTTTCAGAGATGAACAGATCTGGTTTAACAAAAGGGTGACATCTCGGGCTTTGCCTCCTTGCAAGGTTTTATTACCACGGCTTTATGGCAGTCCTGTGTCAGCAGAATAGCTCTGCTGGGACACACAGCAAACTTCCCACCATCCTCCTGACAGAGCCACAGCATCACAGAAAATGCTTCACAGCTGCAGATTCTAGAATTGTTCCTAGAGCTGAGCCTAACAGAATTTGTGCCAGGCTTATTGCAGTTAAACAGCTCTTGAAGAGCAGCTGATTTCTCTTAAGGTATGAGTATTGCTTTATAGCTACATAATGCAAAAGGAGTATTTATATCTCACTGTGCTCACTTGTTACATGGAGTCCCACATTAAAGACTTTTCTTCATTAAATTTTTTTCTGAAGTCACTTATTTGAACTTTTCTAGAGGAAGGGGGAAATCTCTTACCTTTGCCTTCTGACCTCTTTTCAGCCTCAGCACAATTCATATGAACATGGCAAGCAAGGTTGAGCAGTGAGACACCAAAAACGTGGCATCTTTAAAAGACTGCAGATGGAGAATTTGTTCCTGTAATATAAAGTGGTTTTTCCAGTGTTTTTTGCCAGTTCCTTCTTATAATCTGTTTATCATGGATTTGTACATACAGTGAAAAATTATTTTACAGTTTGAAGTTTAATACCTAAACCTTTCTGAGAACTATTTTAATTATCTCAAAATATTCATCACCTGACTAACAGTTCATGACTAGGAAGTTTATTGATGAACACATCCCTATCTGGCTTTTCCTTGGTCATGTTTTACACATTTCACACCTTTACTCTCTCAAGTGTTAATCACCAATCATCTCTGAAATGGTGCCCATCTGTTTAAAACACATTGATAATGAGATACCCAGGTTCAGCCAAAATATTCTGTGAATGCTCTTGAAATTACTTCAGGCCACTTTCCTGCTGCTGTTCCCAGCAATGCCCACATTTACTCCCTAATGGTGTTTTCCTTTCCTTTGCCCTGTCACCAAGCAGAGGAATATTTAATTTGCTCTCCACTTTCTCCCTCAGCTCTATTTTCCAAGTTTTCCCTTGGACTGACTTCTGATTTGTTCCCCCTCAAGGACACATCAGCTTTTATTTCTCCTCCACACTGTTACATTCAATTTCCTGTTTCCTAGATTTTTAGGTTATGCTGTATTATTTCTTCCTACTTGTGTTTGTAGCACCTGACTTATGATCATCTGCAAATGCTGTTAATATTCTTCTTACATCCAGTCTCTCTGAAATCATTGATCTGGGATATTCATCAAAACAGACACTTGCTTTCTTCTACATCAGAATAAATTAAATTACATGCAAAATTTGTTTGGCCAAAGACACAGTAAAGGTGGGGTCAAAAGTAATTAAAGAATAAAGTAGATTAGAAGCACTCCCAAAATAAAAATAAAACAATTAAGAATGGCAGCAGATGCTCAATGAGAAGAGGGATGCTCAGGCAGGATTAGTTCTGCCATTTCTAGAATGACACGAGGCAAGACGGGAAGGACAGAACAAATTCTCTGCATTCCTTTCATTAGCCAAACATATTTCCTGCTCCTGGCACGTCGATAACCCCAGAGCAGCGTGGGACAGCTGCAGGAGTAAGTGCGAACTGCCAGGCACCTTCCCCGGCTCTGAGAGGGAAGCCCTGGCAATGGACACAGCGTGGTGAAGGGAAAATCAGCAGCCAGGACACGGCCCATGAGGGCAGGGATGGGAAAGGGCCTTTCCTGCAGGATGAGGGGAGCTGGAGCTGCTCACAAGGACCCCGACATTAACAGATTGTTTCACTTGTGTGTGCCCAAACAGCCTTGGAGATTTACAGCTGGCAATTTCCTCTGAATGCCTCATTCCTTCCACTCCAGCCTCACCCAACACCTGCCTCCTCTTTGCCTTATTTCCCCAGCTCTGTTTTATTCTCTTCCCTCTCTTTCCACTTACAAGAAATTGTGATACCAACAGGATATTTTTCTCTTATTTTTATGCCTCCTCCCTTGGCTTTCCCAGATGCACAACCCCTAATGCTGACACACCACCCAAGAAAATCATTCTGCTTCTGAAAAACCAAATTGACCACAGCTAAAGGAGATGATCTGCTAAAGCAAATTTACAGGAAGAGTGTCCAAACCCAAAAAGCTTTAAAGAGTTAAAAAGTCTTTAGTAAAAAGAGTAAAAGGAAGAGCTCTCTAACTCCAGGGTGAAAGTTAATAAGCATTGCTTATCTATCCACATAGCCTTTATTTTGTGACACTCTCAGGCCTTGGTGAGGTCCCATCACCCCTGAACAGGGATTAGACAAGCATTCAAAATATATTAACTCCCACAAATTCCCCTGTGAAGAACAAATGCACCACAAAAGCTCAGTTGCTTCATTCTGCTCACATGGTACCCACTCCCTGCTCCGCTTTCTGCTGCTGAGTCTCCCCTCACACTTTTTGTTCCACGTTAAAGAAGCCCCTTCTCCACCATGAAGATGGGCTCTGTTGGGCTTTCCCAGGGTTTTCCACATTTTCCTGTAGTGCTGGAGCAAAGCCCAGGCATGGGGTGGCAGATGCAGCTGTAGAGTGCCCAGCAGAGAGAAAGAATCACTTCACTCCATGTCCTGGTCGTGCTCCTTTTGATCCAGCCCAGTGTGCAGCTAGCTTTTATCACTACCAGGCCACACTGCTGACCTGAAACCCAAGCAAATTTTTCTATTGATTCCAGCAAGGCTGAAATACCAGACTGCCCATCTAATAAAGGAGCCATCAACCAGGGAACAGTGGCAACAAAACAGCAAGCACAGGCTGACAGCAGCTCCTGATAGCATGTGTGGGAGAGAAGCTGTGACCAGAGACACCCACCCTGCTCAAACAGCTGCTTTTTACGCTTGCAGGAACACAGGAAGGTTATTTCTAAAAAAAATGAATTGGTTATTTCAAATAACAGTGATGAGGCAGGAACCCTCCCCTACTCAAGCACAGGGTTTAGCAAACAAACTTCAGCAGAGCCAGCCCCTGCTGTGTTTGTTACTCCTGCCATTTATTAAAACCACATTGCAATCTGGGCATTTCCAGCACCTGATGAAATTGTGAAGCTGCACCTACTGCCAAAGTAGTTAACATTCATTTAAGAACCTGATTTAAGGATTTAAATATTTGTCTCTTACACGTTAAGAAAATAGAAGTGATCCTTCTGCACAAGCAGAAGGAGTTAAAAGAATTTGCCTTTTCAGTCTCTGACATCAGTTTGTTTTGAACAGCAGAGCTAGCTAGAACATCAAAACACACATAGGAACTGTTTATTCTGAGTGCTAGAGTTACAGCCCTGCTTTTAACCCAGCAGCAGCTCCCTGTGTCCCTCCATTCTGCTGGAATCACTCTCAAATGCAATCCCAGCAGCTCCAGTGCTATCTTCAATTACAGTCACTGCAGAGGCCAACCCCAGAGCAGCACAAACAAGCTGCATTAAACAAAGCTCTGTTGCCACCCTGACACAGATGTGAACAGGATGCAGCTCCTTTCAGGCATGATAAAAAATAAAAGAGGCCATTCACATTCCAGCTCCTCAAGCCTTAAATCCTGCAGAAGCTTTCCCAAGAAAGCTAACTGGGGAGTGAAGTGCAGTAATATATCACACAGGGTCTGCTTTGGCACCACACCATTTGCATCCTCTGGGGTTCTGCCCAAAACACAACTGTGTGTTTGAACACAGCATTTCCCCAGCTAGTAAAGAAATCACAATCATACCCACAAAATGCAGATTGATTGAACAGGAATCCCCACAGCACACCTAGAATTGGCCAGGCAATCAGAGCAGCGTAAGTATGTATAATTGTATTTATTTATATGAGTATGTTATGGTTTGCATTGCACTGGCAATCTTTTAGGGATGGCTACAGATGCCTGACTTTGAACTGTTGCAGTCCACAGAAGGTATGGATTAAAAAGATCCTGTGGAAAAAAACAGAGGTTTTGAGCCCCATCCAAAGTATATATGGCTGAGCACACACTATCTGTAAAGTTAGAAAGCCAAAAAAAAGGCTTCAAAAATATAGTTAAACGTCCTTCTTATGACTTATTAGCTACAGCACAGCACCTGCCTCTAGATACAAACTTCACACCTGCGGTAATTCAGCCACTGCTCCCAAGCAGTCCACATACCAAAAACTCTATTAAATTTTCATTTTTAAACTGTGCAAAAGTGCTTAAGCATCTCTCCCGTACTCACAGCCATAGCTCAGGTAAACACCACCTTAACAAAACAACAGAGGAAGTTTCCTCTGGAAAGCATCCAGAGGGCATTCCACAAATCAAAAGTATCACTTCTATAACAAGTTTCACTGACCAGTGTAATTCAATCCCAAAAACAAAGTAACTGCTTGAATTGAAGTGATGAAAGAGAAAGTTTGTTCCTAGAAGGGTATTTAAATACTTCCTAAGAGTAGCCTTCTCATAGAGGAAAGTCATAGGTTTCTACAGCTTTGGCTTCTTCAAATGAGGAGGTAAGACTGAAGAAACACAACTGTAGGTACAGAGTAGATTCAGTGGTAGGAGCTTTTCCACGTGGAAGTTGGCAAGCACCTTCTCTGCTCCCTCAGACAGCGATGAGATGAGCAACCACAGCATGCTGGGCTTGTGGTGCCACAGAAGGGCCCCAAGCTCACCCCTGTTCACATCTGGTTACCTACTACACCTCACACAGCTGGAGATTTGGATAAACCTAAAGCCAGCCTTGCCTGAAACATGCTTGGGAGGGCAGCTGCAGGAAGCTGGACACCCCATGGACAGAGGCATCCTAGAGGAGGGGACACGCACCTCACTCACAATCTGCTCAGGCTCTGGTGGAGAGCACAGCACTGCTGTGGTGAGGCACAGCAACCACCCACCGAGGGCCGGGTCTCCTGCTGCTCACAGGGCCCACTGTATAGATGGATGGATGGATATCCTACTCCACTCTACTCCCTCCCAGAGAGAGAGACACCTGTGGGGTAATGCCTGCCATTCCCACAGAGTCCCCACACAGAGGGTGCCCCCATCTCCCTCAGAAGCAATGCCTCAGCGTGAACGGGATGGTGTTGGAACCCCTTCCCCCCACAGACCAATTAAATGAACCTCCTCCCCTCATGGGCCAGCATCCCCAAACCCCTTCACCTCACTGAGCAGAGACCCCCAAACCCCTTCACCTCACTGAGGGGAGAGACCCCCAAAACCCC
>JAHXMQ010012337.1:24349156-24414116 GCA_020466415.1 Ammodramus savannarum pratensis
GCACGAGCAAACCCGGCGACATAATCTCTAAATTATTAGGAGTGGAAGTTTCCAGAAATATTTTTTTGTGTGTGTGTGTGTGTGCCTGTGCAGCAGTATTGAAACGTCCGCCTGGATCACGTGGGGAGCCCTGTATAGAGCGCAGGGCTGGAGCCCAGGGGAGGAGGAGGAGGGAGGGGCTGCGGGGCCACCGCGCTCCGCAGGGCCCCGGCCCGCCCGACCCACCGCGCGGGCCCGCTCCCCGCCGGGCACCGGGGCCCTGGCGGCCCGAGCGGTGTCCGGGAGCCGGGGCGCTGCCCGCCCGCCGGGGCGCTGCGGCAGGAGCCGGGGAAGGGCCGCGGCGCTGCGTGGTGGGTGTGAGTTATTTCCAGCCGAAAATGAACGCTCCGAGGTGCCGGGCAGATGTTGCTTAATCCGTCTCGTCCTTCTCCTTCACGTGTGCGTGTGTGAAGGAGCGCAGGGAAGGGGCGGTTTCGTTGCCATTGCTGGTGTGTGCAGCGTGATGCGGACGCGTTTGTCGTGCGCTGCGTTTCAGAGGCGCTCAGCCCTCCTGGGTGGGATTTACAAGTGATGCAGCTAATTCCATGGAAGAGGGAGGAAATTCATTTGCATTGCGTGCTTGGAAATGGGGCAGAGTGACTCTCCAAGGGTGGGTTTGCTTTTTATTTTAGTCGCTGCCCCCAATGAGCTTTAAATATCTGGGTTAAAGGTGCTGTAGGATTCATGGTAAACGCTCAACGTTTCTTACTATTAAGTGCCTCCTGTTATTGCTGTGTGCTACATGCCAAAATGAATCGGGTGTACCACAACAAGCTAACAGTTGTGTTAAAGGTCCAGGGTCATCGAGAGTTGGGATAACTGTGTAAACAGTGCTGGAAATGCAGTTCTTTTGACCTTCGGTAGATGTCACATTCTTGCTGTGTTGTAGTTTCAGATTTTTTTATCGTCTGGCTTTTATTTTTATTTTTTTAACTATTTCTCTTTTGTTTCTGTCAGCCCATTTATTGAGGGACTGATCAGTGGCGGTTCTTGGAGCTGAGGCTTAAATCTGTTCGGGAGTTGAGGCACGATGGGGGAGGGCAGAGTGTGGGAGTACAGTAAATCGGAGATTACTGTACTCCATGTGGGTACAGGGTTAGGAGTGGGAGATGGAGTTGGTTGCAGGTGCTGCTGGCCACAGAGCCGCCATTTCTGCGTTTCGGCTGCCGAGGTAGGTCGGTCATTGTGAAGATAATGCTGGGAGTGGCGAAGGGCCCTATTCAAAACATTTCCTTTCTGCTCCCATGTGTTGAATAACTTCTCTCGGTCATGCTGCTCCTCCTCCTCGGCGCTCTCGGGGTGGCCTGAGGAGCACCGAGAGAGGCTCAGGTCTGAAATGAATGGCCCCACCTGAGTGCACCACGTTTGCTGTAGTTTGGGAACCGCTCTCCCGGCTCGGCCATGGAGGCCAGATGTGGACAAAAAGGGGCGTGCCGGGAGCATTGGCTGCTCTGAGCCTCCCCGTGGGTGCAGGTTCCTTCCAGTGCTGCTGCTCACCGCCCCTCATTTGCCAGGTGACATTCTCTGCGTCCTCCTGAGCCAAAAGAATGAAATGAAGAATGAAGCCAGCCTTTTCTGTTGCTGTGTTTCTCGTTTCCTGAGTTAACATCACAATTTTGAAAACATCAGGAGTTGAAGGAGGGAAGAACAGACATAGAGTGTTAATTTAAATTTGTTTTGTTCCCTACTTGATGTTTATTTTCTCCTGGTTTTGCAGGAACATGTAAAAAGATTTTACTGGATGTTGACATGAAGCCCTTAAAATGATTGTGTTGATGTAGTACTACTGAGTTTTCTAGTTGAAAATGCAATTAGAATATTGGGTTTGAAGCTTTTTTTATACATATAGAAGTAACAGAAATTCCTTGACACTACTTGCAAGTACACATTTCCAAACAAAAGATTTTCCTTGTCTGGATGCTGCAGTAAAACTTTCACTTAATTACTAATTACTGGGGTTGAGGCACAGGTTTGTCTTGCTCCTTACTTTTGAGTGTGACTCGAATACGTAAAGCATGAAACGAACTCTTCCTTGCACATGGAGTTATTTAGTGAGAGCATATCTGAATTCATGGGGTGTGTTCCTGGAAGAGTTTCAGGTTGTATTTTTCTGAGCATGCAGATGGCTCTGCTGTAACTTTCTCATTGATCTGCTCTTCCCAGACTTGTGAAGGGAGCAGTTTCATGTGGGACCTGTAGGTTTGCAGGGTTTGGAAAGGAGGGTGAGTGGCACACAGGTGCTGTAGATGGCAGGGTGGGAATATGGGTTAGAGTTGCCATTTTCTGTGAGAACAGGCAATAAACTTGATTATTGGGGGTTTCAGCATGGGGGAGGCTGGGTGGTGTGAAAAAGGTAGAGTGTAACTTACCATCAGAAATTCTGTGGCTTCTGGCTTGTTTTCCTGCTTTTCACAAATGTCTTTATCTTGCACCAGTCTCTGGCTGGTAAAGAATCTCACACACCCCACCTGACTCCCTTTGCATAATATCAGGGCTGCTCTATCCAGGACAAAGAGTTAATAATGCTGTGTCCCTGGGTTTAGGGGACCTGAAACCTCCAGTAGAATTCCATTTCAGTTTGGAGTGATCTCACATGGCACACAGAGCAGCCTGCTGATTTAACAGTCCCTGTCTCAGAGTGCCTTCAGTCAACTTAGTTTCAGTGGTAATTTTTTACTTGGATGTGGTTAACTGGTAAGGTGGTTTTCTTTTTTTTCCCCAACAATTTAACAAATGCCCTGTGGCTAATTTCTTGCTGTGTGTGTAGATCACGTTTCACCTCCATACCCAAGTGTTTAAAAGCTTTTGGAACTGAGTCTTGTGAACGTGCACGTTGGCCTTGGGAACTCGATACTGGCTGAGGTTGCCAGTGTGGGTTTTGGTTGTAGTGACCCGGCCAGCAGACATGTGGGGGCTGATGGCTGCTGTGAAAGGAGCCCAGGGTGCTGGTGGCCCAGCCCATCCCCTGCTCAGCCTGTCCCTGTGTGTTTTACCGGTAAAGACCCTGAGAGTTGAGCTGGGGTAGGGATGGGTGAATTTTTCAGGAAATAGAAAATTTGTCCTGGTACATGCCCCACAATCAAAGCAGTGTTGTAGCCAGTGTTATCTACTGCTGCTAGCGTAAGCATCTTGTTTTAGTGAGACAAATGAGATAAGTTGAAGCATTTGCTTTGCAGCTGATAATAATTTCTTACTAATTGATCGATTTTTTAAACTTTATTTTGCAGTAATCTATGCCAGCAATTATGACAATGTTAGCAGACCATGCAGCTCGTCAGCTGCTGGATTTTAACCAGAAACTGGATATCAATCTCTTGGACAATGTGGTGAACTGCCTGTACCATGGAGAAGGTGCACAGGTAAGGTGGACTTGGAACATGCATTTATTGACCATGTTTAACCTTACAGCAAATCAGCTGAGCAAAATCAATTCACTTCAGGAACAATTAGTAATATTAGTGAATTTACTGAGCTAGTGACTGGAATATCACTGGCAGTCACATGGAATGTGAATTCACATTGAAATGACTCTTGGAGAAATGTTTATTTGGTGTGTGTTCATTTCTGGCTTGCCTTCAGATGTTGAGAATTATTAGCAAATATGATTGGTGAGGATGCTTGGTGCAGCTCCCCTTTCCTGACTCAGTTCTTCAGGAAGGTCTGAGCTACCTGTTACTTGTTATCATGGGCAGCATTGTGAAGCCATAAATGTAATGTCTGCTTCACTGAAGGATTGTCTTTAAAAGAAAAATCTTTGTGGTGCTGTTACTGTGTTTGTATTTGTAAAGAAGCATGTCATGCATATTTAATAGAAGAGTTTGTTCCTTTCTTGTGTCAGCACCTTTTTATTTTCCATTACAGTTTGCACAGGTTCTTCTTGCATTCATTCCTTTGGACTTAGTGCAGATTGGGAAATATTAAGTTGATATGGGAGGACTGTGCTTTTGTGTGTTTGCATATATTACCTTGAATCTTGTATTGCTTTTTAAAAAATGTGTGTCTTGAACTTCTTTGGGAAGGAACTTTAAATGTTGAGGGCAAGTATTGCTACAAAGGGTGTTGGCATAGTTCCTCTCCTGGCAGATTTAATTGTTCAGGCTCAACAAATTGGGAGTTTCAGTGTCAGGCATCTCTTACTAAGACAGTCTTGCACAACAATAAGTGAATTAAATGGGACAAAGTAGCTGATGCTTTTCTATTTTTTCCAGCTGTTAGAATAAACAATGATATACTTGCATATATTTGCTTTGTGTATCTTTATAGGGGAAAAAAAGCTTTTGTAAAGATTATTAATGTGAATTCCAATAGGTTTTGAAATACCTTGTTGTTTTTTGAAATATTTGCATTTTGGGTGTCCTAAATTCAAATAGTTACTTGCTGTAATTATTTAAGTGCTTAAGAATGACAGAAAACTCCTTGTAGCTTTTGTCTTAGAAGTATGGACATCTGTAGCACTTGTTTTGTGATCTTTTATTGCCCTGCAAAACAGGTGATGCTTATAATGTTGTTTGGTTTGAAAAGAGCTGAAAAAGTTGGGAAGGTTTGTAGGGAAAGTAAAGGATTAACACTAAATACAAGGATCAAATTGCCATTGTTCTGGCATTGTGAGAAGTTGCTTCACTTAAACCAGCTGGGAAAACTCCCCAGTATTTAGAAAATCAATGCAATAGGATGCAAAAATTCAAGAGGTGGTGTTTAACTGGCAAAAGTAAATTATGATATGAACTTGTTTAAATACGTGTACTTAGACATGTCACCTCAATGAAACTTTGGTCAGCTATTTTAGTACCTTTCCAAACTGGAGACATTTTAGGGAGTCTGAGCTTTTCTTTCTTCCAAGGAGTTAAAAAAAAGCAGGAAAAATGGTTCTCAGTGGAGTCTGACAGCTCAAGTCCTTTACTGAAGGGTGACAGGAATAATAGGAGTTAAGGAAACTGAATATTAAAATTGAGAGATTACCAGTGGTTTTCCTGGAACAGGTCAGGGTAATGTCAGGGTAAAACAGGTTTAGAATGCAACCTGAATGGCCTGTGCTGAACTTGCATCCAGATTCACCTGCCTCCTCCTTCTGCTTAGTTCTTATCTCTGCTTGCAAAACTGTTATCTGCTGATCTGTATTAGGCAAGAAAGAAGCTATTTTCTGTCCTGGAGATTTGAATTTTTTTCTCTCAGCTTTTTTGGGTATACTTGTCTGAAAAGAAAGAATATCCCCACCCCAGTGCAACACATGACTAAGGAGATTTCATGCAACTCATAAATGTTTACCTGCACTCATCCCAGCCTCTTAATTCCATTGATTTGTTAGATCTTCACATGTCCAAAAAAGATTATTTGCAAATTCCTTTTTGGTACCAGCAACATGATAAAGCTTTGTTCTTGATTAACCATAATTACTGAATTTGTAATGTTAATGAAACTGCAGGGTTTGATGTCCAGAAAAGGGGTTAGTGGGTATGAGAGCAAACCTCTCAGCCCTGGAAGAAGGATATGGACTGTCTGTGTTTTGTTGGTGTTGAAATTTGATCCTGGGATATGTCACCAGTATTAGAAGCAAACAGAACAGGAGGCCAATGTAAAAACACACTTGCAGATGTAAACACAGCTATTCCTTCCCTTTTAAAACTAAAGTGTGTTAAAAGTGCTGGTTTTTCTTTTTGGTTTTTCTTTAGCTCTGATGTCACACTGGATCAATAGGGCTGTGCTGGTTGTGGTCTTAAACAGAATATTTGTGTGGTACCTGTCCATACCAGATCTGCAGGCACTTGCTGGTCCAGTTGCTCCACTGTGCTCAATTATACCAAGTAGGGGTGCCAGTGGTGTTGTACAGGTAGTTAAGACATCCTTGCCCTTTTCTGTTAGAACCTCCAATTCTATTTTGTAAATCACATGCCAAATTTGTCAGTTTATTATATTATATATATATATGGGGTCTTGATTGGGTTTCTAAGTTGCTGAAAATAGAAATTTTCTTACCCCAGCTGCTGATTAGCTCAGGTATGGATGAGATAGAAGCTGCATGGCTGTAGTGAGTTCTAACTGTTGAAGTCAGTCCTAAAGCAAAGCTTTAACTGCTAAGTGTCCAGTTGGCTCTGCAGGGCAGTGAAACAATGAATTAAATTGAGTTAGTTGTGTTGTGAAATGCCCACCTTGTTGGTGAGGAGTGCCTGGTGCTTGCAGGGGGTGCAGTTTGCAGCAGGATTTGTCAGTACATGGCACTTCTGGAAATGGCTGACATCACTTGGGCTCCCTAGGAATTCCTGAGGAGGTGCAGGCTCTTGAAAGGGATAGCTAAAATGAATTCAGCCATTTCAGTGTGTAATTGCTGCAGATGAGGTTTTCAAGAAACCACAGCATCCAGGACAGTAATTGATCATGTCAGACCCAAGGAAGAGCAAAGCATTAGTGTGACCAGCTCCCTTCCTCCTGGCAGCAGGTTTTTATTGGGGTTTTGTAGACTGTTAGGTACACCAGGGATCCCTCTAATGCTCTGCTCTGTGGTTCTTCAAAATAAAATCAGCAGTTCTGCAGCACAAAACAGTGTTCCTGGAACCTGGCACTTGGTGTGTTTCCACTGGAACTGGAAAGTTTGGGTGCCCTAGGATAAAGTTCTATCTAGAAGGCTTTGTGGAAGGGGAGAGAACTTCATTCCTAGTAGGTTTTCCCCACCATGTGTGCTGTTCCTGCCTGTTTGCTGGTCTGGATGAATCATTCAGGATGGAAGAGTGGAAATGAGGAATTACTGTCCTGCATCAATTGGCTTTTTTGGATTTTGGTTGTTACTGAACTTCAGCTGTCACAGAAGGAGGCTTAAGGGACTTGTTGCTGCTGGTTGAGTTCTGCATAACTCTTACATAAGTAATTGAAATGGAGTGTTACATAGTGATGTCTTCAGTGACAGTATATAACTTCTTAAATAATCTAAATACTTTTTTCTTTCAGCAAAGAATGGCACAAGAAGTGTTGACTCACTTAAAAGAACATCCTGATGCGTGGACAAGAGTTGATACAATTTTGGAGTTCTCTCAGAACATGAATACCAAAGTAAGCAAATTAACTTTTATTTATTTGGTTTTCCTCTTTCTTCCATTCATAAACTTTGAGGAAGGTATCTCATTTTTAGCCATAGACTTTCTTGATTCAAACCATATTTTTTGATTGTCTTGTTTGCAGAGATTGCTTTAAGCAAGAACTGTAAATGAAAAAAGTATTCAGACCTCATTTTACATTGCCAAGAGCTTTTCCCTCCCCCCCCTTTTTTTTTTTGAGGATGAGCTAAATTGGATACACAGAATTTTTTTCAAGACACATACAAGCACTATGCCAGTTCCCAAGATTGGTTTTGTGTCTATATAAACCTGAGTAATGAAAAGTCTCCTAGAGCCACATTTTGTCCTTGGGTAAGTGCTTGGCTGTGTGTGATCATAATGAAAGCCACGTGCACGTAACTGAGGAGAAAATTTGTCCCTAGGTGTGTTAAAGACAAAACAAACCTCATTAGGCCAAGGTTTTGGGCAATCAATAAAGGTTAAGCGCCCCAAAGTTTGTAGTACATCAGTTCTTTGCTACTATGCAGAACACAGTTGCTTTTTTCTGCTGTTGGCAATCCATCCACCATGGTAGAGGCTAAAATGGGCAGCACTCAGGGCTTTTTCTGCAATTTGAAATGCTGTACCTAAGACTTGGGAAGTTTGAGCCAAAAAGATGAGCAAAATGTATTTTCACTGTCTTAAGCTTGATGATTATTATCTCAAATAACTGACATGCATGTTTTTCTGCTGGATACATACTGTTTTCAAACAGAAAAAATTGTGTTTGGATGGTTTCTGAAATCATGTGGTATTCATGAAGCAATTCATATTTTTTTTTCATTGCTCTCTGAAGTTGAGGGGAAAGCAGTTTAAAGAACTTCCTCAAAGTAAATACCTTTAAGCACCTTTAAGTAACAGTGTTTGCCTGTTTGCTTGCCTGGTAAACTTTGCTTTTTATACTGACAGACATTACTAATGTTTAAGTTGATTTATCAACAGTATTTTTAAAAACTCAAATTTGTCTTGTGAAAAATGAGATGATTAGAGGAACAGAAAGAAAGCAACAGGTAAAGAATTCTTCAATTTACATAAATTGCAAATGATTTGGTGCTAAATTTATGCACTATGACATTTGGCTTTTATGCAATCATATTTTTTCTTTAATTAAAGCTGTTAACACTACCTGATATTAATCATAATGTTCCATTATGTTGATTGCTTGTAATAGGAAGAAAAGGGGTGTCTTCCTGTGCAACTGACACAGCTAGGCTTTGACGGCAGGCCTCCACAAGGTCTACCCTTTTGATTCCCTTTAACTGAATTCTGTTCATCAATTGTTTTTTGTTTCTTGGGAGGTGGGAGGGAAAGGGATTCGGTGCATAAAATAAGTAATGAGGGTGCCATAGAAATTTCTACCACAGGGATCATTCCATGCTCTTTTGTTTTTGAGTCTTTTGCTGTTGCCTGTCCCTCATCTTCATAACTACTAGTGATGGAAAACTAACAAACCAAGAGCAAATTAGTTTTTGAAAAGCTCCTGTGTTACACAGAGATGAGATGTGTTCACATGTGCTGTTGCAGTAGTTGATTAAAAGGCAGGACTTTGAATTGGTATCAGTGACTTTTTTGGGAGTGGTGTTCCTCATTAGTCAGAGAAATTGGAGTAATTAGAACCATCAAATAAATGAAACAAAGGAAGGACCCCAAAGGCCCTGCAGGATGGGGCTGCAGTGAGGTGTGGCAAGGAGGATGTGCAGGTGAGGGTTGTACACAGGGATTTTATTGCTGCTGCTCTTCAGTGTCAGGGAAAAGGAGTTTTTGAGTCTGAGGAAGAAGTGAGCAAGGCCCTGCAGAGGGCAGAACTGAAGGCACAAAAGGAGTAGAAACCTTTGCAGTCTAAACAGCTGAAGGTCCATGAACCCAAATGAGATGTTTGAGCAGGTAATGAGGGATAGGTGTGGCCGATTGCTAAAGGTATCTGTCCTTTTCTTTGACTCCAGGAAATTGTCACTTAGGGAAAAACCCATTGCAGATGACATCTGTCCTTAGTCAGTTGTTAGATTTTTTAATTAAGTTTCATTTGGTCATCTAGTGTTTGTTAAAATGAAAGTAGACTTGCTATTCTGGTGTAAAAGCTAAGTAAGTTCACTTGTGGAAAAAAGTTTGGGAGAAAATGAGCATTTCTAGTTAGTTGATACCTGAAAAATTAATGTATGTGCCTGTAGAATGTAGAAATTTCACTAGAGTTTAGATGTGCTTCAGGAAAGTTTAGCACTGTCTGCTATAAAAATTCATACTGTCAACATTGTTAGGAGCTTTTGTAAGTATGTATTGTATCCTGAGCCTGGATCACTTGGAGATGGTGTCTGTAAATTTTTAGCAGTGGCTGGAATCAATTCCTGTGGAGGATTTGCTTAAGGATATTTTTGTACCTTTTCCTACATGTAAATCCCTTTGATTTCATTTAGCTTTTGTCACATAATTAAATCAATTTTTCAGGTTAAAATCTAGTTGATAAGCTTTTCCTGCTGACCATAGAGGCAATAGATTACACTGCCAACTTTCTGTGATTCATTCTCTTGGTGCCCAGGGTTTTGGAAGGGGACAGAATATTTTGCAGGATGTGCACCTGAAATCTCCTGGGACTGGGGTCAGATAGGGAAGCAGAGGGGTGTAGGTTATGTTAAGATGAGAACAGCAAAACTGCTCTTTCAGTACAATGTAGCTTGGGACAGTCTACATTGTGTATTTTTAATTAAACTGAAGTCTGGATGATCCCTTTGGTGGAAATGCTAATGATCCTACTTTGTGTAACAACTAACCAGTTTAAAGAGGAACTCTTATTCTCAGCCAAATTTGGAACTGTGAAAACTTGAGTTTACCTTTCAGGCATTGATTTTTTTTCTTTTTTTTTTTCTTCCTAATCCACTGTAGATAAAGTAAATGCAAAACTCCTCATCCCCTTTTCTCTCCTGTCTATTCATGCTAATGGGGTTTTACATATTAAAGTTTTTTGCTTGTACCATGACAAACTTCTTTCCCTGTTACTGTGAGTTGGCAGTAGGGACAAATGGGCAGAGGGAATGACCATTTGCAACGTTAATGGTTTGGGTAAGAACATAGGAAGGAATTCCTGAAAGGTAAAATGATTTCCAAGAGCTTATTCATGTTTTTATTGTTCTTTGACTGAGCACAAAAGTTCATCTTTAAATATTAGAAATAGCTGCCATATTGGGGTGGGGATTGAAATTAAATAAACCTGTGGGTTGTCTTGCTGTTCCTAAAGTAACACACCAGTGAAGTTTGGGAGAGAATTTCTCTAGAAAGTGCCAATGTCAGGACATGTGATGCTAAGACAAGATTTTTTTTGCAGCTCTTAGAGGAACAGTAGGAAGCTTGAGCCGCCATCCAAGCTGCTAAATATTTTAGGAGCCTGGTTGTGTTAATACTCAAACTTGGGAGCAGTCATTTGTGATACAAATTCACATCTGGCTACTGCTTTTCCAGATAGCCAAAATTGTCTGCCAGAGGGCTTTTCATTATTGCTTTTACCCCCTCCTGGTGTGAGCATGATCAAACAGCAGGACTTAGTATAGCCAAGAATAAAACAAGAAAATACGATGCATGAAACCTCAGGAAATGGGTGACTAGACATATATTTAATAAAATTGTTAGTTTAAGAATCTTGAAGTCTTAGATGTTAAGTGTGAATGTCTGATTGAATGAGAGTCCTGCAAGTTAGTCAGTCCTACAGTAATGTACTCACATTTTGTTCTTCTCCAATTTCAGTATTATGGACTGCAAATCTTGGAAAATGTGATAAAAACAAGATGGAAGATTCTTCCAAGGAACCAGTGCGAAGGTAGGGAGGGACTTTTGTCTTTTCCTCAGAACTTTTTGTATTAACTGAGATTTAGACTGTCAATCTCTAAGTAACATTCTGTCATGTGTTATGGTGTCTTGAATGGTGAAACCACATCTTTCACTTTTGTGATAGTGATCTCAGTGGGTTGGTGAGCAGCTGAAATTCTGCAGCTTTGTGGAAAAGGTGTCACTGATAGTTTTGAAATATATGAGGTGAGCCACTGGCATTGAGGTAGAGATTTTCATTCCCTGTCCTTGGCACAGGAGGTTTTGTTTCCCTCACCCTCTGGAAGCTTTGTGTGCAACCTCAAGCACACTCTGGCCCACTTGTTACCTTGTGTAGGTTTATGTTATTATTGTGAAATTGTGTGCAGTTACTATGATTTTAAAATGGAAACACTGAGTAAATGGATTGTCTCACCTGTTGATGGTCACTCATTGGGCAGGGAGGTGCTGTGCATTTGGGTTTAATTAATGAAGTGTGTGAGCAGGCAGATTGCTGTAATTGGTGCAGGGTCGGGTAAGCCCCAGTCTCCCATCAATGCTGGAAGTCTGTACATCAATTCTGTGTTTAGTTTATGGATTTCCCCTCCCCTGCAGCTTGCAGTGTTGTTGACTTTAGACACTGGCTGCAATAAATGGAGGTACCTCTGTGGTTGCAGGGTTAGTGCTTCACATGGCTGGCTGTGGAATCATCACAACTTGGACTTCAAAACATTAAATGCAACCACTTCACCTTCTCAACATTAAATGCTGTCACTCTTCTATACTTGGCTTTTTACTAAAAGCTGGTCTTGGAACTAATGAAAAGTTCCATATTTCTGCATTCTGCTGAGAGCTTGTATTAACCGTGCTGAGACTGCTTTAAATTTTTACTGCCAGTGCTTAGGTTCTGAAACTATTAATTAAACCAGAATTTGAAGTGCTGATGAAAACAAATGCATAGAGAGAGACTTTTACATTTTTGTGCTTGTTCCTCTTCTCAACTTTTCCCCCTTCCGTTCCAGCTATGGGTTGGCAAAGGGTGGCTGCTTTTGAAAGTAAAACTGAAAGTGAAGTTTTCATTCATGCTGCTGTTGGAGGTTTCTAGGGAACAGCTTCAGCTAAGGCTCAGACACAGCTGTGCCCTTTTGAGAAACTAAAAGGGCACCTTAGTTAGCTAAAGTTAACTGTTCTTTGTGATTTCATTACTGGAGTGTCTCAGCTCAGTCAGATTTTGTTACATCCCTCACTGTGAGCACTTAGTTTCAGCATTTGGAAGTTGTTGTCCTACAGTTTTGGCTGTGTGAGCAGAGCAGGAGGAAAAGGAGTCAGGACTATTGCCCAGTGGTGGAGGGAGATGTAGAACAGATGTTACAGGATGGACCTAACTTGATAGCTTGGAACTGAGCAGGTGCCAAATGCAGGATGTAATTCAGGAATTCAGTCTTTAAATTCATGCTCTTAATGCATAGGAGAGCTGAGGAACAGTGGTGGAGGGATGTGGTGCTGCTGGCTCTGCTTTGGGACATTTTATCTCCAGCAGTGACAGTACTGTTGGGGGGTTCCTGCCATCTAAGAAAATGCACTAACTCTATTTGTTACAAGGCAAAATAAAGTTACTGTCTGTAGGTGTGCAGTCATCTTGAGGTATCGTTTTTTTACTTTTGCTGACTTAATATCTATGACAGCTCTAGAGGAAATAATAAATCCTTTATAATAACAACAGTGTGTTGTTTGTTTAGTTTTGAAAACGTTTTCCCTTTAACAGAGGCAAACTAAAATTGTGAAATTGACTTTTATCCTGTTCTAGGGAAACTGAGTTAGTGGCTTTTACTTGTGTGGTAGAAGAGGAACCAAATGTATTTTCTGTACCGTGACATTTTATCCAGCTTGGCCTCAGTGGTGTAGGAGGGAGAATCTGTTTCATCTCTAATCCAGTTTGATCTGGTCTGTGGTAGTTGTTTTTTAAATTTTTCTTATTTGGCTGATGAGACTGGCTGGTACAAAAGAGCTGCTCCAGAGCTCATTCAGGTGCCTTGATCACCTGGGAGATAGCAGTGCTGGTTAAATTGAGGTTTCCTTGACTCCAGCCATTCTTTGGTTGACAGGATTTTCCTGTTTGAAGTGTAACTGGTGGAATGTGCGTGCAGGAAGCTGAAACTCAGTGTACAATGGAATGCTTAGTGACAAAGCAAACCATGCACGTTTCGTATCAATTTTACTTTTATACCATAATTTATAAAACATGTCTGCTTGGTTTGTGTAGTAAATACAGCTGACAGATCTTACGGCTGGTGAAGAGGAAGCCAAATGCATTTATGAGGAAACCACAGTAGCAACAGCAGTGCTTAAGAGCAAATCTGAATTAAATGGTCAGTGAATAAAAAAATTTTTTGAAATGACTTCCCTGAAACTTGTTGGTAGAAATAAAGCAATGTTGCTAATTACAGAGCATGAACTGTAACTTTTTTTACTTTTTTTTTTTTTGTTTTTTAACAAGCTGTAGATCAAAATGACTTGTTGGGCTGTGAGGTTAGCCAGAGGTTTGTTGCTGCTTCTGTCTGTGTGCTGGAGGGTTGCAGCTTCCAGCCTTGAGTTTCGAATGCAGGGAGCAAAATGCTTTCTTCAGATGTCTTCTTTAGACATGAAGCTCTGTTCTGTAGTTTTTCTTTGTTTTAAAAGAGATTTTGGGTTTGAGCCTTTCTGGCCCTGCTGGCTGTTAAGTTTTGTGAAATAGCTTTCTGTTCCTCAGGTGGAGGTGTTTGTGAGCACTTACAAAAAGTGAGTTTTATCTTTCCATAATTGGAACAACAGTCAGGCAAAACAATCAATTTACAATTCTGAAATACTGATGTGATGGCTTTTTGGTTTTTTGATTTTTTGTTTGCTTTTGGAGTTAGCAGTGGGAACTAGTTGGTTCTGTAGACAAAAGTGGAGTTAATGAGGCACAGAAGGGGTAAAATTCAGTTAAATCAGATGCCTGAGCTGCGTGATCAGCCTTGAGACATGTTTGGTGATAGCCCCCAGCAGTGGTTAGCCTTGTCTGGGTGATGGATGCAGTCCTGGGAGGGTGCTTGGAATGGCTCTTCCACGGACACAGATGATGTCATGTGGTTTCCATTGAAGCTGGCTGGGGTGTGATGGATTCCAGAACATCCCAGGCAGTGCTGAACCTGGCTGCTGGCCAGGCTCTTGTGCATCATCCTCAAGTTGAGTTCTGAGCTTATTGAGGTGTGCTACTAAATTGCTTTAAACTCTGATAGCCTTTAGAGCTGATTGTTTAATAACGCTCAGAGAGGATGGCATTTGATTAAAGTGCTGTAGTCTCCAAAGGATTTTCTGTGGCAGTGTGAAAACCTGCCTGGAAAGAAAGGATTTTGTCTCCAGTGCAGTGATACGTTTCATTAATCCTGCATTGTGAAATGAAACAGTGTTCCCTGAACAGAGAGAGCTTGTCTGGAGTGTTTGGAGCTGGAATGGATAAAGCACTTCTTCATTATGAAACACAAATTGCTTGTACAGCTTCACTCATCCTGAAATGAAAAAGTGAAGTGTTCAGAGATGCAGCTCAGAGTTTTCCAGGAAGGTCCTGGAGTTGAGTGTAAAGCTTTTCATGCTGTGGAAGATGCTGTAGAGGTGGTTTTCCTGTGCAGTCATGAGAAATTCCTGGCCTGCTTCATGAGGAAGATGTTTCTGTGCTTCTCTGTAATGAGGAGGGGATGAACTACATGGTAGTTCTGTGTGTGTGTGTGAAGACAAACTCTGTGCCTTTTCTGTTGATCATGGATAGATTCAGTTCACCACTGAGGGATAAAGGTGGTTGTGGGACTGTGTGGGAAAGCATTGTTTCTAACACTAAAAATAAGATGGTATTTTGACTACATTTTGGGACCGAACAGTTCAGTGTAAGTGTGTATGCATACAAACATCCCCAGAGAGGACAGCTCAGCTTTAGCACTTGAAATTCTAATTTTGACTGCAAAATAATGTTAATTTGCTGAGTTACATTGCCCACCTGATTCATTTGTCCCTATTATTCTTTATACAAGCAGAGACTTTATTAATCTTAGTAAATTAGAGTGAGCTTGCATCTGCAGCACCAGCTAGAATAATTTTGGACACTTGTTAAATGCTTGGCTCTGATTGCACAGAATGCTGTGCTTGTGTGCCTGACAGCAGGGTTTGTTGCAGGTGTGTGTTTGCTGATTGTGTCCATGGTTATTCACCTGCTGTGACAGGAGCTCAGGGTACACAGAGTGCAGCAGAGGCAGTGGCTTCCTAGAGCACTTCCAAAGGTTAAACTGGAGGATTTCAAGTTCAGGCTGCAGAGATTACTCATAACGTGACGTTCCTCGCTGTCCCAGTTCCGCTCCAAGCATTGCAGGCCTTGGGTCACTTGGGAAAACAACTTTCCCTCCAGGAAGGGCTCAGTTTTATGGGTGTTTGCCTCTCTGTCGAGGAGCAGCTTTCACAGGACGATGGCAGTGTCTGGTGGATATCCAGGAATGTTCTACAAGGCCTCAAGTTCATGCCCTTGCTCTGTCATCCCTTTTATGGGACTTTGCACAAAAGCACTTCTCAGGCTTTGCTTTCTAGAAAATGCCAGCAGTGGGTCCAGGCCTGGAGCAGGGGCTGCTCCCTTTGGGTGTCCTGAGATCGGTGCAGTTGCAAGGTCAGATAATCTTTGAGGAGCATTTTGTGTGTCCTGGGTGCTGTGGTTGGTGTGGTTTCTGTTTTGCTTTATTGGAAGTTCTGTTTTCCTGCCCTCTCTGTCCCTTCCTGCTTGGCTCGGTGAAGGGCTGAGCTTGGCACTTGTGGTCTTGGCCTCTCCAAGACTTGAAGCCACTCTAGGCAGTGGCTGTGGGGTTTGTCCTGGGCTTTCCTTTCTAACATTCCACTTCCTCTGGAGTTCCCCAAACACAGTGCTTTTAGCTTATCCCATGGATTACTGCCCCTGAACAGTTTCTTGGACATGTTCTGATGGAAAATGGTAATAAGCCTCTGGGTTGATTTTTGTCAGAATATAAATTTGACATATATTTGTGCTGCTGCAAATTCTCTTTCCTATGGAATGATAAATAAGTGAGCTAATAAATATGGAGCAGGAACCAGAACACTTGGAGTTGGAAAAGTATAAAATGACATCTGTGCCAAAAGGAGCATTAGAGAATTGGAAAGCTGCTGCTTTTAGGGTATTAAGAATATGACTTTGTTCACTGGATGGATGATCTCAGGAGCCAGCAGAGTAATATGTGAAAGGGAGCAAACTTTTTAGGTTTCTTTTGAGCAGTGGTCACCATTTTTACTTTTATTTTAATATTTTAAATGAAGAAACTGAAGCAGAGCAGCTGTTCTCCTGTGCTGGTCTCAGGGCCAGATCAATGGCAGCACAATATTGGAGTTGTTGGTGAGCAGCACAGTGCCATTGATGCAGCAAGATGGAAAATGCCATGGATCTGCAGTTGGAACTCTAAAAGCAATATTAACTTTTTAATTCCTTTTTGAAATGCAAAGAGTTGCAACAGTAGGCTTCCCTTAGTGGTTTGGCAGATGGTTATAGCAGTTTAGTTTCTGGCACTGCAAACCTATTTCCATACTGTTGGGGGGGTGGGGGGCTTTCATATCTCATTTGTGAATTACTGTGATGCTTCAGCAGAGATTGTTTTGGGTTTGAAACATCAGGCCTGTGATGTTTGGTGCTAACTCTCAACCAGTGCCTGGCAGTGATGCTTCAATAATGACCATTCTCCTGCAGCAGTGGGGATTGATCCCACTGATGATGATGAATAGTTCCACCTGCAATTGGAGCTACCTGCACAACAGCTCCTGTCTAGTATGCACCTAATGGCTCAAAGTCTGCATCCAGTTTTTCCAGATTTCACAAGGATGCAATTAATAAATTGTCCTTTCTAATCCTCTTGCTTAAGCCAGAAACGAAAAAAAAAACAACCTACTAAATTTGGTCAAGTCTTAGACAAGTTTTGAAACTTAGAACAGAGGATGTGGATTATGTCTCCAACAGAAGACATTCTTCTGAAAGTGACAACTTCTGAATTCTTCACCACATGCATGTTGTCTGTGTGAGTCAGCTGACTTGTCTTGGAGAAGGAATGATTGAAACAAGATTTTTGGGTTCATGAATTTGAATAGCAAAGCACCCAGCAATTCTCAAACTTCCTTAAGACAAGAAAACACTTGCCTGGTTTGAAGTGTGGAGTCAGAGCTGAGCTCCTGGAATGTTCACCTGGGTCGTGACTCCAGGCTCTCTGAGCCTGCCTTTTCCTGCATTTGGGTGGTTTTGTACAGAATGGATATTGGCACTTGGAAATCATTGTTCCCATGGATTTAGGAATTAGGAGTGAGTTAAGAGTTAAGTGGAAAATGAAACTTTGGGCAGTGTCACTTCCCGACAGTGATTGGGGTTTTTCTGGTTTTATGGTGGAGCTGAAAACTCTAAAATAATTAAAAAACATTACTAGAAGAAACACAACAAAATAAACAGTTCTAACACACTGTGTGTCCCTGGTTGTCCAATTACAAATGTAAGGTAAAAAAAGAAAAAGCAATAAAGCAGAATTTACTGAGATGGTGGACTCACAGCATCCAAATGTGCTATAAAAGCCCAGTGGTTCACACTCAGATTGTGCTGTATTAGTGAATGAAGGTTTGAGTTCTGTTCATGTAAGGTTTCACAGGAGAAGCTTTGCTAAGCTCTGACTTTAAAATGCTGTGCATAGGAGTTCCTGTTCTTAAAATGGATCACCTGAGTAGACTGGAGCAGCTCTGAACTTCTGCCTGCAGTGCAGGTGATGTGTCAGAGCTTTCCACACACTTTAGCAAAGCTGGCATTACAACTGGAGTCACACTTAGGAAGTTCTGTTTATTCTTGGGGTTCACTTAGATTACTGCAAGGACACTCTAATCCTTGGTGTTTTGCTTCATTGAAATGGTTTTGGTGTAAAGCCATCTTGTACATCTGAAATATTGCCTGTCAGGATTGATAAAGGTGCATTTTCCCCATGCAGCACACAAGAAAGATGCTCACTGACTCAGGCTTGTCTGGCCTGTCAGAGGTGTTTCTGGTTTAAAACCATGAAGAATCTGAATTCAGAAATACTTGTTGCTGCATCTGTGATATCTGGCATAGCTGAAAATAAATCCCTTCCTCTTCTGCAGGTATTAAAAAATACGTTGTTGGCCTAATTATCAAGACCTCATCTGACCCAACGTGTGTAGAAGTAAGTGAGGAATTCTCAGGGGAGGATGAGGGAGGGGAGCATTATGCAGAACCTGACTCCTCTCTGCTCTTTTCCAGAAAGAGAAAGTGTACATTGGCAAACTGAATATGATTCTTGTTCAGGTAAGGCAGAGCTCATAACAGTGTAAGCCTTTCAGTGAAGTCTGTGCCTTGGCTGTGTGTGTGACGTGGGGTGGCTCCCTTGGCAGATCCTGAAGCAGGAGTGGCCCAAGCACTGGCCCACGTTCATCAGTGACATCGTGGGGGCCAGCAGGACCAGCGAGAGCCTCTGCCAGAACAACATGGTCATCCTCAAACTGCTCAGTGAGGAGGTGTTTGACTTCTCCAGTGGCCAGATTACTCAAGTCAAAGCCAAGCATTTGAAAGACAGGCAAGTAGATCTGTTTAAACCTTCGTGAACAGAGTAGACTTTGTGCTTGCTGCTAAAGAGTTGCTCTCACTTCGAGCCTTTGTGTGAGCACCTGCAGCTGTGTAGTTCCATTGCTGAGCCCAAGAGGGTTACTGATTTTTCTTTGAAGCACTGCTCCTAGGGGATCCCTAACTTCATTTTGTACACACAGGGATTTGTACCTTGCTGCAAGTAGCATCTGTTGACTGATGGTTCCTACACTTTGAACATAGCATTCAGTATTGATTGATTGTATTTCCTTCTTTTCTTAGAATTTAGCTGCAGACTTCAATCTACCTCAAATACAGATTATCACCATGAAAGTGGGGATAAGCCAGCTGCCTTTAGAGTGCCTCCATGGGCCTGGGTGTTAAGGACCTGTCCTGTGGGCATAGATATTTTGATTTATGAAGTGTGGAAATGCTTAGTTTTTAATGATTTTTTTTTTTTTTTTTTTTTTTTTTTACAGCATGTGCAATGAATTCTCTCAGATATTTCAGCTGTGTCAGTTTGTGATGGTAAGTCACATTTCTCTAATGATGTTTTCAAACTTCCCCCCTTTGTGCCTAACAGTGTCACAATGCCATAAACTCCAAATTGCCATTTACAGGAAAACTCCCAAAACGCTCCCTTAGTCCATGCAACTTTGGAAACTTTGCTACGATTTCTGAACTGGATTCCTCTGGGATACATATTTGAGACCAAGTTAATCAGCACACTAATATACAAGGTATTCTTGCAAAAAAATTAAAAATTACAGCTCTTAAATTTAAATACAAGTTGCAGAAAAGGTGTACAACACTACTGTAATGCTCTTTATTTTTTTTCTTCCCTCACCAGTTCTTAAATGTTCCCATGTTTCGAAATGTCTCTTTGAAGTGCCTCACAGAGATTGCAGGTGTCAGTGTAAGCCAGTATGAAGAACAGTTTGTAACACTTTTTACACTGACCATGATGCAGTTAAAACAGGTAAATGTTTATCAGAATCTCCCTTTGAATTTCATATCACAAAATCCATTTCTGTGGAAAGTTGACAGGTTTATGTTCACTATAGAGCTCTTGCTAGGAAAAGTATTGTTCTTTGGTGGTGTTTGTGGCTTGATCAGAAGATGCCAAGTGTGTTTTTCTGAACTTGATCCAGCTGCATTTCTGCTCTATTGATTTGATTAATTTGAGAGATATTTTGAGCCCTTGGGCTGTCTCATGGGGAAATGTGAACTGTGTGTCTCAAGACCTAAACTGATCTAACTTCTGCAAGTTTCTCAATAATTTTTGGAACAGATAGAAACATTACCCACTAAAAGCCATACATCAAATTTGTATAATATGATCATTCCTTTCTGAGCAGTTCAGATTCAAGTACATGATTCCCTTCCTCAGTGTATTTATATTATAAGTGGATAGGTAAAGGGGTTTTTTGTAACAGTCTTTTTCTCTCTTGGCAGTGTTGGTCCATCTTGAAGGTTCTTCATAAAAAAGAAACAGCAACACACTTTTTAATACAAAGTAGCTGTTGTGTATAAAAAGGGAAATTCTTGATGATTTATTTTAATTTTATTTTATTTTATTAGATGCTTCCTTTAAATACCAATATCCGACTTGCATACTCCAATGGAAAAGATGATGAACAGAACTTCATTCAGAATCTCAGTTTGTTCCTCTGCACGTTCCTCAAGGAGCATGGTCTGCTTATAGAGAAAAGGTTAAATCTGAGGGAAACTCTAATGGAGGTAAGGAGCTTGGTTTATCTGGTTCAGAAATGTAGCAGGTGTGTTGTCATGCTCAAAGGATGTGGTATTAATGAATTTCTTGATCATTGTAAATTTCTTGATCATTGTAATTTCTTGATCATTGTAAATGGGAAGAGAAAAAAAAAAACAGTCACAAATACAAAACCCCCTCAAAAGGTTTGTTCCCTAGTATGCTTCAATGGCATTCTCTTTTCACTGATCCTTTACCAGTGCAGTGTCTGAAAACTTAACTGTGTCTGAACCTCTTCTTGCTTGCTCCTGCATGCAAGTAAATTAATATATTGTTTTTCCATGGGTTTACATGTTCTGTTTACCTCTCACATGAAGGTGATGTGTTGCTATGGATTCATCAGTCTGTTGTCACTGAGCACCCAGAGCTGCTCCCTAGGGTCCAGCACATGCTCCAGACTGGTGTAGCTTCCTGCCTAGTTTGCCATTTCCCAGCTGAAAAGCTTTAAATAATCCTCAAGGATGAGACTTTTTATGCAATAAAGACTCTGTGTGCCAGTGGCAGAGCCCTACCAGGTGACTGTGACAGTAAAACCACCGGGACTGTGGGAAATATGGGAGATTGAGATGAGAAGGAAGGGTTGGAAAGGCTGAAGCACTGAGGGTAGATTTGGGTAAACCCTAATCCCAAGATTAGGGTTTCCAGTTGTGCTGTTTCAATTGTGAGTACCAATTTTGCTGGGACTGAACTGTTCTGTGGTGATTTCTTTGCTACTGCTCCACTCCAAGGGAATGGAGGCTGCTCCATGTCCCCTTGAAGCACCGTTTTCTGTCAAGCCCTGTGCAGGTGTGGAGGTTGTAGGCTGAGAAACTGCTCTGAGACAGGGGAGAAAAAGATCACCCCAATTTTTAAACATGGAGACCAGGTATATTGGGAGGGACAAGTGCATTTTGCAGGTTGGTTAGCTGTAATCCAGTGTGTCCATCTGAATTCCAGTCTGTTCTCAATATCTTCTGGAGGTAGCCCTCTACTGAAAAAAAAGGCATATTATTAAAATTGGCTGCAAATATCAAATTATTGTAGCTCATTTAGAAGATGAACTCAGAGCAGCTGGTAACAGTTCCAGATAATTCCTGAATTTGCAGGGGAACACAGCTCAAGGATCAAGTTTCTACTTACACTGAGGCTGTACTGGGAAGACCTGTGTAAAAAGACATTTGCACAGCTGGGTTCTGAAGACTTTCAGGCTTGAAGTGTTTAACAAAGTTCTTGTGCCTGCCTAAAATGGTTGCAAATTTAACTTCTGTAAGCTCTAGTGTAACAGAACCTAAGTACAGGTTTACTTTAAAAAGCTGTGTGTCATTCTAACCTGTTCAGTCCTGCACTTTGGATGTAGCAGCTGAAATCATCCCATGGATTCACTGGATCTCTGTAAACTAGCAGAGGACTCTACATCAGTTATTTTGAATTATATTGCGTGGAGAAATTGCTGTGTAAAGACCAATGTATGGCTGTCCTGAGTCCCTCTTTTGACACTGTAGGTGGAGATGCTCTGTCAGGTGCTTAATGTTGGAGTGTTTAAGCTATGAAAATACCTTCAGATTTTATAATTTCATCCTGTTTGTTCACTAATGGGCAATTGCTTTGATATCTTTCACCAGGGACTGCATAATAAGCTTAGGCAAAAGAGGTTTGTCTGTATAGTTCTAATTTCTCTGGTTGGTATCTGAGCTTGTCAGAATTGCATCAGTGGCTTTCCCTGCTCAGCCTGCTCTGGCTGTTCTGTCAGGAAAGAAGCTGAAAATGTTCTGGTAGATGGCTTCTCTGAAGGCAAAGGAGCAGCATGCCAGGGTCAAAGGATCCAGAACAAAGTAGTAGCAGCAATAGTCTTGAGAGTAGCAATCACTGACAGCAGCTGGTGAGGCTTTTTTGAGGTTCTGGAAATGCCTTGCAGAGCTCCAGAGGCTGTGGGTTTGATAATTTCCAAACAGGCTGGTTTGGTGATGGCATTTCTAAGATGTCTTTAGGCTATTTCAGATTTAGAAACACAACACACACTTTGAAAATAGCAATAAGAGATGAGAGTCCTTGGTTAGGAGTTGTTCTGCCAGTCCCAACTCTGACCTGTCAGTAATGTCATTGCAGTGTTAATGCCTCTTGTTCCAAACTCCCAGATTAATTTGGCATTTGGGCAGGATTTGGATAACTGAACTTGGAGCCATGTGGTTTGATCTGCAGATACACTCACTAATTGGGTATTCAAACCACACTTTTCCAGGCTCTTCATTACATGTTGCTGGTATCAGAAGTTGAAGAAACTGAAATTTTCAAGATTTGTCTGGAGTATTGGAACCATTTAGCTGCTGAGCTCTACAGGGAGAGCCCGTTCTCCACGTCAGCGTCGCCGCTACTCTCGGGGAGCCAGCACTTCGATGTCCCTCCACGGAGACAGCTCTATCTGCCTGTGCTGTCCAAGGTGAGAGACTCCTCCATGCTCAAGGGAGGGCACTCTGGACATTCAGCTTCTCTTGGTGAAGTAGAGATTTCACTTCCTGTAACGAGGGACATAAGAGAATTCATCTTAGATAAAGATAGTCGATGAGATAATCGATAGTTGATTCAACTCGAGTTATAGAATCAATGTGAAAATACTTTTAAGATGACACCAGTATATAATAAGGTAATTAATGTGATATTTCAGCTTTTTTAGATGCTTAATTTTAACATAAATCTGTATTAAGCAGTTTCTGTAAACAGGCTGGGATGTTAGAGCTGGAGGAAAACCCATGTGTTTGAGAAAAGTAGTCCTTAAAAGACCCCTAATATGACATAAGCATTTTGAACCTCTGGAAAGTGTAAATATTACATAGGTTGGGGTTTCTTTAAGTACTCCTCTTGTTCATTGAAGAGAGAGAAGTCAGCAGGCTCTATCCTCACTGGAAGAAGCTGCCATTTGTTAGCTGCCATTTCTGTGCAGGTGGATATAACCAGTCTGTGGCTGAGGCAGCTGGGCAGAGGGCTCTGGGGACACTTGTGCAGCTGGGAGAGGGTGGTGGCTGCAGATTGATGGAGTTTGCACTTGCCCAGGTTCGATTGCTCATGGTGAGCCGCATGGCCAAGCCTGAAGAAGTCCTGGTGGTGGAGAATGACCAAGGGGAGGTGGTTCGGGAGTTCATGAAGGACACAGATTCCATCAACCTGTACAAAAACATGAGAGAAACCTTGGGTAAGTGAACTGGCTGCTGTTGTGTGCTCTGGGTTTGTGCAGCTGCATCAGAGTGCTGCAGGGTGTTATCTCAGCATCTCAAGTATTGTGTGGGTGAATGGTTACCAGCAAGGAGTACTACACAGGCTGCAAGGGGAGGAGGCAGTGCCTGCTCTGAAGTTTCCTGTTTGAGGCCTTATAACCTGATGGAGTAGTAATTCACTGCTTAATTTTGTCCTTTGATATTGCAGTGATAATGAGACTTTGGAGGCAGGAAACAATATTGAAAGTCCAAATCATAACTTAAGGGAGCAAAGGGAGAGACTTGTCAGATATTCAGGACATTAGACTTCCAATATTAAATTTATTTTCTCAAATGCAGATGGGAACATTGAGTGTTGAGCATCAGGTTGGTGCACTAGGAATGTGTGTGTTGGAAAGCTTGTGAGATGAGAAGTGTATGTGGTGTAGTGGGCATTTTTATTCTCACCTGTCTGCTGGGGATATAGGTATAGCCAGTGTTAAATTAATTATTTTAATACATCTGTATGTGGAATGTGAAAATAATTTTTGTTTTGTGAAACAATTACTGTGTATCCTGAGTCTAAGTTGTTTTGCCAAAATACAAGATTATTTCTATGAAGATGCAGGTAAGGTTTGTATTGCTTATGTTGTGTTACCTGTAAGAGAAGGAAAAAGAAAGGGGAGGAGAATGTGGTGGAAGTATTCTGTGGTACAGTAAAAATCTATTTCTGAACCTGGCCATAAATTGCTCTTGACTTGCTGGGATTTAGAGTTTTATATTGGAGACACTAATCCTGTTAGGGGCTGATGCAAGTGACTGAGTTGTGATACTTGAATCTTCCACCCAGACCTGTTCAGGAGCTCCAGCTCCACTTCAGTTGTGGCTTATTGCAACCACCAATAAAATACAGTGCTGGAGAAAATCTGTGGGATGTCACATTGTACAGTGTCCCCCATAGGCAGCCGATCCCATATTCCCTACAGGCCATCAGTTCAGATGCCTTTTGATAAAAATTTGCCTTGGTGTCACATGGGGCATGCATTGATTTGGACTTTTCACATTAGCTGCGTGCGATGTTTTGCTGAGGTCCATTAGAACTTAGACAATAAATTTTATTGAGAATTTCTTTAAAATAATTTGAACAAATTTCTGCCTCAGTTATTACCTTGTGCTGTAATGACTTCAGGAAGGAACCAGGACCCTTTTACCCGAGAGCTTCAGTGGGTTTTTATGGAAGTGCTTATGGAGTTGAGCTCCCGGCTGCAGCTTTCAGAGGTTCCATGTTGATCTCTTTCAGTTTATCTGACGCATCTGGACTATGCAGACACAGAAAGAATTATGACAGAGAAGCTCCACAATCAGGTGAATGGGACAGAGTGGTCCTGGAAGAACCTGAACACGCTGTGCTGGGCCATCGGCTCCATCAGCGGCGCCATGCACGAGGAGGATGAGAAGAGGTTCCTGGTCACAGTGATCAAGGTAGGCTGGGCACAGCCACAGCCTGCTCACACTCCAGGTTGTGCTGCAGAAACCAGACTTGCACAATTACTGCTCTGGCAGCTTAGAAGGCTGCCCTGGTGGAGGAGAACAAATGAATTTAGGGATGATGAATAAGTTAGTGATGAACAATGCATTGATCCAAGGAGCCTTTTCATCAGATAAAATTTAATTTATGGTTAAATGTGTTCTTTAGGGATGCAGAAGAGATGGGAAGGGATTGCTTGTGAAATCCAGTACCCATGGCTGTAACTAGACTTGCTCTTTTGCTATATCTGTATATTCATTGATCAAACTCAACGTTTGGTTAATTATGTGGATAATATTTTTACAAGTGTAACAGATGTTAAAAAGTCATACAAAGATGCTTATAGAATATTTTGTTTTTAGTCATACAGAAGATGTAATTTAACTTCTATTTGATGTGGAGTCTGTATTTTTATCTATCAGCCACTCAGCCAGTATTGAGTAGTGTAAGGCTTGTTGAACTCCCCCTGCAGGAATCCACAGTTATAATTTAAAATGGAGATTCCTTAGTTTAACACAGTGATCAGGGTTTGGATAAAACTTAAATGATTGCATCACCCCAATCTTAACAGAATTGTTTGAGGTTTTATTTCTTCATTTGGATTTTGAGCTTGATTGTGGACAACCACCTTTAATATAGCTGCTTATAGGATGTTATGCTGTTGTAATGCTTTTGATGAAACAAGACAAACTTGAGGAGGAACCTAAGAATCTGTTGTGTTGTAGGATCTCCTGGGACTCTGCGAACAAAAGCGAGGGAAGGACAATAAAGCCATTATTGCATCAAATATAATGTATATAGTAGGTCAATACCCACGGTTTCTGAGAGCTCACTGGAAATTTTTGAAGACAGTAGTCAACAAGCTGTTTGAATTTATGCATGGTAATTATCTGCTTTTTTTAATTTGCTGTTTTAATTATTTAAAAAAAAAGAAAATATGACTATCCATGGAGGGGAAAAAATACAAAGGAGTAACTGCCTGAATTTCATTTAGAAACCCATGATGGTGTCCAGGACATGGCTTGTGATACCTTCATAAAAATAGCACAAAAATGCCGCCGACACTTTGTCCAGGTTCAGGTGGGAGAGGTCATGCCATTTATTGATGAAATCCTGAACAATATTAACACAATCATCTGTGACCTTCAGCCACAACAGGTAGGTTCTGTTTGGAGTTGGGGATAATTCCTAAAGATTAATGCACAGTTCCTTCCTGTTGAAATGTGGGGCTGTTTTGCAAGGTTTGAATTATGTTCTTCAGTTTTTATTAGGGACAGTGGCAGGGTATGAATGCCATGATCAAGATGTGTTTGGAAGGAGAATTAAAGTGCATTTAGTTGGAATTTTGATTTCTGGAGTGTCTTCAAGAAGACTGCGTGTAACTTGGTGATTCTGCTTTGGGAAAGAGCAATGTCCTTCTCTAACAGTTTATACCCACAGCCCTTATTTTTGGGAAGGAGGGAGTGAGGAACAGTCCAAAAAGGGAAAATGGAAAATCCAGTCCTTTCCAAAAAAGGAGCAGTGTGCACCTGCACACTGAATGCACTGAAACTTCATGCAGAGTGGATCTGGCACCTGGAAGAAGATACTTGCAGGGTTGATGGGAGCCAGTGCACAGTTCAAACTGAGTTTTTCCTCAGTCCTTTCTAACCTTGCTGTTTGTGGTGTTGCTGTTGCCCTCAGGTGCACACATTTTACGAAGCAGTTGGATACATGATTGGGGCACAGACAGACCAGAGTGTGCAGGAGCACCTGATAGAAAAGTACATGTTGCTGCCCAACCAGGTGTGGGACAGCATCATTCAGCAGGCAACAAAGGTGAGCTCTTCCATTTCAGTGTGTTCTGTGTTCAGGTCAAAAGCCCTGCTACATGTGTGCCCTCCCCTGGCTGTATTTTTACACTGAGTGCACAGAGTTGGGCTGGACTTCATTACATGATGGCTGAGACAGAGATTGACATGGCAATGGAGGTGTTATTTTGGGAGAGGAGACTTAAATGACAAAATAAATACCTGTTTTAATTTGATTTAAAGTACAATCTGTTACTGTACAGAATTCATTTCAGTAGTTTTTTCTGCCTCCCTTTCACTTGACTTTTGGGTAACAGAAAAGTTAAAATGCTAAAAATACTGTTCTCTGTTCTTCCTCTCTGCTCCCAGCATTCTCTGAAAGAGAATATTTTCTTACTTCTGTTTCTTTTAGTCTTCTAAAAATACTTTTATCAGTGCACATTAAAGAACAACAGTCTTGCACTTGACAAGAGACAATCCATTTGCAGTTAATCTCATGAAGGGCCTGAACCTTAAGCAAGCTTGAGTTACTTTTCCTACCCTGACTTCTCCCAAGAACATACTGTGTTTCCATTGGACCCCTTCTATCTCTTTTCAACTTCTTAATCTCCTTAGTTTTTCCTCTTTCTCTAACTGAAGTAATGCTTGTAGCACTGCAGCAAATAATTCTGTGGAAAAGCAGAATGAAAGGAAGTTTTATCCTGACTCTGTTGCCATGAAATAAACTGCAGGATCTCTATAAAAAGTCCATAAGTTTGAGTGATCCGTTCTTTAAGGCAGTGTATAAAATAAATTGTTTAAACTTAGGCTTTTATATTGCAAGCCAAAGGGTGGTTGTGCTCACTAATGAGGATGAACTCTAATTTTTTTCACAGAATGTTGATATTCTAAAGGATCCTGAAACAGTTAAGCAGCTTGGTAGCATTCTGAAAACCAATGTACGAGCATGTAAAGCAGTTGGCCACCCCTTTGTGATTCAGCTTGGAAGAATTTATTTAGATATGCTGAATGTGTACAAGTGCCTAAGTGAAAATATTTCTGCAGCTATTCAGGCTAATGGTAAGAAATGCCATGTTCTCTCTGAAAATGGGGTTTAGCAGTGGCTGCCTTTGGGTTCCAGAGCACATCCCAGTTAAATTAATTTTACCCTCTGAGAGAGTGGGGAAGGACTGAAAGTGCTCACTTAAATCCTGCTTGTTAACAGATGTTGTATTCAAATAAAGAGCTCCCAGCTTTAGAGGGAGGAAGAAACATCTATAAATGATCAAGTTTAGGAGAATGCAGAGCACCAGGGCTGCTCACTTAGAATTGTTAAGCATCTTGCTGAGATGCAGTGTAGGTAGCCTGTGTTCTTTTAGCTTGCTCTGGTTTTCAGTATTAAAGGACTGTTTGTAAACAGGATCTTGTTCATTGCTTCAGGAAATGTCAGCAGGCTTTGGGATGAGAGTGTGCTGCTCCAAGGCTGTCTTGCAGAAATGTAATGAGTGAAGATGCCTGAAAGTCCTGGTAAAGCAGGCTTGCAATCACAGGAGGAATTCTCAATTACCTCCCTTACTTTTACCAGCAAACTTAGGGCCTGTGGCATCTCAGCAGAATGTGCTCAATGTAGTAGCCCATTACAGGATGAAATTAGTCACTTGCTGAATTCTGTGCCCAGTTTTCTGGCCAGTGCACAGGATGTACCTGGACACTGGAATGTTCAGTGCAGCTTGGGAACTGCTCAGCTGCTTCACCTTGAAGTGGCTTCTTGGAATTCAGAGTACAACTGGCACAGAAATCAATGACTTTTCATTCAGCTGGTCTAATGGCCAGAATTCATCATTGCCAGTCACACTGAAGTTGAGGAAGCATTGCTGGGGCTGAGGGTTTGGTGAGCTCCTGGAGCAGCAACTGCTGTGATTGCATCTGAGGATGTTTTTACAACTGGCAGAGATAAAAGACAAAGGCAGTCTTTAATATCATTCAGATATAACAATCAAGTATTCTCTATTTTTGTTAATATCAGGATAATTTGGTGGGGGTCTTTTTTTGGTGTTTGTTTTGTTCTGGATTTTTGTTTGTGTTTTTGCTCCTTTGGTTGGGTTTGTTTGTTTCAGTTTTTTTGATTCGGGGGTTTTTTTGGCACCTCACACAATTAACTGAAGCTTTAAAATTTTCCAGGTGAAATGGTAACAAAGCAGCCCTTGATTAGAAGTATGAGGACTGTAAAAAGGGAAACTTTAAAATTAATTTCTGGCTGGGTGAGCAGGTCCAATGATCCGCAGATGGTAAGTTATTATACATTTTTGCATTTTCTACAAATAACCCCTAAGACAGAATTGGGAACAGCTCTGCTTTGTGTTCAGTTGTTGGTCACAGGAACTTGCTTCAGGAGGTGTGTAAAATATAATGGAGGAAGTGGAATTAGAAGAGGTAAGCCTGAGCAGTGCTTGAGATACTTCAGTTAGTGTTAGCTGGGAGTAATCATAAAGGGAGACAAGGAGATTTAAGATGGAGACAGAGGATGGAAACTTCAACTTCCTGAGGAAAAGTGTCACCTGTAACTGAAGGAGGAACTAACAGTGCTGGAGACTTTGCCCAGAAGCTGCTCTGCCATAACCTGGCTCACTCTTCCACCCAGGTAGCTGAGAACTTTGTTCCTCCATTGTTGGATGCGGTTCTCATCGATTACCAGCGGAACGTGCCGGCGGCGCGCGAGCCCGAGGTGCTCAGCACCATGGCCATCATTGTCAACAAGCTGGGGGGACACATCACTGCTGAAATACCTCAGATCTTCGATGCTGTCTTTGAGTGCACATTAAACATGATCAACAAGGTATTCATGTTTGAAACCTGGGATGAGGCTTCTCTCTCTGAACATCACTGGGATCTTGGGAGCTATGGGTTTTTTCCAGTCACAGAGTGTGTTTGTGGCACTTCATAACATTTCTGCTCAGATGAATGTAATTGTTTTATAGTTGAGCTATCTAGTTAGGTATCTTATATTGCTTTAAATTTCTCTGGTTGGCTCTTGATTTAAGCCATTAGTCATTTTTCTGGGGCCTTGGAGTGCTGCACTTCTGTAGGCAGGAGACAAATGTCAGTGTAGGACAAAGTGCTAAAATTGATAAATATTTCAGTGTAAGAGCACCACTACTGCTCAGTGCAGTGTTTCCTCACTAAGTGTGCAGTAGTGCTGCCTTGCTCTGTTTAATGGAAGATGCTATAATTGAACTTAAGGAGACTTGGCTTTTTTCCCCTTTCCCTTCCAGGACTTTGAAGAATATCCTGAACATAGAACAAACTTCTTCTTGCTACTTCAAGCTGTAAATTCTCACTGCTTCCCAGCCTTCCTGGCCATTCCACCTGCACAGTTCAAACTTGTCCTGGATTCTATTATTTGGGCTTTCAAACACACAATGAGAAATGTTGCAGATACAGGTAAATGGAAGTGTTTAATACAGATCAGAGATTTTCTAATAGAATGCTGTTCTTTTTTTTCCTTTAATCAAGTTTAGTATGTTGTTCACATGATTCTGCATTTGCACAAGGATAGAATTCTTCTGTCTCAGCCCCGAGGTGTCAGCCAGGGATCCATGGATGGACTGGGGTGTTTGGTTGTTGTTATTCCTGTAGCTGGAAGAGAGAGAGCACTGTTACAGTTTCTTCTTGCTTTCTTTGCTGCCTGAGCATTGGCACTCTTCTGAAATGGCTGAACACTTTAAGCAGCAGCTTAAAATGGTGCCACAAAAAAATTGTGGAACAGTATTCTATTAGGCATTTGGGGATGGGGAGAAAGGATGTTTTTCAGTAGAGTTTCACCAAGTAATGTAATTGAAGTTTCCATTTAAATTTAAACATTGAGACATCTTTTCCCTGTTTTAAGCTCTGGGAGACGGCTGCCCAGAGCTTCTTTCCCTGTTTAAATAGCCAACATTTGTCTGGGTAGAGGATTTTGCTCATCAAGAGGTGTGATTGGCTCTTTATGCTAATGATATGCTAATGACAGTATAATGAAGCCAGAGGGGTGTGGCATGTCTGGGAGGCAGCGCCCTCTAGTGCCAGCCTGGCAGTGCCTCACACACCCATCACGTGTGCTATGCTGGGCATCCTGCTGCCCATCAGGGTTTCTTGGGCTTTAGAAAAGGCCAGAATCTCCCAGCTGTTGGAGTATTGCTCTCCTGGTCACTTGTCCATGCTGTTGTGCAGGACTGCAGATCCTTTACACCCTGCTGCAGAACGTGGCGCAGGAGGAGACGGCTGCCCAGAGCTTCTATCAGACCTATTTCTGTGACATCCTGCAGCACATCTTCTCCGTGGTCACAGATACCTCCCACACTGCAGGTGAGCAGGGCCCCTGCTTCAGAGCACCCTGAACAGCGCAGCCATGGCTCACAACATCCTGTCTGAATAACAACTGCTGCTCAACAATGCTGCCCTGTGTGCCTTTGATCTGCAGGTCTGACAATGCACGCCTCAATCCTCGCCTACATGTTCAACCTGGTAGAAGAGGGAAAGATAAGTACTCCTTTAAACCCTGGCAGCCCAGTGAACAACCAAATGTTTATTCAGGAGTATGTGGCTAACCTCCTCAAATCTGCATTTCCTCACCTGCAAGAGTAAGTCTGCCATGATTCATTTGTGCTTCTGGTGGGTTTTTATTTCTTGAAACTTTATTTCAGTTTTTATTCTAACTGCTGTGTTTGCTGTTAGTGCCCAGGTGAAGCTGTTCGTAACAGGACTCTTCAGTTTAAACCAGGATATTCCTGCCTTCAAGGAACACCTAAGGGATTTCCTGGTCCAAATCAAGGTGTGTTGAACATGCTTTTCTCAAGAAATTAAAAGTTATTTTCAGCAGGATGTTGTTGGAAAGCTTTAGACGGTGTGGAGTCAGTGCTTGTTTGAGAAATAGAAGTTATTTTACATCTTTTTAAAATGCAGTGAGAACTCTGTCCAGTGGTTTGTGTGACTGAGTAGTGTTCATGGAACCTGTTTCACTGGATTTCACTTATAAATTGGGTTTGAACATCATTGCTTGTGTTATGCATTGTGCACACAATCCTTGTGTCTTAGGACAACTGCAAAACTAAATCTAATGGGAAATAAGTTTTTAGTTTTCAGTTTAATCTAATGGGAAATCTGTTTTTAACCAGATTTTTTTTCATTCTACTTGGAATTGGGACCGGTTTGGAAATTCACTACACTAATGTTATGTCTTTATTTTTTTCTAAGGATGCTGGAATGATAAGATTGCAGGAAATAGTTTGTTAATTAGTTTTGAGATTGCAATTGTCAGGTATTTCAGAATTGCAATGATTCTGCTTTAATGGGGATAGACTCCAGCTGCTGGGTTTGGCATCCCATTCTGTAACACACAGTGAACATCTTTAAATATTGCTTTACATTGGTTGTGACCTTAGGAACAGAAAGCCATGCAAGCAGCCTGTCAGGGAGCAGGAAGGGAAGATGTTCCCTGTCTAATTTTGGAAGCAATTACTCTGCCTCAAGCACTTGACAACAAACTGATGTTTTTGTGTGAATTACCCCAGGAATTTGCAGGTGAAGACACATCAGACTTGTTCTTGGAGGAGAGAGAAACAGCCCTTCGGCAGGCTCAAGAGGAGAAGCATAAACTTCAGATGTCTGTACCTGGCATCCTTAATCCACATGAAATTCCCGAGGAGATGTGCGATTAAAACAAAAATAAAACAAGTTTTGCAGTTTTCTTTCTGTACAGCTACTTTGTTGTGATAGAAGAAAACAGCACTTGGATATTTGTTGACCAAAATGATGCCAATTTGTAAATTAAAATGTCACCTAGTGGCCCTTTTTCTTATGTGTTTTTTGTATAAGAAATTTTCTGTGAAATATCCTTCCATTGTTTAAGCTTTTGTTTGGTCATCTTTATTTAGATTTGCATGAAGTTGAAAATTAAGGCATTTTCAAAGTAATTACTTCATGCCCATTTTGTGGCTAAGGGGAAAATAGGCAAAGCGTAACTTGTAAAAGACTATATTGCAAAATAATCCAATTTCCTGTCAGAGTATCGATTTTTAATTCGGAGTCATTTTCTTTCTAGTCTGTCCTGCAGTCTAGGAGAAAAGGTAAAGAGTAAAGCAGACAGAATAATTAATTGTTAAGCAGAGGATTCTAGTGCTGCGTTTGTTCTGATCAGTTAGCAGCTTTCTGGACTGAGTGGTAAGGCTATAGGCTACGTGTATTTGCAAGTTGTATGGCAAGTTTGCAGCAAGATCATGTGCATATCATCCCATTGTAAAGCAACTTCTAAAGAGTATGGGAACACAGTACAGTTAGTTATTTTTACACAGTTCTTTTGTTTTTGTGTGTGTGCTGTCGCTTTGTCGACAACAGCTTTTTGTTTTCCTCAATGAGGAGTGTTGCTCATTTGTGAGCCTTCATTAACTCGAAGTGAAATGGTTAAAATATTTATCCTGTTAGAATAGGCTGCATCTTTTTAACAACTCATAAAATAAAAAAAAAAACTGGCTTTTGAGATGACTTATACTAATTTACATTGTTTACCATGCTGTAGTGCTTAAAGAACACTACTTAAGAGCAAAATAAACTTGGTTTACATTTATTTTTCTTTCTTTGGCTTATTCTTTTATTGGATGAAAATGCTGTGATCATATTTAAGATTTGTATTTGAAGGTGTAGGAAAAGCTCCTTGAGGTCTAGATAACTGTTGCTTCTGGCTTGCCTCATCTCAAGGACTTTGGTTGTGCTTGAAGTTACTACGAACTAAGTTGGGTTCCATTTGGAAGTACAGTAGCTGTTCTGACTTACCTCCATGGGTAACTACTCCATACCACGTTGCTATCAAATGCCAGGAATGAGGTACTCTTGCTCTTTCTCTCTCTGGACTCTTTGCAATTTATTTCAAAGAGGTATTGCACTGTATCTTGACAAAACAGTTAATAATAGTCCATGTTAATAACATGTGTAGACAAGATCTACGGTTATTTTTCTACCTACAGTTTTGTAGTTAAATGATTTTCACAGATATATGAAGCAGTATGAACACTAAGGGTGTGTACAGTCTTGGCTTCCCCCTCTCTGTCGTGTCTTGTCTCTGTTCTCTAGCAGTCTGTGTTGCTCTCCCCAGGTTTCTCCATGGATTTGGTCTCCAGGCTGCTGTGGGGTGAGGTGTGGCCATGTCAGAGCTGTCCCAAGGTCAGGCAGGCTGGGGCTGTTTGTTGTGTGCCCCTCAGGGGCTGTAGTTGTTAGCTTTGTGCTGTGTGTTCCTTTGGAGTAGAAGTGCATGAGTTAGTGGTGTTCCTTTAGGATGTAGCTGTGCCCAGGATGTTTCCAGGCCAGACTCTGACCCTCTGTGTCTGGGAGCATCTCCTGCTCCTTCCTGTGCTCGGCCCTGGCACAGCTCAGCTGCTCCCTTGGGCAGTGGCACTGAGCTGGCACTGCCTGCAGACCCCTGAGACCCCATGGCTGGGACTGCCTGCAGCCTCCCAAAATACTGCCACAGTTCAGACCCATTCCTTACTGTCCTTGGAGCTCCCAGCTCCAGCTGTTTCATGTCTTCCATCAGCTTGGAGCCTCCTGCTCCCCCTCAAGGCAATATTGCCTCGCTTGGGCAGGTTAAAGTGCAGCACTTGAGGTGCTGATGAGGGACATGAAATGGCTGGTGAGCAGCAGCAGAGCTCCAGTGCAGCCACAGCTGTGCAGAGCAGTCAGAGAAGGTGATGGAAATGGAAATGAACCCCAGCAACAGAGGGATGGCAGATCACAGCCTGTGAGTCACAGAGCTCAGGGCTGAGTTGGTTCTGAACAGAAATACACACAGGTGTGTGTTTGTGCTCTGAACAGAAATACACACGTGTGTGTTTGTGCTCCTCCCTTCAAGGCTGGAGTTAGGCTGAGCCTCACGGTCTGGTTGTTCACTGAAATTTAAATGTGACCTAAACTTGCAAACAACAAACCCAAAATTTATTTTTTATGTTGATTCAAAGAAGAGTTTTTTGGTTATTTTGATACCTTAAGAGTTCTCTAGTAACAACATTCTAATCTTAGGTTTTGCTTCCCTTTTAGATCTAAAAATTTAACTGTGGTCTTGTCTTGTTCTCTTAAGATAATTGGTGCCTTTCCCTGATCTCTGCAGCTGCTCTAAAAATGCAGCCTCTGTGGAGTTCTGGATACCATTAAAGATTTGACTGGTGTGTGTGCATATTTCTAGTGCAGTTATCCTGAATGTGAGAAAAAAAAAATAAATACAAGACAATGTACATCTAAGGAAGTTCTAGTTCTAATGCACACTCTGTAAATCAAAATCTATGGATAAAAAGCATGAACCATCATATAAACATCTCCATAACTTGTAATTATATGTAAACCAATGTTTTGTGCATATTTCTATACAGATTTTACTAAAAAAACCCGAAAAACAAACCAGTTCTGTGTACTCCAGGTACATTGATAAATACAAATATTTCGGGGTGTTTTCTGTGTTTACATGGATTGATTGTCAGCTGATGGAGACACCCCAAGTACTTTGTTTCAGGCTGCCATTATGTGTTTGCTACTGTAACTGAAGCAGATTATCTTCCAAAGCATTTTAGCTTAGTTGGTTTTGTTTTTTTTTAAACTAGAATAATTTGGTGTGTGTTAATCTGATTGGTTTAAGTGAACTATTTTCCAATAAAGCTAATATTTATGCAAAAAAAAACTTTAGAAATGCTCATCTCTCTAGGAAGCTTTAAGTTACTGCTGATAGTTTTTAGCACTGGAAAGGAAATAAAGCTTCAGCTTAAAGGGGGGAAAAAAAGTTGAAATTGATGCATTAAATTGCCTGAGGCGAGGAGTTTGCCTTGGTGCTGTGGTGAGGGACCAGCCTGTCCCAGAGTCCATTTATCAGTGGGTAAATGATAATTACTGAGCCCAGAATGCAGGGGTGCTGGAAGGATAAACATCCTGATCTCCCCCTTGCTAGGTGGGGACAGCTCTTTAAAAACCATCAGTGAAAGAAGAATCCTGTCCCCCTGCCCATCAGGAGTGCTCCTCTGCATTGAGACTGAATTTATTTTAGACTTTCAGCTTCAGGACATCCCCACCTCATTGTCCAGGGCTGTTCCTGTCAGCAGGGCTCCCTTGGGAAAATGCTTGGCCATTCCCATTAGGGGAATCATTTTTGGGGTCATTATCCCATGTACACCTCAAGTACCTAAAAGTCCCAGGGTTTACACCTACAAACCTGTGAGCACTGTTCTTGGTGTTTTAAGTACAAGGAAAGATGGGATTGAGGAGGAAGGAGTATTTTGGAGGTTAAGAGTTTGGAAGAAAACAAAACACTCAGATTTCGTTTTTATTTACTGCTTGTAAACAAAAGTCACCCAGCACTTTTCCCTGGGTCATTTCTTGGGTAATCTCTTGCCAGTCCCAGATCAATGTGGGGTGCCTGGTTTTTGGTTGTGAATCTTAAATCCTTTGCAATAGTCTCACCTTTTCCTGAGCCTTGAAGTCTGCAGTCCCTTGTGGATCTTGTGATTTCAGCAATCAGCAGGAATTGGCCAATTTAACAACTGGAGTGAGGAGGGGAGATAAAAGATTCCCTCCTGTGTTGGGGGCAGGCTCCAGCCCCCTTCCTGCCCCACTGCTGGTTATTTTACAGGGACACAGCTAGCCAGACAGGAAAAGCTCTCCAAAGAACACTGCAAATGTGTGTCACCACTCAAAGTCCAAAAGAGGCCCACATGTCCAACAGGAGCTGCCTGGAACACTTTGGGAGTGGTTCAGTTGCTGGTGGCTCTCATGCTCAGCAATGCCTTGTCTGTACTTACATGGTACTTGTGGCTAAATTTTGAGTAGTCTGTATTATCTGGGGTAAAGCAATTTGGATTTGTCTTCTCAGGGTGCTGTGACACCCAAGCCTGGTTGGACATGGGCCCTGTGAGAAAGCTGAATGCTGAAGAATGCTGAAGAGCAGTGAAAGTCAAGTGCTGAAAGTTAAATGTGGGGAAACTCAAAACTGACTCTGCTGCTCGTGGCTCCCAGTGGTTTCCAGCAGCATTCCAGGCATGGATCAGGGATTTAACTGGACTCCATTAAACTGTCAGCTCACTGTTAGGATGGGAATTTTGAAAATTCAGGTTCTTGCTCTTAATCCAGTCCCCAAAGTTGGATTAAGGATTTTAGTTTTGCCCAAATCTTGTATTTATCTAAGTTACTGCTGCAGAAGAGCTGTGCTGGCACTTGAGCAGAGCAAATATTCCCAGATGAGGAGCACTGCAGGCAGGGGAAGGGAAGAGCCAGAGGATAGAACAGCCCTGCTGGGCTGGCACACAGGGAGAATAAAGGTTAAGAGGAAAAACAAAGCATGCAGAGCAGAAGGCTGAGGATCTCTGTAAGCAGGCCACTGACAGCTCCTGTCTTCAGCTTGGAAGCTAACATTTAATTTCATTTAAAAGAATTCAATTTAGTCTCTAGTTAAAATAAATAAATAAATTAAAGGAAACCAGTGCAGTGAAAGGAACTGGTGTTTCAATATCGTGTTGTGCTCAAAAGCAGGAGTGCCTCAAACCAGTTAGATTAATAGCTAACCAGCTTGTGCTGGTCAGATTTCTATCAACAGAAAATACATAATTTAGAAAAGACACTGCCAGGAATTAAAACATCTGTAAATTAAATCTAAGCAGAAAGATCAGTAAAAAGTTTCAGGCAAGTTTTTAGGTTTTTACTCACAGTCTCCAACCTCTCTCTTGCATTACTGCCCCTTGTTATTCCCATTTGAAATACATCTGCACTAACATGTCATGTGAATTAAAGTGACAGACAAGGAATCTGTGTCTCCTGTAGACTCTCAAGTTAATTTTCTGTATTAGTTTAAAACAGTAAAAGGAAATTTCAGCAGGGAATATTTAGGAATAGCTATCTTTGTTGATAAGCTTACCATGGAAAGTATTTCAAAGCAAAGCAGTGACAAAAACTCTGGGTGAAACATCATTCTAGTATATTCCTGACTTGCACTGTAGCTGTTGTTTACAGTAAATTGTCTCTTACTTTTGAACAGCAGTGGGATTTTTAATCTTACTTTAACAAAGTGATGCCTGGAGGATGGTTTGGAGCATTCTGTGGCCTGCAGTGGGAGGTTACACACACAACCACCACGCTGTTATCAGCCTGGATAAATATGCACACGGAATTAAAAAACCCCAGAACTGCATCTCCACCATGCCACCAGATTTAGTTCAAGTGGAAGAAATACGAGACAGCCACTGAGGAATTAAAAGCAACTTTTTTTTTTTTTGGCGATTCTGTTTGACTTTCTGCTAAACTATATCGCATCTGCATTGCGGCTATTAATAGATTTGGGTTTTTAATCCCGGGTGCAGGTCGGTGCAGCGGCAGCGCTCAGATAACACGGCCCGGCCGCTGGGTGGTGGTGCAGAAACAAAAACCGTGCTCGGTGGTGCAGGAACAGCAGCCGAGCCAAACATGGGATCCCCATCCCACTGACATGTACCTGCGAGAGGCAGCAACGCTGAGATGGCAAAAAAAAAGAAAAAAAAAAAAAAAGAAAAAAAAAATGGGTTGGGCTTTTTAATGGAAAACAGACGCTTGCCTGAAAATTTGGCATCCACGGGTTTGAAACCTCGTTCAAAACGCACGCAAGGCACAGTGAACTAGCTGCTAGTTGTAACAGCATAAATTATTTATCCTCAATTAAAGTTTTTCGTTCATTTTCACCGTGTCATTTATTTAGAAAATACCATTCATTTCCAGCCAGTCACAGATGCCACTACTGATCGTATAGAATAAATCACGGGAGGGGGCGAGAGCAAAAAAAAAAACCCAACAACCAAAAAACCCCCCAACAAACAAGGGCGGAAAACTATGAGGTGAAAATAAATCAGTTATCAGTAGAAAACGCTACCGTAGCCCTTCCAAACGCCCATTCCCGGGGTCCGGGTCGGCGGCGCCCACAGGTGCCCCCGCTCCCCTCAGCCGCGCTGCGCGGGAAGGAGATGGCGACGGCTCTTCCGTCCCGCGCCCCGACGGCGGAAAACGCCAAGAAACCACACCAAAGACCTGGAAACGCGCCTGGAAGCTGGGAGCTTCCTCGCCACGGAACTCGGCTTAGCGTGCTAAGCGCTCTCTTCAGGCGGGAGGTCCCCGAGGCAGCCCGGCGAGCGCGGCTCCAGGCACCGGGGGAAGGGGCGGGCAGGAGAAGCCGCTCCCCCGGCGCTGTCAGAGCGGCGGCGTGCGCGCGTTCCTGGCGGAGATTCCCGGCGGCGGGAGGCGGGAGGAGGGCAGGGACAGGGCAGGGAGAGGCGCTTCCCGCCCTTCCCCGGGCGCGCGCCCAACCGCCACCGCCGCCATTTTACCCTCCCGCCCCCTTGCCTCCTCCTCCCCGCTCGCCATCCCGCCGCTCGGAACCGCGGTGGGAAGGCGGGGCGAGAGGGAAAAGGGAGGAGGAGGGACTCGGCCACCTTCGCCTCCTCCTGCCTGGTCGGAAACTGCCGAGCGGCGCCCGAGCACCCTGTCCCCCCCTTCGCTCCCGTCGCCTCCTCCTCCTCCTTCCCCCTCAGCAAAATGGCGGCGCGTGGAGTCCCTGGGAGCCAGTGAGTGACTCGGCTTCTCCTCCTCCTCCTCCTCCTCCCCGCCGCTGCCGCCGCCGCCGCCGCCACAGGCTCATTTGCATTGATCAGCCGCCCCGGATCCCAGACCGGCCCCTGCCTCTCCCCCCCCCCCCCCCCCCTCCCCCCCTCCCCTTCTCTTCCCATTCCTTCCCGCCCCCTCCCTCCCCTCCCCCCCGGTGACCCCCGCCCCGGCCCCCATCAATCATCAATCAGCAGCACCGAGCGGATCAATCAATGGTCGGGAGGAGGCGGCGGCGGCGGCTGCTGCTGTTAATGAACAATGTGTGAGAGCTGCGCCGAGCTGCTGGAGGTGTTAAATGAGAGTAAGTGCGGCCGCCCTCCCCCACTTCCCTCCCCCCGGGCCGGGACCCCGCGGACCCTCCTCTGCACCGGGTTACAGCTCCGCTTCGCCTCCCTGCTCGTCTCTCCCCGCCCGCCTCGGGCCTCCCGGCCGCGGGGTTCCCTGTCTCCGCTGCCATGGAGGAGCTCCCTCCATGCCCTGCTCGGCGCTTCCTTCCCCCTTCCTTCCCCGCTCCCCGCGGCCTGGGGCGGGCCTGCCGCCGCCGTGTCCCCGCTCCATCCCCCCTTTCCCTCGGGATCCGCATCCCCGGCAGCCGCGGCGGGGCCTGGCCGGGCTGAGGAGCTGCCGGGAGCTGCTGCGGGGCAGCCGGGCCTGGGCTGGGTCTCTTTGAACCGGCAGCAGCAGCAGCAGCAGCAGCGAAGGCGGCTCGGAGTGCTCCTGCCTGCCCCTCGCTGTGCCCGGCCTCGGTGCGCCGTGCAGGTGCTTTTCGGGCACCCATCCTCCGGAGCTGTGAGGGAAGCGGTGCCTGGAGGAGCCTGGCTCGGCTCGGCTTGGCGAGGTCGGGAAGCTGCTTCTGCTGCCGGGTGTTTGGCTTCGGGGGTGGTCTCGGGCTCCCTCCCGAAGTTTCCTCTCTGCGAGTGTTACCGGCACGGTCGGAGGGGTGATACAGCAGGTGTTCCCCCCGCTGCCGCTGCAATCGGGAGCGTTTGGGGCACCAAATTCCCCGTAGGCCTCGTGTATCCCTTGGAACCTGCGCTCCGTGGCAGCCAAGGTACCTTCCCAGCTTCTCAGGAGCTCTGCCTCACGAACAAAGACGAAAAAACCACCATTTGTACGGATGCTGAGGAATTGAAACAATTTACCAGCTGAAGTTTGCGATTAGAGGGAAGTTTAACTATCTCGGATCTTAAACACGGCATTTTTCCTGGTTGCACTCTGCAGATCGTGTTCCAGCAGAGTGGAGCACAGAATGCTGCCTAGGACAGGGCTTGGGGAGAGTCTTCACTCTTCTGAGGCCCACTTCCATGTGCTGCTTGTTCCTCCCTAGGATCCTACAGGAGTTCAATGTTGGCCTCTTTCTTGCTGGGGAAATAGGGTGTTCAGTGATGGGCAGCGTTTCATTTGAGTAGTAAATATGTAGGTGTAAACGTAACTTCTGAGAGTTCAGAGGCTGGATTAAATCAGATTATGTCGATGTTACACACCAAATGGTTATTTAAACAGTAGATTCAAAATAAGACTTAATTATCAATTGTATATGATGACAGCTGCTTGTTGGAAGAGAAAACTTCATTTGTTTTGGATGGATTGATAAGTAATCATTGCTTAAACTTGATTTGGATTGGTATGATCAAATAGGAAAATGTTGTAACATTAAATTTGATATTTCAAGGAATCCCTGAAATTCCAGTATGAATTGATTTTTGCAGATGTTTTAAGGTAATTGGGATTGATGAAGATAGATATTTCCCTATAGATAAAACAATGTCTTCAATCACTTTAACAATTCTTGTTTAATGTAGATATATATATATAAAACTGGAGTATGGATAATTTAATGGTTCTGCATTATATAAGATATATCTGTGCTATTAAGTAGAAGGAAATATGTCTTTGAGAGTCAAACTTCATTAGGAAAATTCTGCAGTACTGCTGATATGTAATTAATTTCAAAAAATGCTGCTTAAGTGACATTAGGTTTGGCATTCCCTTCAGAGCAAGGAGCCCTCTGTAAATCAGCAGAACTGTTTGGGGTGTGTGTGTTTGGATACAGACGTGTGAGGTGCTCCCTTCTCAGTGCATGAGACTGAGTTGTGAGGAAGGGATGGTTTCTTTTATAACTTCCAGTTGAGTTCTTTGTGTTCCTTAAGTAATAATGAAAGGTGCATAGTGCAAAACTGATGTCAAGCTTTGGTTTCTCAAACACTGCACCAGAAGTGAAAGGTGGTGGTAAGGAATGAGGTCATGGCCCAAGTGTGGAGGCATAGGCTGCCAGCAGCTTCCTCTGCTGCCCACGGAGCATTTGGGATCAGCAGGGCTTCCAGAGAGGCCAGGGAACAGCATCTCCTTCCTTTTGGGATTTTCTTGCTGAACCAAACATTTTTAGGAGGCACGCCTGGCCTTTGTCTTCATTGGCTCTGGTGTTTACAAACCAGGATTTGGTGTCGGTGTCATTGCAGGTGGCTTGGGGAGGGCAGTGACAGCAGGAACACGTGGGCAGCTCCCTTTTCCTGCCTCGGAGGTTCCTAGCTGAGGGCTGACAGAAGGGTGGCACTGAGCAGCTCTGCCCCAGACAGACACTTTTAATCAGAAATGTGTCAGTCCCACTGCAGAGTGCCCCAGTGCTACCCCACAGCCCCGACTGTGCAGAGCTGGGTGTTCTGTCCAGCAGTGACCTTTGGGGAGCCCAGGGTTGTGTGCTGGGAGCACTCCAGCTCCTGAGTGTGTCACAGGCACTCAGTGGTCCTGGCCCTGCAACTCGGGGGCTGCCTGAGCTGCTCAGCTGGACACCTGTGGAGTGGTGAGCTTATTCTTTTGGCCAAAATGTGTAAGCATGCATGTTTGTATTTAACACACTTTGCTGTGCTTAAGCATGAGAAGCAGGCAGTATTCTGTGGGTGGAATTAGCAGTGTTGGGGTTTTTGGATATATTTCTTTTCCTTCTCTTGCAGCATCTTGATTTTCAGCATTTGATCTGCATGTTCAACCCAGTAAATTCCCTGACCTTGAAGTTATTTCCTGAGAAGTAGTAATTTCAAGTTATGCTTAGATCTAGGAACTTGATAAAATGCAAATTCCCCTATGAAATGTCCAAACTTTAGAGGAGTTGTTGCACTATAAGACAATCTGTTCAATCAGAGCAAACAGTCTTAATTTCTCACTGTAGGTTTCTTAGCATCATTTACATTATCCCAGGCAGGGTTTAATGGGAGTAAAGTCTATAAAGAGTCTGATTTTTCTTTAATTAATCTTCCGCAATATAAACATTTTTAGTAGCCTTTAATAGAAGAAGAAAAAGGGAAGACACAATGGGCTGCTCTTTAAGATAAGGCCACTTACTTGCAAAAGGCTTAAGAACAGATTCTCACGGCATTAATTATAGGGGCTCATTTAAATGTGCACAAATTTTACAGCAAAAGTGCATTGAGGACATTCTGTGCTTTTGTGTGAATCTACAGCATTCTGTATCCCAAAGTGAACCCTGATACACTTTGCATTCCTTGGTTTCTTTGGATGCCAGCTCTTGTCAGTTAGGAGGGTTTATATTGAGTTTCACTTGTTCTTGAGCAGTATTTACATTTCTGTGCTGTCCAGAGGCCCTGATCAGCACAGCTCTGTTTTGCTAGGCACTGCACGGATACCCAGATAATGTCAGGCCCAAAGTGAGCCAGAAACCACAGAAATGGAAGCTCAGAGGTGGGCCTGGCTGTCTCAGGTCTCTCACAGGAGCTCTGCAGGTTGCTGTGTCCCACTGGAGCCAGGGCAGGGTGTGAGCTGCCTGGAGATGCACACGGTAGGAGTGAGCTGGAACCCCTCACCATCCCTGTGGAGCTTCACTGCCAGGTGTTGAGGACCTGCTGCTCAGTGCTGAATGTTGGTTGGGTGCAGGGCTGTGCTGGGGGTGCCCCTTCCTGGCTGGAAGTGCCAGTGTGGCTCTCAGACCCATCCTGAGTCAGTGTCCCCACAGTCCTGGCCATGGTGTGTCCCAGAGAGCCCAGCTCAGCTCCGTTGCTACGAGGTTCCCCTTTGGGACTGCAGCTGATCTTGATGTGTGTTGACTTAAAACCCTGTAGATGATTTTGGTTTAGGTTTGGTTTGTTCTTCTTGTTTGGCTTGGGTTTTATAAAAGTAAGAAACAAAGATTACAACATGGAAAAATAGGTTTTATTATGTAGTGGCAGCTGTGGTTTTAGGTTACCTTGGTAGGGCTCAGTTATTCCCAGTTCTTGGATTGTGGGAACAAAGTTTGTTTTCTTCCCAGCATTCTGCTTCACTTTTTTCAATTACTACCTCTTGAGCCCCTGTTTTTTCCCAGTCAGCTCTGAAATCTTGTAAAATCAGTTCACACTGATGACTAGAGCCTTCTGGATGTTATTCCCCTACACCAGCTTGCAGGCTATTATTCTCCTTCTGTTTTCTCTTTAGTAAACCAGAAAAATAAAAACCCCCAAGGACCAACCCAAAACAACCCCCCCAGTTTACTGAAGCACAGGAGATGAGAGTGGACTCACACTTGTTTTTCTCTCTGTTATCACTGTCTGCAGAGCTGCTCCCAGAGTGATCAGCTCCATAAAACACTTGAGGAGTGCTTGACTGTTTGTGCAGTTTCAGCATAGATGCTGGAGATTCTTGACTCCTTGTCATGCTGTTCTGGCATGCAGGGAGCACAGAGAGGAGTCTTGGAGGTTGGGTTGAGGGTTTGTTTACCTTGAGGTGGGTGAGAAATTGTGTTCCAAAACATTGCAGCATTCAGTTTGCTCTCTGGGATCTGGGTAGGATCAATATTTTATGCTGTGAGGACTCAGGTATTGAGGATGTGCTATAAAATTATTACAATATTGCATCATTAACATCACTTGGTCTCCAAGAGCTGCTCTCACTTGTTCAGTGGTTACCTGTAAACTTCAGGACTGATTGCTCTGGTGTTTTGTGCAGATCCAAGGTTTCATTTGGCTCTTTGATGGTTCCTCTTGTGCAAAACTGTACAAGTTGTCTCTGTTGCATGGCTTTTTTATTTTTTCTTTTTTTTTTTTGCCTTTTTTAAAAGATTCATCTTTTTTCCCTTTAAGTTATATTTCCATGTTCAGAATCTCTGCAGAGATGCTATGGAGGATTTATTGGGATAACTGCCCAACTTTTTGCATCTTTGATGTCTCCTGTTGAAGAAAAGAAAGTTGCTTGTTTATAACACTGAAATTCAGGAATTTTTTCATGTTTACTTTTGTCTTTGACCCTTTTTAAGGCAATGAGCAACCAGGCCTAAAGGAAAATGAAAATAACCTTTTCTTTGTAGCAGCATTGCCAAATTGCAGTTAAGGACTGTGAAGTGCTACTCCAAATGAACTGGAGGGAAGAAATGGAAGGGGAAACTTGGATTCTCACTAATTGTGAATTTTCTAAAGTGAAAGGGAAGGTGGCACTAAGATAAAGTTTGTTTGTTTGAAAAGCAATGGAAGGAAAAACTCTGTGACTTTAATAGCTAAAAGGCTTCTATTTTTGGAAGGACATTTCAGCTTTTGTTCTGTACAATTATTTTGGTTCATGTTATTTGATGTGATCAGGAATGATTTGGTCCTGAGACTTTTCCTGTTCAGGCTGCTGCAAACTGGTTCCTTCTCATAGCTCAGGCCACTTGATCAGTGATGCTGAAGATGGGTTACATAAATCCTGCTCTGCTGAGTGTGGTGTGAGTTACACAGCACTGAGGTGTATTTACTGAGCTGCTTCTCTTTGTGTACAGGGAAATCTTCTGTGGGATAAGTACTTGGAATAATATCCTTAAAGCCAGGAGGTTCTAGCACTGGGATAAGTTCAAGGAAGCTGAAGAAAGCAAGAAAGGAAAAGCAAAGCATCCCTTGCTTCATGTCCAAAAGAGACTTGATCAGTGTAGAATGTGAAGCCATCATGTTTCCCATGCAGGAAATCCTCCTGTCTGATCATTCTTTGGTGTGTTTGCTGCTGCTTCTTTTTCTTCTGTGTTATTGCTAATACAGACTTTCTATGTTAGAGATTTTCATTCCTTGCTTGATTTCTCCATGTCACTGCAGTTTGCTTCCATCTTTCTGTGCTCAACTCACATTGAGTCAGAAAAGCAAATCCTGGAATCATTTTCTGTGTCCAAGTGATGAGCAGGCTGTGATTTGGCATTTTAGTGATTGGGAGGGAAGAGCAATGTTTATTTCTTCCTTCCTTTCATTTCATCTCTTTACTTCTCTGACTTTTTTCAGGTAGCTAATAGGGATTTCTGCAGGCCAGGCTGCACCTTTGTAGTTGTCTGGATGCTGGGAGAATGTGAAAAAGATTCTTAACCATCCTCAGGAGCAAGTGCTTGTGCTGATTGCTCAGGGCTGCTTGTATTAACAGCATGTTGCAATTAAACAGAGTTGTGGCCCTTTAATTTCTGCCATTTAAGCTTATATTGAGGTGATTTCTTCTTTCATTTTGTGCAGCAAATTGGCAATTTCTTGAAAATGTGAAGAGGTGAGAAGCCGTTCTTTCCACTTTGCTCCTTTCCTGGTATGGGAATTGATTTGCAATCTGAATGCTAAGCACAGATATGCAGCTGTGAGGATTTCTGTGGTGTTCTTACCATGTAGTAAAAATATCCAGCTTGTTGGAGATTTGCAAAGTTTTATTTCTGGAGTTGTTCAGATCCAGCACATCCAGTGGACAGTGAGTTTAGAGCTGCTCATGAGATTTAGTGCTGGAGCAACTGGTGGAAGAAGGAGAAACTTGTCAGAAAAAGTCCTTGTGGAAAATGCACCTTTGGGACCTTCCTTCAGCTGCTTTGTAGAAGGGCTGTGAATAACACTGGAGAAACCTGTGCCAATGGAGACTTGTTTCACATCATTGGTTCCCATCCAGGAGGTGAGAGGCAAAACTTATTTTGCCTTTTTTCACACTTTGCACACGTTGAAGAAGCCTCCAGTTCATTGCACTGATTTCTACTTCGAGAATTTTTAATCTGTGTAATTGTGTATAGAAATATGCTTTATGTTGTGTTGTTCAACACTCATTGTCCTCATCTTTCTGTTGTGCTGCTTGGCTCATTTTGGGGGGATTTGATAATTTTTAGCAAGAGTTTCTTCTCATCTTCAGGAAGTGCTCAGTTAACTGTTGCTGGTTTACTTTGGGCTGAACTATTTTCCCCTGTGAGCAACTTTCTTTTCCTTTATATTTAAAGTGAAACTTGTGCCAGAGTATTTTAAGTCCTAAGTATCAGTGCTTGATCTGTAATATTTAGGGTAGATGCAGTCTGATCAAACTGGTCAGAAATTGAAATCAGCATTTTGGAAACTCCATGGGTGTGAGCAGCAGTGCCAGTTTGAGTCTCTCCAGAGTGACTTGAGCTCAGTGTGGCCATAGCTGTACTTGCTGATATGAGACCTGTAAGAACATGTGTTTATATCAGAATGGCACCTGTAAATACATTTTCTGGTCGTGGGGGATGCTTGTCATGAAACTTAACAGCTCTCTTGGATGTGCTTGTATGGGCCCTGTGCATTGCCTTCAGCCATCTCCTATTTCTCTTACTGCTTTCAACCTAGCAGCTTTTAAAAATTATATAATTGTTTTAGCCAGTAAATTACCTAATGCACCATGTGTTTGAGAGAATTACTGAATACAGATTATCTGGCACAAAGGAATGCAAAATATGAGTGTATATCTGAGAGTTGAGAGACAGTGACTTCACTGCTAGCCTGTCCTTTCTCAGAATTTTATTGTCCTTTCTGAATGAGTGCAGCTTGCACCTGGAAACAAGCAAAGCCTTGGAGTTCAAATGCTGAGCAAGCTCTTCCTGGGCTCTCAATGAACTGCCTGGAGCTCCAGTGAGGATAATGACCCATTGCCCACCCATTGCCTCTCATCTCCTTAAATATCCTCTGTGAGAAGTGAATTCATCATGTTTGTCTCTCACAGGTTTTGTCCCTGAAAGCTGGAGCACAGTCATGACATGCTTTTGTTGTAAACCTGCTGGTAATCTGTTGCTTCTTCTGGGCCAGGGTGGCTCAGTCCTGGGCCTTTCTTTCTGCTTGTGGGGGAAAGCTGCTCTTGTTGTCTGCAACTGATTCACAGCGTGCCAAGTGGTACAGATGAACTCATTTGCAAAGTTCTCTCTTGAAAATAGAATGCTTCCTGCAGTAGGTATTTTAATTTTTGCATTCCTTGCTGCTTTTAATTAAAACTGATAGAAAACCTCTTCAGTTTTTGGAACCTTGTTCATGCAATTAAGTCTTTGTTCTACTTGTAAAGTAGTTTGATAGACTGAGTTCTGTCTTCACCTTAAAGTAGTATTTAAAAAGAAGTTCAGAGCTGGAGTATTAGGGAAAATGACTCAAACCCGGAGTCATTCAAGTACTGATACATTCTGTTATTGAAAGGAAAGAATGCAAGAACTCTCTTGTGAACTGCAGGCGAGCAGTCCTTTATCTGAGCAGTAGTTTTGGCACTGCCACTGTCAGCCCCAGCCTGGAAATTCACCTTGGGATAATTAGTGATATGCTGGGAATTGCTCAAATTATGCAGCACTTGTCCAATCCTGCGCCGATTCCTTAAGAAACTTGCAGTGGCTGTTGTCAAAATATTATGATGGGCAGCCTGACTTTCCACATCTAGTCTGTGTTTTGGTGATGTCAGGCAGACTTGATTGTGGAAATACTGCCTAAATTGAGCTGGGTTTTTTGTTTTGTTTTGTTGGGTTTTTTCTTAATTGAAAGAGGAACTATGACAACTTCAATACAAAGAAAAAAACACAGCCCTCCCAGAATTGTAACATCTTGTCTCGGAGTCAAAGGCAATTCACAACACTGGGTTTTAACAGGACTCTGAAATTGACTGCTACTTTTTATTTTTTTTTTTTTTAACTCCAGTGAGTGGCACAGATGCTTTGAAATTGCTTTGTGGGTGGTTTTTTTTCCTTGGTAATATGTAACTTGCCTTTCCCTGGAGAGGGAGCACTGCAATGTCTTGGCTGCAGGGAATCCCAGGATAACAGAAGCATTTGGAGGTGCAGTGCAGGGATCCCCCAGATCCCTCTGTGTGACCTGGCTGCCATGGAAGCAGTGCTGAGGAGCACTGCTGGAGCCAGGCTCAGCCCTGCTGTGCTTCCATGGCACTGCAGCAGCCTGGACATCCCCCTGGCCAGGAGAGCTTTGTGCATTCCTGCTGGGCGCAGGAACCCTCTCAGAAGCTGGGGTGTCACAAGGACAATTTGGAGACTCCTGGTCAATCCCATTCCCAGGCAGATACCCCAGAAGCTGGTCTGACCCATTTCCTCTGGTGTTTGATCAAAAAGGCCATATGTGCATTACGAGTGTTTGACTGATGGCAGCTCATTCTGCTCCCTGAACCTTGATGGGAATCTCCTCTGTATCCCTGCTCAGTGCTGCATGGGATGCTGCTGGTTCCTCAGTAATTGGCATAACCCAGCCTCAGTTATCTATTATTTATTAATCATTATATCAATTAATAGATCAATATTCATCATAATTATCAGTTATGTATTTCACATTCCCATCTCAACCTGGCCAGGTGTCCACTGTTGGGCATGTGTGGATTCAGTATTGCTGAGCTTTGAGCTGTGCTCACTGAGTGCCAGAAGTGAGGTTACCTGGTGTGGTAACTTAGGCTGGGCTTTGTGTGCAGTGCTGCTGCTGGACCTGGCCTGGCTCATGTCCTACATTTCAGATGCTGTAGCTGAGTTTATTTAGATTGTGGTTGTAGGGGGATAGAAGATCAGTAAATAAAGGTAGTATAGAAAGTAATCTTACCCCCTAAAGAGCTGCAGCTGGGCCAATTGTTAAGGATTAGGAGCAGGCCTGATGTTAACAGGCCGCACCTGTAGCCAATAGAGGAGTGTTATAAAAGAGTGGGTTTGTTGGCTGAGGGGAACTGGAGTTAGAGGGCTGCTGTGAGGCCAAGGAAGAGCCAGTGCCTGGAGGAGCTGCCTACGTGAAACATCAAGGAGGTGTGAAACTCCATGGGAATATGGAACCCTTGCAATGAAATGACAATAAAACTCTTACACTGTAATGACAGCAGGTGGTTCTGGGTAGAACCAGCTCCAGTGTGCTGGGTGAATCTGGGGATTGTCTGATAGTTGGCATTTGACTGCATTTAAAACACTGTGGAACTGCTGCTGGGACCAGTGGCTGTGGCAGGTTCTCTTTGGGAAGGTGGAATCTTAAGATGCTCTCCAGAAGGACTTTTTATGTTGAGGTGGACATCTGCAGCCCTTCTGAAGGAGGCAATTTAACCCACAGCAAATGTGGCCTAGCATGATGAGAGGCTCAGGGTGACACCACTGCTGCAAGGTGCCCATTGTTAAATGTCACACAGCTGCCCAGAGCCAGCTGCTGCTGCTCTGCTCCACAGTGCAGTAACTTGGGATGATTAAAGCAGGACAGGGAGGTGGGATGGGAAGGGAATGGAGAGATTGAAAGAGAACTTGTTGGGGTTTGCAGAGGAGCAGAAGATGAAGGCAGCAGTTACCTGGGGTCAGCTGATTTGTTCTGGTGAAGTTTTATCCTGGAAGTGCTGTTTGGCTGCTGAACATAGCAAGGCTGACTGTGCTCTTTGTGTGCTGTGCACTGGAATACTGAACTGAAACTCCTCAGCTCTTCCTGATCTCAGGGTGTGAGGAATTGCTCAGGTGCTGAATAACCAGCAGCTGAAACTGCTTTTTCCTTGCTCTTTGGAGTAGCTCCTGTATTTCCATTCCTCAGAACACAGCACTGCTTAGACTTGCAAACCTTTGCCAGTTTTGTTGAAATTGCCTTTGTTCAAAAGTTTGTGTCTGACACGATCACATTTTGGTTTTTTCTAGGGAAATGAGACTCTCAAAGTTGCTAATTCTTGTCTTTAAACCTTTATGTTGTCTTTGTGTTTAATATTTGTATACTTTATAGTCAGCAAGTTGCAAGAAAGCAATCTATTTACCAAAGTGTAATATTTATAAATACAAGAAGTTTAGATTTTGATGTGGACTTGAAATGCATTGATGTGTATTATGGGATGGAGATGGTTGTAGGTATCTGTAATGCTCTGGTGGTTGATGAGTGATCATCAAGGTGGCATTAAAGGCACTCAAGCACCTCAACCAGGCCATTATTATGGAATTTTATTGTGCTAGAGTTTGGGTTACAGATCTCATTGTTCCTGGCATTTGAACAAGTGTTTCTAATACCAAAGAATTCACTTTTTGTGTTTTCTAGTACGTTCTGCACTTGTGTTTCTCTTTGATTAAGTGTATCTAGTGAGTATTCTGGGATGCTTTTGTGTTAAAGAGACTGAGGTAGAAAGAAGACTTTATCCTCGCTGAGAAGTTGTAGGAAGTTTGGCCAGTTGAACTTGAAGCTGACCCTGTCCTATTAAATACTTGTCAAGGATGGCTCCATAAAGGGTGGGAAGAGGTCTGGAGAATCAATTTAAGGCAGTCATGAATTCTGTATAATAAAAATAGTAATTCTGATAGATGAAAGTAGAAAGGGAATGGGAGGTGCTGAACTCTGTGGCTGTCATCTTACATGCTGTTGATCCTGAGTAAAAGAAACTCCCTACTAATCACTGAGAACATCTCAATGGATGGAAAAAAATGTGCTGGGTACATAGTACTCACACAAAAAGTTATACATATATATATATACACACACATACATACATATGGATTTCTTTCAAGATTAGTATTATTGCTCCTAATGCTGTTTTGTTTAGTGTATGATTCATTTCCTCTGGTTATTCTGTATCAGTGACCAGTTTCTGATACTAATGTTTATTCTCTAATTGATCTGATCTTTCCCATGAAAAGCTGATACCAGATGAGGTTTGGGGAGGGAGCACAGTCCATATGCAACTGGCCCTTGTCACAGTTTGGAATATGGAGAAATTTGAGTTCCAGGTCTTAAAAGAGTGTTGAATTATGTACTTTTGACTCCGTTATGTTGCTGAAACTAGAGGAAGTGTGCTTTTGAAAATGATTATTTTTGCTTGCCATTTGATTTTGTGCTTGGTGTGATAAGTGACCTTTGGATATAAGATATGCCCCACAAGTCCAGCATGATGGTTGTCCCTGAGGTCCAATTACAGTGTGTTCCTCTAGCTCCCAAGTTCTTGCTAAAATGCACTCAGCAGCTTTGCTTCCTTTGGCCATGTTGTGTTTTGGAGTTGTATTGCCTGGTTCTTTGCAGTTGATTTGAATTTTTCTCATCTTCTGTCGTTTTCTTGGTTTAGTCAATTTATTTGTAGGGTTTTTTCTGAGTGAGGAGCTTGTGTTTGTAGTACTGTAACACACTTGTAGCAAATCACCCTTCTGTGAGAGATTAGGTAAATCACCCAAGTTTTCATTTAGAGCTAGCCAAGTAAAACAGGAGACTGGGGAAACAGCAAGGAAATTATCTTTTTTTTTATTATTTTTTATATGAAATGTTTTAAATTTTTACTTTGACCATGGTGTGTTTTGGCTTCTCATCAGCTGCTTGAATAAACAATTACACTTCAAGTTAGTCTGTTTTGGTTTCTTTTTTTAAGAATATCTGAAAACTTATACACTGGAAGATGTTAAGTCAGGTTAGTTCTGAGCTCAGCTTTTTGTTCTGTGGTTTTACTGTGATAAAAAGTTCTCTAAAGCATCTTGTGAGTCCTCAGTGAAATGAGCCCTTGCCAGTGTGTGGAAAGACCCCATTTCCTGCATTATATTTATATAGAATATATTTAGCTGGGATTTACCTGCATCCTAATTTCTTTCTTCTGGTTCTGTGTTTTTGAGACTCTAATGGTGACCACATCTGTGCCCACAGATGAGCAATGTTGGGGTGAAGCTGCTCCAGGTGGGGCGGGGCAATTTTACAACTATGGTTACTCCAAGGGTGTTTACTTCTCCCAGCTTGGCATTGCTCACCCTTCCCTTGCCAGCTTCCCCTGCTGCCAAGGTGGCAGCCTGAGTGTGCCATGGCTTCCAAAGCCACCAGGAGTGTGGGCACATTGCAGCTGGGTTGGCCAGTTGGGTCTGTGCAGTTCCCAGGGCTCCTGCAGGAGGGCTGAGGCTGTGGGAAGTGCATGGCACAGATGTTGTGGTGTGGGGTGGAACTGGGGGCTTGTGAAATTGGATCTGGTGCTGGGGGAAGTGTCTGTGGGCATGGAATGGAAGAGGGAAAAGGAAAGACTGGAGGGTGGAAAGGTCTAAGAGGCTTTAACTGAGTAAAGTAAGAGTTGGTGGAACAAATTTAAGGAAGGAGCAGAAAGCTGAGCTCTGACATTGCTGCCTTGTGAGTGTCTGGAGGAAGGAACAGCCACTGCAGGCATGAAGGAGCTGGGCCTGGGATGGGAGCTGGGCCTGGCATGGGAGTGCCCCTGCTGAGACACAAACTCAGAGCCCCTGGAGTGCCTGGCTGGAAAGCTCTGGAGCACCCCCAGCAGTTCTTGTTCATGGGAGCACCCTGGCAGCTCTGAGAGGACACAATGATAGCTCAGTGCATTCTGTGGGGATCTCTGTCCTGGGTGTGGAACCAGGGACAGGTCTTGGCCACCACATCAATTTGCAGGATGGAGGCTTGGTGCAGTTGTTGGTTTTGGAAAAGTTTGACATGATTGGTACTGCTGGATTTGAAACAGTGCAAGTGTGAGAAAGGGGAGGCAGCAGATTGAGGAGCTTCTGATGTATGGCAGAGAGTAAAGGACAGGATTTATTCCTAAAGTCTGCTTTAGCTATGGCCCCTTCAAGGTAGAAGAGAACTGATTTAAAAGGAGAGGCAGAAATCATCATTTGGAAGTGAAATTGTGCAGCAAGGAAGTTCTTACAGAGCTGACAGAAATCAGAAAATGCCCAGGAATGACCATGAGTGCATTTGTTCCTATTGCTTTTCCATCTGTACTTTCCTCAATGAAAAAAAAAATCTTTGACATGCTTCAGAACCAATTGCATCTGTACTTGGAGCTGCATGTGCCCCTAAACAGAGGTGTTGCAAACCAAGAGCATCCACAGAGCTGGTACTTAGAGGAACTCAAAGACTGAAATTTTGGTTGTGAGGACACAAATTAACTGAACACAATAATTTCTGCTAAGGAGCAGAAGAGAACTGGAGCTGAAGTCCAGGAGGAGAATAGTGGCACCTGTGTCACTGCCCCTGTTGGTGGTGGCACAGACTTAAAAACTGCAGCCTCCTGTGATTCCTCCTGCATGGAGCCTGCTGCCTTTTCAGGAATAAACCAGGATTGTTTCTAGGCACAGAAACCCAAAGAGAAATCACCTCTGCAGCCACTGTGTTAATTAGCAGCGATTAATAAATAGCACCAGTAGAAATTGGTCAGTGTGTGAGGTGGAGAATGCATAAACAGTAAAATAACAGGTTCTCCAGCTTGTGCAAATACCTCCCTATTTTTGCCATTAGTATGGCATTAGGCTCAGTACTTCCATAACTTCTTTATTCTGTCTTCTTCCCATGGCAATTGTAGCTTGTAAGGACTCGGTTTGCTGAACTTTCAGTTCTTTATAATCTCAAAGAGGGAAATTCAGGAGTGATTCAAACTTTTGCAATGAAAGGCTGCTCTGTGAGTTGGAGTTACTCCTGCTTGTTGGAGTGGGGTCATGTGGGGATGAGGGAAGGGTTAGAAATGTATGTGTAAGATCCTATAAGGTGAAATCACTTTGTTGCTATTTAATTGTCAACAATTTTTTTCTGTTGAGTTTGAAGGAATTAATCTTAGCGAAACACTGCTCACAAAATTGGGAAAACAGAGGTTTTATGAAGCTTTGATGCTGGGCAAGGTTTTTTTGGTGGCTTTTTTTTTTAGATACTATCTATAGCTAAGGATCTGTCTTTTGTGGTAAGCTTGACCTAAATTGTGTGATGGAGTTGTTGGTTTCTTCAGTGCTGTGCTTTGGCTTTCAGAGAGTTAACTGTCCTGCTAATTGTGGTGTTGAAAATAAAAGGTGATACTGAGTGATTCCCATCTTTTAGTCTTCTTCTCCACCTTGAGCTGTGTCCTGTGTTGTGTAGGATCTTCAGAGCCTTCTAGGAGTGAGACAGAAAAGTGGTTTTAAAGTTTGCTGGTATCCTGCTCAGAGGCTGCTTTTGGATAGTTTTTATTTGTATATATGTAAGGAAATGTGGATGTGTGTGCATACGTGATGTCCTTGTTTCAAAGAAGTCAGAAGTATTTGTTCAGTGTGATTATTCTGTGGTTTTCTTCTGAGCTTTTCTCTCTGATCCATGCCCACAGAGTTTCATTAGCTGTAGCTTTTGGGAACCTGCAGAATGGATCTCACAGGACCATGCAGGGCTGAGGCTGGGACAGGGATGCTGAAGGGCTCAGTGCTGCTGGAGAGCCTTTCCCACAAAGTTTGCTTGTGAAGTGGATTTGTGAGCGTGTGATACTGTCAAGTGTGGAGATGAGAACTTAGATGTGTTATAAATGCAAAGATCCACTTCAGAGGAATGCTGACCTTGATCTGTGTAGCAGTTAGATAATTGTACAAATGTTTGGAGGCTCAGGACCAGGAGGAAGCAGGAGTTGTGCACTGGGGAGGCAGAATGCAGTGCCCTGGGGTACAAGCAGGTGCTGCCTGAGTGGAGCCTGGCCCTACTGGTGTTGGCCTTACTGGAGTGCAGAAGCATTTTTGGAGGGAACTGGGACATTTGATAATCCCTCAGTGAAGCATTTGGGTTTTGAAGTCGGTACAGAACTGTTCTGGTTTCCTGTGTAACAAATGTGGTGAGCCTTTATCATTTTACCAATTAGTGATTAATTATGGTTAAATGTCATGATAGATGTGTCTGTATTTGAAAGCAGTGATCATCAGCTCAGTCTGAAATAACCTTATATGTACACAGCACATTCTTCTTATCTTGATATTCTGTTGTGGTTTGGCTTTTGTTTGTTTGCTTGTTTTTCTCAGTCATTATCTGATCAGAAAAAGGAAATGGAGGTCTCAGGGTCATCTCAAAATGCAGGCATTTAAAAATCTGGGGCAAAAAACCCAGCAAAACAAAAGACCAAACCTAAGGTGTCTGGTTAATGAGTAAAGTTGTTCAAAGTTCATACTTGAAACTGCACATCAATCAGGAGTTCCCAGTAAAGCTTATGAGGAATATTTGATAAAAATAGAATTACAAGAAGGGTCTGTTCTCAATCACAAACCTTTGGAGCAGTGTTCAAGAACATTGTGCACTTTGAGTTTCCAAGTCACCTTCATCTAAACCTTGTTAACCAAATCTACAAGTTTTTGTTTCAATAAAGTATTTACTTTCTGTGCTATCAAAGGTAGTTTCTAATAACAGAACAAGTGCACGATGTTTTTTTTCTTCTAAAAATGTGTTAATGTTTTTGTTTCTGTGTTTATATTTTTGTTTTCTTTAGTATCAGACATTGAAGGTGGTGATGCTTTGCAGCTCAGAAAGGAACATGCCCTCAAGATATTTGCTTACATCAATTCGTGGACACAAAGGTAATTTTGGATTGAGTTTGAGTGCTGAGGATGCTGACTCAACAGCAGCTTTCCCTTTTTAAAATACAGTAGAGTGTTCAGAATTAGCAAATTATTAATGTGTAGCTAAGTGATACCTGGAGAATAAAGACTGTTTTACTACTTAGGAAATAAAACAGACTTGTTACCCAGTGCATTTTAGGAAAAGCATGTTTTGAATGCGCTGCTGTAATAATTGTGTAGAAAAACAAACTGCTCTGTTGTGGTGACAATCAATGTGTCTTGCTGCTTTAACATGAAATTTTGGGACACTCTTCTGCAGAGGCAGGGGAGGTAAGAAGAATTTAAGAAAAGCTGACTGAATGAAACCATCATGTTAATTTTTTCTGCATGTTCTGATACTCTTGAGTCCAGGTGATGAAGGATTGCAGCCCATAGTTTAGTAGCTGTGATACTGAAAATGCTTTGCATGTTTTTATCTTAAATTACATTATTCCTTTTAACCTAGTATTTAAATTCCTGTTGCTTTGAGCCTGTTTCTTTAAAGTAATGATATCATTACATTATGATATAATGGTAAATTACTTCACAGCTACTTAATTTTTTCCAGCACAAGGAAATATATGGATGTTACTTTTTAGAAAGATTCTACAGTGAAGGTGTTTGGGATTTAGTGTTCAGCAGTAGTTTTAAGACCAAACTGAATCATAAGTAGTATTGGGAAAAGCATGGAGGATCAATTGGAAAATACTAGTTGGGTATTTAGAGGACTCCAAAAGAAAAAAAAAATGGAATGCCACATTTTGGATACCTATGAAAGTAGGAAACCTCCTCTTCCTCATTTTGCCCAAAAATTACAAGCCAAGTTCATTTTCTTCTGCCATGTGCTTTTAGATACAAAGAAGGGATTTTAAAATCAAAATAAACAGCAGGCATGGGAACCAGACTCCTGACATTTCTTGACAGGCCCTAGATGCCAAGTTTGTCAGAGAACAATTGCAACCCAGTTTTCCAGGGCATCATCTGTTCAGAGTTTTGTTCTGTTCTACAGCTTGACAAATCCAACCTGAAGAAAAAAACCCAAACATTGGATAATATTTAACTCTTTATTTTCTTCTGCTTTCCTTGTTGCCTCCCATATGTGGTGGGTTTGTACTGGAAGAGCCTGGAGAGAGTCCTTGGGCTGGTTAGAGGGGAGTCTGACAAAGAGGCCACATGAAGGAGTTTTGGTTGATATTTTAATTTCATGTCCTGTCTCTGCTCTGCCTAATGGGCTTTTGAGAGTTCTGCTGCTTTTGGGTTTGAGGCCTTCCTTCAGAACTGCTTTTGCCTTTGTTGCCTGTGGTTTAAATCTCTGCTTTCCTTCAGAAGATCACTTGGTGACTGCTCCTGAAGAGCACTTCAGTCTTTGCATTTTACTTTTCTTCTGGAAATTGTTATGTTCAAAGAAGTAACATCCTCATTTTTTATTGATCTCCTCAATTTTTGGTGGAGCTCTTCTTCCACATTCCAACAGAGGAAGACTTGAGAGGTTTTGCACATACCTGTCTTGGAAAAGAGTTCTGCAGTATGTGAGAAGTCTTCACCAGGCTGTTTTCATTGTTATTGAGTATGATTTGTTGCTCTTAAGTGGGGCAGTAATTTGTAGGCATAAGTGATGGACTTTTGAACATCATTTTCCCCCAGGATAAATGCTTGAGGATACCCTGGGTTTTGCCTGCAGTCCCTTGTTGTCGTTTGTTAACATGAAAATACATTTCCAAGTAAATGACAGGAATGTTTTTCACATGGGTGAAACTCCATTTACACAATATTAAAGGGTTTTTTCTTCCCTGCACAAATGGAACAAAGGGGTTTAGGTGCTTCAGTCACTGTATCTGTTCTGGAATTAGGGAATCCTGAATGTTACCTTTTTGTCTAACCCACTGAAAAAAATAAATATTTATATTCAGAAAGGATGTGCTTTAAGAGCTGTAGCTCAGGGGCATGTTTGTGTTCCATCAAGAGAGGCAGCACCCTCTACCTCTCATAGCTCTGGGTTATCTTGATTTTTTTCCCCCTAAAAATTATAATTTATTAACCTCAGTCTCTAAATTAAATGCTGTGTTTGCAGAAAAAAAAATCATTGCTGCTTACTGATTATTTCTTGCCCTGTCTTTTGTCTGCTGATTTATTTTCAAAGTGATCCATGTGATTTTTGTATTTTAATACCTGAGAGCTCTGGTTGTGGAGCGGAGCCCATGGTTGTGTGTCTGACAGGAGATGGAGAAATCTCTGCTGCAAGGCAGCTCCCATTCATGTAGCAGTTACTCTGTGTAGTAGAGTTTGAGGAAGGGCAGAGTCCCTGTCCCAGAGTCTGTCACAGGCATGGAGCCTTCATGTTGTTCTCCAGTGAGTAAGGCCAGTGCAGGGGTGGCTTTCTTGGCTGTGTTCTCCAGGATTTGAATACTTCTGCAGGAATATCCTCCAGCTTTTGGTCAGAATGAGGGAGGTGCTGGTTTGTGTGGAAGAAACAGCTGTTCCGAGGCAAGAGGTTTAGGTACCTGCCCACAATCTCTTTGGCATCCACAGTTAATCCTTGCCCACAACTAGAGTTACATTAGAGCTGTTGAACTTGATGATTTAATTGATTTTTAATGATATTGTCAAAGGGGTGTTTTCCCCTCTTGTTCTTTGCAGTTTATAGGGGGTCAGTAGATAAGCAGGGGAATAATCTCTGAGCCTGCCAAGTGCAGAAAGTACTGAAGATACTTGAGCTGCCTTTTCCTAGATGGATAAAGGATATCAGTGTGCATGGGATCACCATCCACATGCAGATAAAGGAAGTGAACTTGAATACTCCATGAAAAATAAAATTACTTTGCAGCCCTGTTGATTTGAAAATAACAATAAGGAGTTCTTACACAGCTGACAAGAATGTCAGGATGATTTATTGCACTAAAGAGCAGCAGAGAAAGCCTGATGAGGAAATGGAGTCAGAAACATACTGAAAAATGGGACTTCTTCAGTAGCACAGTGACCTTGCCCACAAGGCTTTTTTTCTATATTTTACTTGCTGTACCAGCTGCTCAGTGATAACAGGGACTTCATAGTTTGGTAAGCATTTGGAAATAATGGGATGTTCTCAAGGCTTAAGGAGGGTTCTGTGACTCCCACTTGTTGCTAGGTAGAGTCTGTTTCATTTGGATTTCCTTCATTTTGTGATTCTGTCAAGTTACTTGTTGTTTAAAATGTTTTAATGTGAGGAGTTCTCATGGTGAAGTACCCAGCTGATTTTAATGGTAGGAATTTTTATTAATTTATTTTTTTCTCTTTCCTTACAGACAATGTTTGTGCTGTTTCAAGGAGTATAAACATCTGGAGATCTTTAACCAAGTCGTTTGTGCGCTGATTAACTTGGTGATTGCCCAAGTGCAAGCTCTGAGGGACCAGCTCTGTAAACATTGCACTATTCACATAGATCCAACATGGCCAGAGCAGAGCCACCATGCTGATGAGCTCCTGAATGTAGAGAGAGAATCCCACCAAGAGGAAAATGGAGAAAGACAAAAACCTCTAGAGAACAAGTTTGATTCTGCAAGAACTTGTATCCTGGGTGAGGAGGAGCCCACCAAGAGCACGGAGCCCTTCAGCTTGTGGAGCACTGATGAGAAGGAGAAGCTGCTGCTGTGTGTGGCAAAAATCTTCCAGATTCAGTTTCCTCTGTACACAGCTTATAAGCATAACACCCACCCCACAATAGAGGTATAGCTTCTCTTTGTGTCTGTCTTGGTGAAATTGTTTTCATTAATGAGCAGATTGCTTTTACTCAGGATGGGCACGTTCAGCTCTCCTTCAGTGGAGCTGTTCAGAGAAACTTTCTGAATATATACATCCTCTTCCACTTCTTTAAATTGTGCTTGTTATAGGTAATACATTGCTAAGGCACATTCAGCTCTCCTGTTCACTTCAGCAGAGCATTTCAGCTTTATATAAATACATACATCCTCTTCCACCTTCTTTAAACTCTGCTTAATTGTTATAGGTAATATATTGATAAGAGCTGGCTGGAGCTGTACACTGAATTATTGTTCTGTTTAAATACCAGGTAGGCCAAAAGGGGACTCTAGCAAAGCCTTTCTTCCAGAAGATAACCCATGAATAGTTTACTAATTTTTCTTTCCAATCTGTGGTTCTAGAAGCAAAACTTCATAAACTAAACTTTGTGCAAGACCAAACTTGTTAGAACAGCTGGTTAATTGACTGGAATAGGTGAGATCAACACAGGTTGCTTTGTGCCAGGATGCTGATTTTTCTCTCTGATATTTGTTATGGCTGCCATTCACATTTTCCCAAATTTTCCTCTTCAATTAATTAATTCCAAAATCCTGCCATGTTTAATTCACAGTTTCTGAAATAAATATGATGATGTTAGCATTTCCTAGTGGAAACAATACGCTTTTGATCCATCCTGTGGTAGTCTAACAACAAGTAAAGAATTATTTTACAGTATTTGTATGCAAATTAAATGTACATTTCACTGTATAGGAAAAGTTTCTATCCAACAAACTTCTGAGAAAGAATGGAGAATTAAAGTGCAGCTCACCCCCTCCTTTTATTTTATATTTAGAGAGTTGTGGGTGCTCACTGGAGCCCTGAGGGTTGAAATTTGCTTTATAAACTTAAGTTCAAATGAGAAGATGCTGAGTCACATACAGTGATGTGAGTTAGGGTGGTCACAGCAGCTGCTCAGTTCTGATGGAATGGATGCTGCCCTGTCAGACAAGAAATGGAATTAAAACCCCTACACAGCAGGTTTTTTAGGTGGACTGGATTTTGGTTCTTGTTCCTCTCCAAACCATATGGGCATAAGTTAGCAGAGGTAGTTTGAAGTGTATCTGTACAGATATAAAGTGAATTGATTTGTCTCCTGCACTCCTGTGGGACATGTACCAGGACTGGCTTCAGAGGAATGTGGAATGAACAGTTCTGGAGCAGCTTTTCTGTGGACTCTCACACGTCCTTCTCTTAAATTATTATTTCATGTATTCTTTCCTTCTCTTTGAATTGCACTTGCCAACGATCAAAAGGAGCTCTCAGGTGCCTGGTGGGATTTCTTTTCCCTTGCTGGGCAGCCTGGGAGTGATTTAGGCCCAGCTCTGTTGTACTTGCTGTGCTGTGATGATGCCCATCACTCCAGACATACCAGTGGATATATAATACATGTATCATCTCTTATACATCACTTGAATTAGCAAATGCATTCATTAGCTAGCCTAAAAACACAGCTTAAGGGGAAGCTGGGAAGAAAACCAATGAGTTACAGGTAAGGGAATTTTTTTCCTTTCTGCTAGACTTTGTGTGTTTCCAGGTCAGGATTATGGAGGTGTGCCATCCTGCCATATTTGTATACCTTTTTTTAGTGGGAGAGAGTTTTAAATTTGGCTTTTAAAAGGTCCCAGCATCAATAATTTTTCTTACCAACTGATATTTTCTGTATCTGGGAGGCACTAGGATTCTGTTATTCTGCTGTTTTAATGTCAAAACTTTCTGCTCCCATGAGTGACTCACTGAAGTCTAGAATTTAATTTTGGATTTCAGTCTGGAGCACATCTTAGCTGAACTGAGACAGGTTATTACTCCCAGTAATAAGAGCACTTCTTGCTTTAAATCAGGCTTGGTTTCAGTCCTCAAGAGATCCTAAAATAAAAAATCTCTGCTTTGAGTGCATTAGCTTTACTTGTAAGTTAAACAGATCCTGAACAGCCTAAATCTGCAAAAAATTTATCGGTAGAAGCTGGTGTAGCTCTCCCTCTCCCAACAAGCATTTCCATTGCCCTGGAAAAAAGGAAATTTGCTGATCCAGAACAGACTCCAGTCTGCACTCTGACTTCAGAAATTCCTTGGTTTAGATTCTTGAGGTGAACTGTGACAATTTCATGAAGTTATTGAACATAACTCCATTGGATTTATGTTGATCCATTAAGGGTTTGCTGTGCCTAGGCTGCCTCTTAGGCTGCCATTTAGGAATTCCCAGTGTGAGGCTTTCCCACAGTAAACCATTAGTGGTCAATATTTCCCTTGTCCTTTGCTCCAAGGCACCTCCAAGGGCTTTGTTCTTCAATTCCTGAATTCTGATCCCTTCTGAGCTGCTGCCAAAGCCTTTGGACACTGGGCTGTCTGCTGGAGAAGGAAAACATTCATGTGGGAGCAGGGGGTTTCCCTTCCTCAGGAGTTCATGAAGCTGGATGAAAATGAACAGCAAAGCCAGATTTGTTGGGAGTCAGAAAGGTGCCTCTACCTGTAGGAACATGCAAATCTTTCCTTAAATGATGTGGACTAAGAGTTGGTTTTGTTCCTTACAACATCTCTAAAGTGACAGTGAAGATCACAACAGCTTGGTTGGTATCCAGAGGAGCCATCTACACACCTCTCTTGACATTCATCAATATTTTTGGTGCCCAGAGGGATGTGCATGTCTGTTTTTCATCCTAAACAAAATTAACTCAAAGTATTTTTAAAAATATGGTTGGTTTTTTGAGGAATGTTCATTTCATACTTTGAAATGAATTTTTATTTCTTAATGGGATATTTTTATCCCTTGCACACAGGGTGGTTTATAACTGTATCCTTTACATAGTTAATGCAGCCAGTGAAATACCTGGAATGGGCACTTCAGAGGAAGGGGAAAAAGAATTTATAAAAGGAAGCTCTCAAAATCCTGCAGAGAAGGAAGCAGCAATGTGAAGTGCACTCCTGAACTTTGCACTGTCTCAGAGTGAACAAAGAATCTGAAGGGAGTTCCCTGAGCATTTACCAGATCTTGACAGGATGAAATGAAAGAGGAAACCAAATCAGTTGTTGAGGTGCCTCTAGCTGCAGTCCCCAGCTCTTTGGGGTCTCCTGCTCTCTGCTTCTCCTTCTCAAGTCAATATTTTCTTGGAAGATGTGTCCTTTCTGCCAGGGTTGTGTCCAGTCAGACCTCAGCCAGTGCATTTTGTGATGGATTGTTTGGAAGGGACCTTAAAGCTCATCCCATCCCATCCCCTGCCATGGGGACACTGGCCCAGGGTGCTCCCAGCCCCATCCAGCCTGGGCACTGCCAGGGATCCAGGGGCACCCCCAGCTCCTCTGGGCACCCAGAGAAGAATTTCTCCCTGATCCCAAATCCAGCCCTGCCCTCTGGCACTTTGAAGCCATTCCCCTTTTCCTTTTGCTGTGTGCTTTGGGACAGCACTATCCCTGCCTGCCTTTCTCAAAGCCCCTCTCCAGCTTTTCTCCAGGTAAAGATCCTGGAAATCTGCTCTGGCTTCTCCTGAACTCATGATGGGTTTTAATGCCATATGAGGAATTCTCCAATTTCCTCATACAATTGAGAAGAGTAAAAGGAGGAGACTAAGGAACTTCAGACTGTTCTGTTTCCCATCTGCAGAGCAGAATTCACATTTCCAGACTCAGTCTCTCAGAGCAGCCTTTGCCAAGCTTTGCAGGACTCGTGCAGCAGCCCTCTGTGAGTTTGGGATTTCTGCATTCTAAGAACTGCAGTTCACTTGACAACAAATCTCTTGTTTTTTCAGGAAAACTAATGAAATTTCTCACACCCTTTCTGCAGTTTTCATGAGCAGAGCACTGAACACCTTTTCTTGCTGCCTAAAAACATACCACCTACTGCCTTCAAAGCTGATTTAAAAATAACTGGTGGAGTATCACGAGTTCAGGCATGACTTAGAGTTCAGCAGAAGAAAAAAAGAAAAGAAATGCTTAGCTATAATATGAGCATATTGAATAATTCAAAATGTTTGTATCACACTTAATCCATCCAAAATTGCTTGCCTCCAGCATCCTCTGGTACAGTTCTGAGATTACTCCTACACAGCTATTTAAAATATATTCAGGAAATTTCATTTAAAAACTTAACTTTGTGTTAAACTTGCATTTGATTTGTGACTGTCAATACTGGGTGTTTGCCATGGAGGGATGAGAACAAGAGCAATGTGTGGTTTTACCTACAAGTATCCATGGCAGTGTTGGGTTTTACAGCCACTTTATATATATATATATATATATATATATATATATATATATATATATATATTTAGGGCATGTTTATACCTCCAGTGCCCTTTTGCCCCAGCAAGTGCATGGAACTCACAATATGTTACAGCCCTAATAAAGAAACTTCCCACTCTGTACTGCCCAACAAGTGGACATTAAAAAGAAAAGCTATTTTCCTAAACCATTTTAAGTTTAGTGCTTCTAGAAAATAGATTTCTTGTTGCAGCAAGTAGCTAACAGAGTGATAGGGTGATAGAATTCCTTCCCCTTCTTCACTTCACTCACTCCTGTAAAAGTCTGACATTTATTTTGTATGAGGTGTTCTGTTACATATAAAAAATCATTAATTGAAATTAAATGGCAATGAATATTTTGACATTTTAACCCTTTCAGTCATTACATGTGGGACTGTAGGATGTCCAAATTCAGGTTTTTGCATATATGTCTCATCTTTATTAGAAATTGCACTCCAAGGTCCCTGGATTGGTTTTGTTGTGTGTTTCTCAGGCTGGTGTGACAGACTGTGCCCTTGGCCATATTCCTGTTGAAAAAATGGGTGATCTGAGCAGGGGTGGGATTGAAGAATAATGTGTTCATCCAGACACTGCTGAAATGTTCTCTTAAGTATATTTGTATATTTATATATATTAAAAGAGATAAGAAGTTTGGAAAAGTCTGTTTTGCAGTGGAAAAGTGGAGCAAAGCTTGAGCTTCTATCTTCCTCTGAATGAGAATTTGGGTTTTTATTGTTGACTGTGATGCTGGTAAATGGCAGTTGGTTTTTTGGTCTGTAAATGTGTTTCTATTGCTTGAGTTAATTTTAATTTTTTTTCTTCAAACAGGATATTTCTGCTCAAGAAAGCAATATATTAGGGGCATTCTGTGATATGAATGTAAGTTGTGCACTTTTAATCCTAGAAATTGAACCCTGTTCCATGGCATTGTGTTTTTGAGTTTGCTATGTGTCTGGGTGCTGATGCTGTGCTGGGTTTTGCCCTTTGCAGGATGTGGAGGTGCCTCTGCACCTGCTGCGTTACGTGTGTCTGTTCTGTGGCAAGAACGGGCTGGCCCTGATGAAGGATTGCTTTGAGT
>JAHXMQ010012337.1:24414216-24615435 GCA_020466415.1 Ammodramus savannarum pratensis
ATCCCTCCTCCTCCTCATCACCGTGGTGTCCAACATGAGTACCCCCCTCCTTCTCCTCCTCTGCAACCTGCAGGAGCTCCCTGGGACCAGAGAGGGGTAAAAAGGCTGTACATTTTTGTACATGTACAAAAAAAAGGCTGTACATTTTGTACATGTACATGCCCATGAACATGGGCATCCCATGTTTGCTCATGCACTGTTTCATTAGCCAAGCCCTCTGCATCTCCTGGCAGCACACCAGGAGTTTTCAGGTTATACCTAGATGGGAAGATTGTAACAGCCCCCAAAGATACTTCAAAGAATGTTGTCAGAGGCCATTTCTGTCCCTGAAATTGTGCCATGAGAGTGGTTTTAGTTACTTCAGGGTATTTTAACTTCTTAGCTATTGCCCCTGAGGCACAGAGGAAAAGCCTGTGGATTTTTTTCGTCTTCAGTTCCCTGTGATTTTATACCATTATACACATTTGCAGCATAGAGGTAATCATCTTTTTTCCCCATTTAGTTTTAGAACGCATATCCTCCATCATGTCTGCATTTTGAAATCACAGGGATTTTTGATTGGCAGAATTATGAATTGATTTTAGTGGAGATTTGAAGGAAGTTGGTGCTAAAAATAAAACCCAGTCCCTGAAGAAGGACATATGAAGACTTAGTGTCATGTCAGGATAGAAGACATTGTGACCTGTCTTGTGGATGGGCAAAAAGAAAACCAGAAGTTTGGCATTTTTGCATTTTTATTTTTGGTGAGAAGGGGCAAAGCTGCTTCAATAATGAGTGGCAGCTCCCTATCACAGCAGCATGTTTTCAAACCAGCATTCTGCCTGTATTCATTGCCCTGTTTAGAAGTCTTTTTGTTTCTCCACATAAATAGTTTAATTTTTTTATTCTTAGTGATGTGCCCTGTTCCAAAATACTTCTCAGCAAAGTTTCTCCTTTCAGATATTTACTTAGCAGCTTTGCATTTCTCTTTGGTGTAGTAGGTAACCAGTTAAGCTGGGTCCTGCAGCAGTTTTAGATGAGTTCTATGGCTAAACCTGGCAGATAAAATGAAACTCAACCCAAGCCATAACTAAAAGTCCTATTTCTTCAGCATTGCAGCTTTTCCCATTCAACAGGCATCTTTATTTTGAACTCTGTCTGGCTTTGCTGACAAATCTGTGTGAGTTGAGGAAAACCGTTTAAAAAATTGCATTTAGTTTTTATTTTTATTATCAGTTCACTACAGAAGGTACAAGAAAATGTTCTGTGTGTGAGGGACTTTATTCATCCACCTGCTGCATTTTGGTATCACCCAGTGTACTTGGGAGCACTGCTGCCTTTCAAATGCAATATATCTATTGCAACCAAATGTGGCAGCTAATTTTTTTGGACAAAATACATTTTATCTTGCCAATATTAAAGAAATATATATTTCTCCACTTCTATAATGATGCATGAACTTAGGACTTTGATGTAATGTTTCTCTTTCCCTGTTTGTTTTTATATCATTTCACTGTTTAATCCATAGAACTTAGGTAAATACAAATAATTGAAGAGATGTTGCTGATTGTGAACCAATGCACCAAACTCCACTAAAACCAAAAGAATCATTCACAAAACTCAAGATATTGGTGATCTCAGCAAGGACTCTGCTAATCTGCCTTGGTTTTATCCCAACACATTTGATTTAATGGGATATAGATATTTATTGCAGTAATAGCTCTGCAGTGTCAATGTTACCTTGTTCCAGTGTGTAGAGCCAGCCCACAGTGTGTGGTAACCCTGAAATACAATTTCACAGCTGTAGGAACTCTTGAGAATGGCAGTTAAGTAGCCATTCTTGTAAAGATTCCCTGAAATATCCATGTGGAATTGTTTTTCAAGTCTGTAAGATGGAGTTCTTCAGCCACTACCTTCTAGAAATTAATTACCTCTGGTAAAGAGCAAATAATAGAAAAAAAACCCTCTGAAACTTGAGAACAGAACAGATGCAGTGAATACTTTGTCTTAAAAGCAGGTGGAAGCAAAAAGTGATGTAATTTTATATTTTGTCACTTTACAGATGGTAGTTGATGTCATTTTATATATGTTCTTTATGTCATTTTAACAAGTTAGTGTGCAAATGTGAATCCATGTTCAAAATCACAGTTTCATTTGTAACATGTGAAATGATGCTTTCATTGAATTCTGAGGCTGAAGGTTGTGTGCAGTGCAAGTTTACAGATGCATGATTTCAGTTTAGGAGTTGGAACTAATACAGAGTGAAGCTTACTGTGAACAGTGAAAGCTATAAAAACAAAATGATAAAAACATTTCATACTTTTATTCCACAAAGAAGTGTATTTTCCTTGGTATTTCATACATTATTTTAAAAAATATTTCATACTTTTATTCCACAGAGAAATGTATTTTCTTAGATATTTCATACTGTATTTGAAGCAGAGTACATGGTGTTAAAAATCAAATGGTGTAATCACAATAGTATCTTTGTCACCCCTGCAATTCCTTGTCAAAATGTTATTTAATTTCTGTTTCTAGAGCAAGTATCTTCTTGTGACACTTTGTATCTTTGGGATGTTAGCATTTTTTCCCTTCTTGAGGCTGCCAGTTGGATCTGAAGCTTTTTCCAAGTGTGGTCTTTTTTTGCAGAGGGAAGATTTGGCTGGTTTGTCTTGCAAAGTAGGTTATATTGTTACTGTGCAGTGCTTGTTGCCTTGTTCAAAGTAAGCCTGCAAATATTTTTGTCAGAACTGCCTCAAAAAGTTCCTTGGTGAATGATGGAAACGTTGAAAAGAGAAGTTGACTGCAGCCTAATATTTTCTCTCCTGTCAAGAAGGAATATAAGGAATATATACATTTTCTGCATATGGAATTGAGTCCCTAGGCAGAATTTCTTGCATCAGCTGCAAAGATGAAATTCTTTTAAGAGCAGAGGTGGGGATGCAGGGCCCTGAGTGAGTGATGGGGCTGCTTTTCACAAGGGCTGTGCAAAGTGCACATGATTGAATTTACATTGAATTTATGTGGGCAGGAGCAGCTGCTGCTGCTGCTTCATCTGTGCTGCAGCCCTTACCTGGCACGGAGTAACAGGTTTAACAGGCTCTGGATTCCTTTTTGAAATGCAGATGGCACTTCTGACTTTGCCTCTGGAAGCCTTTGGTGGGTGCTTTTCCTCACAGCGGTGCAAAGTAGCTGTTTCAGGTTGTTTGTTTTTTGGTTTGGTTTTTTTTTTCTCTGCATTTATTTTCTTCCTGCAATCAGCTTTGCAAAGGTGGTGAAGGCAGAATGGTAAATATGAGAAATGCAAATGTGGTAGTAAAAACCTGTGCTTAATCACTGCTTGTAAAACATCTTATTTTAAAGGATATGTAAACTCTAAGAAGCAAAACAACACAAGTCAAACAGTGTTACTTGATTTAGGAGTGGTTTGCAAGGAACTGAAAGAATGGAATAATTTTCATGTAGACTTTTAAAGAAAAAGGAAAAAAAAACCCACAACGATGAGTAGCAGTTTTTCCTACTGAAGAAATTACAGAAAATACACCTGGGCAATATGATACTATTTATACAAAGTCTGTTTTTCCAGCTGACCAGCCGGAAAGATCAGCAAATCCTCTTTATAAGTCAAAAAAGCATTCCTCAGGTACCAGTTTGGAAAATCAGAAAATGAAGAAGTTGAACACAAACCACCAAGAAATTATTTTTTTAAAGTGGAGTTGCATGTGCAAATGTACCAAGAGTATTTCAGTTCTCTTTAAATGTCATTAATGAAATCTTTATCTATTTCTGTTTTTGCTTTATAGATCAGAATATGGCTACACATCCCTGCTGTCATGCAGCACATTATACCCTTTAGGACTTATGTTATCAGGTAAGTCTTTATTTTAAGAATTTTTCTTGTGGGACTTTGTGACAGCACCTATTTCTGATTGCAGCTGCTACTTTAATTGTACAAGTTGTTGCTCTGACTATAATTTCAACAAGGAGGGTGGAGTTCATGTTTAGAGTTACTTTGGGCAGCTCCTTGCATCTGATTTCAGTATCAATCAGATCAGTCTTGTTAAGAACATTGTGAGTGTGACATCAGCCCCATTCTCCAGCTGTATTCCAGGCTCCCTCCCTGTGATATCTTTATAAAACTCCCAAGTTTGCAGTGAGATGCTGGAAGTACAAGAGCAATGTGCAGTCACTGGGATTCCAGACCCTGAGTTTGAACACAGCTTCACATTCTGATGTTCTGGGTTTCCAGCTGGCAGGAGCTGAAGTGTGATCCAAAGTCTGCTTGCACTCTTATGGAGCTAAATATATCCAGTCCCAAAGATTTGCTTTATATCAAGCTGTCTATCATGGAAATAACACTTTCAGATTGAAGTACTTGTAAGGGTATTTAATTATACAAGCAATTTGTTTTTATTGGCTTTCTCAGGACAATAGAAACATTGCAGTGAGCTGCTGATGAAATGATCTCTGTGTGTGGATCTGCCTGGAGGTGGAGGGGTGTGGTCATAGCTAATTCCCATTCCAGTAGCCCAACACAAAATCTTCCTGGTGCAGGCCACTGCTTTTGCATAGACACAGCTCCTCCAAGGCTCTGGGTTTTCTCTAACTAATGTTAGAAATGTGCTTATGCTGCTCATAGCAAAAAATGGGCTTTTACACATTAATCTGTCTTAACTATACCAGTATGAAATAACACTCAACAAAAATAATTACATTGGCAGCAAACAGGCTCCCAGAACAATGAGACTGGGAATTGTTTCATATTTTAAAAAGGTCTGGTTTTATATTGACTGTAAAAATTTAAGTACTGACTTGGCTGTCAGTCTATTTTCCTATACTGTGGTTTCTACTAAAATGATACCAGCAGAGAGAAGACTATTTTGATCTTTTATTAAAACACATCACTCTTGAATTATAGTCCAGCTATGTGCTCTCCTTTAATGCTGATGTGCTATCTTTGAAATCTTCCAAAGGTAATTATTAATCATGAGGCAGTCAAGAGAGGGCAGGCCGAGGGTTTTCAAGTGCTTGTCTCTGTACATACTCCATTAATGCTTGTTGGTGTACCTGGGAATTTGGTCATGAGCCCTCCCTGTCTTCTTGCAATGTATGGAAATGAAGAAGAGCATTGAGGGAGCAGCAATTAGAGTTAGGCTGATGATAAGGAACTACTGAGGGAGACAGAATAACACATCCTGTACCTGCTGCTGCTAATCCTTGCTTGTCATCCTGTAATGCTTAAAACATTTTCTAACTGTAGGTGCAGTTGGGGTCACTGGAATGTATAGAAGATTTTTTGGGTTCTCATGTGTTCCTCTTTACCCATTAGAAGGTTTGATTTGCAGTTTGATTTGTCAGCAGCTTCTTGCCATAAATAATGGCCCTGATGTCTGTTTGTAGAATTTATAACAGGTTCACATCAATCAGAAAGGTAGCACTGCCACAGGATGCATCCATGGAAAAGCCAGCTTAGAGCAGGAAGGTGATGTTCTCCCAGGTTTTATTTTCACAGCTGAATCCTGATGGGATCTGAGATTGCTCAGTGTTATGAAATCAGAGCTTTTTTGGTGAAGATTTGCTTGTGGAGTGGGACTGAAGCTTGGAGGCCATAGAACAGAACTGAGCTCTGGTGCTGTACCTTGGTGTGGGACACAAGTGAGCCCAGGTGCCCTCAGGGAAGGATGAGTTCCCTCATGGATGCAGCTCACCCCACATGCTGTCAGACTTACAGATCCTGCCTTAGCAGCTTGGGTCTCTGCCTCTCCATCTGCTTTTCCTTCAGGAAGAGGACAGAAAAAAGGGGGCACAATCTGGGCACAGCAGCACAGCACCTTCTAAAGAAATCCTGCAGAGCTGCTGCTGCCCTGAGACTGAGGGGGTTTGGAAAGGGCTTTAGTCCACAAGGAGCTCCTGGGGCTCTGATTTAGCTCCAGTTGCTGCTGTAGATTCCTTGCAGGAAGTGCATTTTGCAGGGCTGACAGCAAGAGACATCACCTGACTTTTTATCAGCTGAGGTTACCCTCATGATATGGTTGTTTCTGCAAGGAGTGGATGAAGGAAACAGCAGAGTGTGTATTTATACAGAGGAGGCCACTGCTGGAGTTTCCAGAGATCAGTACACAATCCTGTCATTATTGCTGCCACTAGAAAAATATGAATAAATGTTATTTTCTGCCTGGCCAATTGAGCACAGGCATTCACATCTTGCCCCTGAAGGGCCTGGGTTTTTAAGCACTTTAGGAAAGAAATAAAGGATTAAATTTAAAATTGCATGAAATAAAGTTGAGATCTTTCAGTAACAAAACAAAGTGATTTTGACCTCCTTGGAAGGAAGCAATTCCTGATCCATGATGCTTCCCATAGAAAATGCAGCTGGAAGAATTCAAATTACTCTTCTGTATTAAAAATACTCATCTTAAAATGGGGTTTATGCGAGTACCCAAGATCACTCCTTGCCACTACAAGGCATAAAAACCTCTTGTAATGAGCCTTGAAGGTTTGAATCACAAAAAAAAATATTTGCCTCCTCCAAAAATCTGGAAATTTAAAGTAAAAAGAATAGATAAATCAGAAGACAAAAACCAGACACTTCAGGAGAACTGACTCATTCTGCTGGATGCCCTTTTGCAGCTGTGGTCCAAAGGAGTCAGATTAAAGAAAAAAAGATGATTTCACAGCTGAGTAGCTGAAGTCCTGAAGCATAAGATGTGATTGTAAGCATTACATTAGCATGGAACTGCATGTTTAAAACTGAATTCTCTCTGTCCCCAAATACAGCAAAGTGAAATCATTTCAGTGGGTTAAAACTGATATTTAAAAAATTAAATGTAGATACTATATTATTTGAATATTTTAAGTATGCCAGACTGGCAGGACAGGTCCTGTAGTGTATGGAGTATCCTTCCTGCAGTTGTATTAAAAAGTTATGTTTTATTCTGCAAGTCTCATTTAGGCAAAAACTCCAGATTAAATAGATTACACAGTCCTGGCATATCATTCATCTCTTCCTTGAAGACTTAATGCTCATCAGACTCAAAAAGATAAAGATGTAGGAATTAAAAAAATCATGAAGGGCAGAATGGAAGCTATTATTAAGCCATTACATGAGTCAGTCACACATTCACATTTCTGTACTGTCTATACAGTTCTGATCCTTCCATCCTGCAGATAATAACAGAACTACCTTGGTGGCAATAAAAAATTTACATTGAGAGGAGGGGACAGAGTCCAAGAGGGTGTTTTAGGTTTTTTTTACAGGGCAATTCATATAATGTATGAATGATATGAAGATAACATAATAGGAAATGGTAATTCACAGGTTTTTAAAACCAAGGAATGGAGAACGTGCCACCCAATTGTCAGGTTGCAGGTGGAAGAAATGAGAGGAGTTTGTTTTTCACTCAAGCATAATTGTCAAACTGACTGGCACAGGTTAATGAGAGAGCCAAAAGTAGAAATAGAAGAGATAAATGAATTCACAGTAGTAGATGGGTTCATCCATTTTTTTATACATGGGATAAATCTTTAATCTGCTTTCAGAGTGGCTATTTTGGGTTAAATAGACATTTCCCTTGCTCCACTGTCCTTACATGAGGCAATGCAGCAAATTTAGCTAGTCAGTGTAGGGGAAGGTGTGAGTTAATTGTCAGTGTAGGTAAAGATCTCTTTTGTTAATAGTATTGTTATGCCTCTAAAAACATAAAGTGTTACTGATGCAGACAGGTTTAGCCATTCCATCTTCCACAATAACAAAGGAGGTGTGGCCTACTTGGCAAGTTTGTGTGGTTTTAATCTTTGGAGTAAAGATAGGATCATGTTTGATTTATGACCAGCGTAGTGGTGCCAATAAATTTTCTAGTGCTGGCTGCTGTTACACTTCTAGAGAGAAGTTTGCTATCTTCTGCTTCTTTTTATGTTAGAAAAGCCTGTTGTGTTACAAACTGTGTGGTAACAAGTGCTCTGTTCTCTGGAGCTTGCTTTAGAGCCTTGGCAAAACAGAAGATACTGTTAAAGTACTTCTGTAGCTTTGAAACTGCACCTACACCAGAGTTCCACTTGCTATAAAGTGCAGGGTTTTAACAACACACTCTCATTATCTTAATAAAAGAAATATTACACAAGTCTGATTCAGATTCAAAATGTGAATTGTATAAATGAAAGTAGGTTTAGACTGATAATATTGCATTAAAATAAGAAATGTTCTATTTTATAAACTGTATTAATGTAGTTACTTCAGCAGAATTTTAGTGTGAGGAAGATTTCAGGTCCAAGTCCTGTTCCAGAACTGGAGTGAAGGCACCAAGCACCCTTGCTCTGTGTGTGTAGGTGTGCCCATGCCCCTGCTTGGTGCATGCCAACACTCCTCTGTCCTTTGTAACGTGAGGGAGTTCATGGATGTGTTTGGACATGTCTGAGACCTTTAGAAATGCTTCACCAAACTGTTGAGTCTGATTTGGTGGAATTATGGACACAGAAAAGCTCTGGGAACCAGACCTGAGGAGAGTTTGCATATAAAAATGGGAAGATGAAAATGGGTCTGATATTGCTGAGAGTTTTAGAGTCATGAAGGTTGGAAAACACCCCTGAGATGGAGCCCAGCCTTTGACCCAGCCATGCTTGCACCAAACCATGGCCCCAGGTGCCACTTCTGCCCTTTTTTTGAGCACTTCCAGGGATGGCAACTCTGAAATCCCAAACTCTGGAGCTGCTTAGGGTGTGGGAGCTTAATTATGGCCTCTGTTCCTTCACTCACTGCCACTCCCATAACAGAAATGCTCAATATTTCATTTGCTGTTGGCACAGCTGGGCAGGGGTGCTGGATGTCCCTTTGTCAGAGGGGCAGGACAGACAGCATGGTGCCTGGCACACAGGTGCTGCCATCACTGTTTGCTGGTGACAAATCACCTGCATTGCTGATCAGAAATGATTGTTTGGTGACACAGCCAGGACATTTTCTCCTCACAGTGAAACTCTCACCTGTGTGCAGGTTACAGGCAGGTCCTGGCTCTGCTGTGTGCTGCATTTTTTCACTGAATGTTCCCTTTCCAACCCTGCTTTGCTGCTGTTCAGAGCTCACAGCACAGGAGCAGCATTTTCCTGCCAGGACTTGATTTCCAGTGCTGCACACAAGGAGACAAATTTCACAACAAAGAGCAGGGAAGGATCTGATTGCCTTGGTCCTGCTTTTGTGCCCCTGTTACTGATGTGTGATTCCTGTCTGCATCTCCAGTTTCTGGGATTATTTGCACTGAAGTCTCTTTTCTCTGTTTGACAGTGTTAAGTATCATTTAAGTGTGTTTATTTTAGGCTTCTATACAAGAGCTGTGGAAAAGAACCATCATCTAAATAAGAGTCACAGCCTGTAATTTTGCTTTTGACAAAAAAGTACTGATGTTTATATGATGTAAATGCAAAGGAATGGTGCATAAATCTGGTTAAGTGTAGTTTAATATCTGGTGTGTTTTTTTAAAAGATTCATGCGTCTATTTGGCCAGTCTCCAAGGAGAGATCCAGGCTTAGGCTGTCAAACAAATGGATTTTTAACACATTTCTGTGTAGTTAAATCTAGTTTGGATGTAGCTGAAACTTCAAAACTCTGAAAAAAGCAGAAAAAATTAATTATGCTAACTTTGTATGCATGTACCTTTCACTGTGCCATCTTTAATGACATGAAAATAAGCTCAGGAAATCTTGTTTCTAAACATTTTTCTGTTACACATTCACTTAGAAGAAATTCTCAGTTGTGTTGATGTTTTGTATATGAACTTTACTGGCATTTCACTACAGATTTTCTGTGTATTGGTCTTCTGAAGTTTCACCAGGTTCTGTACATTAGTTTTTGTAAGTATTTCTTATTCTTTCCATTTGCAGAGAATATTTGTGTTGCAACTCATTGTGCAGGATTAGAAGACTGCAAGAGAAAGGACTTAAGCAAAGTTCTTTAGCAATTGATTTACTTTAAAAATATTACACATATTTCTGGTTTTCCTTGGTGTGTTTCATTAATTGGTGCCAACTTTTAATAATGGTATTTTAAGACTGAGTGATCTTGGAGAAATCTATCTTTCTGGTAATCAGGATGGCTGCAGGAATGCTGTGGTTTGAGCCATGCCCTGTTTGTGTTTGTTGTGCTTTCTGCAGGTATTTGTGTAAGCTGTCAGACCAGGAGCTGAGGCAGAGTGCAGCCAGGAACATGGCAGATTTAATGTGGAGCACAGTCAAGGAGCCCTTGGACACAGCCCTGTGCTTTGATAAAGAAAGCCTTGACCTTGCATTCAAATACTTCATGTCACCAACTCTGACAATGAGATTGGCTGGGCTGAGCCAAATAACAGTAAGGACTTTTTAAAAATACCAATTATTATTGTTTGTAGAAAATGTTCCTTGTTGCAATTTATGACTCACAGTTTATTTTATTTTATTTATAGTTTACTCGTTGCAATTTATGATTTACAATTTATGATCTTTGGGGGGCTTTTTTAATGTGTGAAAGCAGCAGGATCCCCTTCCATGCAGCCATGGTGGTGAGGGTAGGGTTTGCTGGAGCTGACTCCAAGAGGTGCCTGAGTTTGCACCATATGGAACTGGCTCACATTACCTGAACAATTTCCTGAGCAGCAGCCTTAGAACTGGGCTTTGTGACAGCTGGGTGAAATGGAGCCCCTGCCACAGCAATATTTGGTGTTGGGAAAGGCTTTTAATCTGTGTGCAGTTTGAGCTTTGCAGCATCTTGACCCTGCTGCAATTAGCTGCTGCTTTGTATTGCACAAACCTCCTTTTCTGTTCTTAGTGCAGTTCTGCACTCACTAGCAGGAGGGGGAATTGAAGAGGTAAATGCATACAGCCTCAAATGGAAAACAATTAAAATTTTAAAAAAATCCTCATCTTTTCTCTTTCCCATGGAAATGCTCCACCTTGCACCATTGTCTTGATTTGCTGCCTATAGCCATAGAGAAACAATCCCACAGGAGGGCAAAAATGAAGTTTTTTATCTATGTGAGCCTTTTCAATTTTGTGTTTTCTGAACATATTTGGCCTCCTCTCTTCTGATAATGTAGTGTCACTGAGTACAAGTTTAAGTAAACTTGATTTTGCTTCTCACTGTAGCTATAGATAGAAGTACCTTCAATTTAATAAACGGCAATTTAAAGAGATCTGTAAGTACTTTTAATCAGATTATTGCTGGCTTTTACCCAAAGTAAATATTCACATACAGGTAACTTACTAGGTTGTAAAAACAGGCTGTGGACTGCATCCACCACTATAATTGATCTTAAAATCTGTTTCTACTTTTGCATAGTTCCAATTACTTTCAATTCCTATAAATCCCTTCCTTTGGTTTTATACAATTCTCCTTGTTCAGCTACCACTATGTGTTTTTTTGTGTATCCTTGCCAAAACAAAGTCTGAAAATAAGAACTTTTCAGCTGCTTTATTTTTTCAGGTATTTTCTAGCTCATTTAAGGGAGTGTGAAGTTGTGTTAAGTAGTTACCTGTTTTCACCTGTTTTGATTGATGAATATTGCTGTAAAAATGAGAGTTTTTAAGGAGCAGACATGTATTACCAGAAGAAAAACTTTACAGTATTTTTAGACTAAAGCAAATAGTAAAAAGTAGTATAAAAAGTAGTAGTAGTATAAATTTAATATTGTAAGCTAATTTATGCTAGTAAGTTACTGAGTCTGTTTTCTTTAAAAATACTAAAATACAAACAGAATGTTATTTTCCTGTTTTGGTGCCTGCCTCTGGAGATGAGCCCAGGGACAGTTTTAGTGCTCAGCTTTCTCTGCTGAAGCCTTTGTGTCTTTTCTCACTGCACATTTCTGTTGCATTGAGTGTCTTTAGTGCCTTTAGTTTCTTACCATGTTTCATAGCTAGTAAAAAACAAAAAAGAATTTTTCCCTCTGGCATTCAAGGAAACAAATTTTGAAGTGAGAGCTGTTAGGAGGTGAGGGAGAGCAAGGTGTTACGAACTGTCCCACGTGAGCTTTGTCTTGTGCTGAATTCTGTTTAGTTTAGCAGAATTCTGTTTAGTTTAAGAGAGTTTACCTGAAGTTATTGGAAGAATTGTTTGCAAATCCCAGTATGAATTACAGAGTCTTTGTCAGAATTGCTTTGGAGAAGGATTTGGTATTATGGGAGGTGTTGATCAATGGTGAGCCTGGATTTAAAACTGGTGATAGGAGCAGCTCAAGACTGTCATTCTTTCAAAATATTTCCATTTGGAGGTGAATGTTAAGAAAAATCAGTCAGCTTCCACTGTGTTGTGTGACCCAGCTCTGATTTCCACTCCTAAATATGTGTAATTTGAAATTCTCCATTAGTAACCAATCTATTAATAATTGTGTGGTTAGGCTCTCATGTCTCATCAGTTTCAGTGTGTGTTTACTATTTTGGTTTTCAAAACTGTTTTTCCCCCTGAAGTTTGTTGAGATTGGACACAAATAACTCTTGAGAAGTCTTAACACACAGAGTTATTGAGAAGATTAGTGAATTCACCTGAATTACAGAGTGCATGTGCTAGACTTATTTCAAGAGAGTAAATATTTTGACAAAGTTATGCAACGAGTTTAATTTTAACTGCAAAAATTCACATTACTGTGCCTTCAGATTTGGTTTTTTTTTTTTTGAAAATAAGATGCCAAGTAAGGTCTATTACATAATTTAAAATATTTTTTAAAATGTTGTGTACATGTAAAGAATTGGGTACCTATCCAGTGATGCTGAGGGAAGAAGTGGAAAAGAGATGTAAAACTTTTAACAGACTGTTTTTTTCCTCTGTAATGGCTTAAATTTAAGAGCTTGAACATGTATGAAAGCTTCATTTCCTGTAAAAAATACATGATTCCTGTTCTTTAATTTTGTCTAAACAACTTACTTAAAAACATATAAAGTCCTATAATGTCACTAATACTATTTTAAAATATAAGAAAACTGCCTCAGCAAATATTAGGATAAAATTGTAATTTTTTTTCTTCCTTTTTCTAACTATAGAATCAACTTCATACCTTCAATGATGTGTGTAATAATGAGTCATTAGTTTCAGACACAGAAACGTAAGTAGGAACCTTATTCTGAATACTTGAAGTGTTTAACATGATTGCATTTCTTCCCTGTTGTTATGGGTTGTACACATGGGGGGCAGTGATAATCTGAGACATTTATTAGAAATATTCTAATCAGGGGGTTAATAAATGCTTTTAAATGGTAATTGTAAAATATTTTAAAGTGTTTCTGTGTTTTTTTTTTTTGTATTAGAATACTTAATCAAGGTAAGATTTAGAAAAACATAGATACTGAAATAATAAATACCTCTAATTTCCATGGTGATATATAAATAAGAACCAGCTATTCATATCATTTTTGCCATTTTCTCATTTCTCTGGATTATTTGTTTAACCAAGACTTGTATTGCCATCAAACTTGTTACTTTCCCACCCAGTTTGTGAGGCAATGCTCTTGTTGTTGTAATTTTCCTTTAAATTCTTACTTGTATAACTCAGGTGTGTTGAACAATTTTAGAGGTACTCACATAAATCTTCAAGAAGATTCACCTGTGGGATTGTATTCCAGCCAGGAAATGTATTCACTTCTCTAGTAACTCTAAACTTCATGGTAGAACTGTTAAGAATTTAAATTAAAAATATGTATTTGGGTAGTTGAAATAACTGTTTTTGTGAAATAACAGGCAAAATGTGTAAATTGTAGAATTTAACTCACAATATACTTGTTAAGCTTCTCTTGAGGGGTGATGTGCTCTGTTGATGTTGGGAGGCACACACACTCTCCAGTACTTTATTAATGGGAAGTCTCTCACAGCAGCAGTATTTGCTTTTGTCTGAATACTTTTATTACAAATTGCATTTGAACATTTGCTGAAATCTGCCTTCAGTCATGACCACAGTCCTGGAGATTTCATGCAAAAATCACCTTAGATATTTGAAGAGAAATTTCTGGGAATGTGTTGCTATTTGAAACATAAAGAACCAGAATTTAGGACACTTTTGCTTTTGTGGAGATGTGGAAATACCTTGGGAATAAGAAATAAATAGTGAATAGTGCAGGAGGAGGGAGCATGTTGGGAATGTGAGGTCAGCTGGGGTGTTTCCTACACTGAGCTCCCAGTTCCTGGTGTGTTGTTACACTGGGACTGACAAACCTCAGATTTACCCGGTTCTTCTCCTTCCCTCCCTCTGAAAATCTGAAACAGAGATTGTTTTTAGGTTGTAGTAACAGTTACAAGTGATTGTGCCAGTTAAACCTAATACAAAGCTGTTTGATTTTCTGTGTCAAATGTAAAAAAGAGAAGTTAGGAAGGTGGAAAAAGAGAAGAGTGGTTAAATTTCCCTGCAGAAGAACAGATGTACTCTGCAAGAGCATCAGAGTTATTTTAAAGCTGAAGGAAATTGTCAAATTCTCCTTTGGGATATTACTTTCTTGGCAGGGGCATCTGTTAACAAGCTGTCATTTGAAAGGAATGCAGCATGAACAGAAAACCTTCTTTTCCACTTTTGTAGTATGTGATTTTTAAAAAAATCAGAATTCCAGTTGTTCTGGTCTTTTACCTGAAAGGTTGGTTGCAATCCAGTATCCAGCATTGCTGCTCATCTTCAGCATCTTGTGGAATCACTGATGTCTTGCAGCCAAATAATCAGGAAGGGCTGGAGCAGGAGGATGGGGAAATGTCTCACTTCTCCAGTTTGTCCAGTACAAAGCTTCCCTCTCATTACAGACTCTGCTCATGAGAAATTTTTGGCTGAAAAGGCACTTGGGGAATTGGCAGTGAGTGAATGAGCAGCAAAAGGAAAGCTTTTCATTCCTGTGTTCTTTCCTTAGTGGAGAAAGGAAGTCTTAAGAAGTTTTATTTTGTACCTTTGTAGCCTCTGCAGATTTGCCAAAAGAAGATGTCCTGCATTATGTCTGGTCATCCCCATTTTATGTTTTGACTTTTCCAGATGCATTTGGAACTGTCAACCTTTGGGATTTCTCCTTCTGTATCTTAATAAGGTGGGTTTGCGGGAGGTACCTTAAACAAAATCAGCTCTCAGTTAGTCCTGGCTCTTCCCTGTTCAGAACTAACAGCAGGATTTTTTAGTAAATATTTTGCAATGGTAGCTTCCCACTTTGTCCTGCAGTTTTTCCTGGTAAGACAAGCTAAAGCATCTTCTGTGTAGGAGAACACTGGATTTCACAGGTTGCTCTGGGGAGCAGCACAAAGCTGACAGAGGGATCTGGTTTGGAGCTGCAGGTGTTTGTGTGATTTTGAGATTCCATTTCCCTGCCCTCTCAAGGGCTGAGGTTTGTGCTGACAGAGCCCTGCGTGCTCCAGGTGTGGGCAGTGCCTCAGCCACCCAACTTCATCATTCCCCAGAGATGGAATTCTCATTTAGCTCTTCCTGCCTCTAAAGATAGAGCCAAATTCTTTGCAATCTGAGGTACTGAGGAGTGTGAAATCTACTGCAGCTAAAAATAACAAGCCTGAACAGAAGAGCCTCAGAGTCTTTGAATAAGTGATTCCTGCAAGTGTTTCACTGATGTCACTTAGTGAGAAATGATGATGCTTTTCAGGAAGTGAAAGATACTCCTTTTTTTTGGGTGTTACTTGGAGCACAAGAGGAAGAAGTGTTGGTCTTTTCTTTGGTGAGGACACTGTCAGCTTCTGGAAATACCATGTGTAAAAAGAGAGTTTGTTTTGCTCTCCCCTGGCAGGCAGCCAAGGGTTCTGGTTTCAGGTTCCATGTTGACACTGAGGCAACTTCCTGACTCGTTTAAAACCTTGATTACCCTCACTTGAAAAGCTTCCTGCAGAACAATTCAGGTGTCCAAAATTCCTTTCACCTGTGGACAGAAGGAACTGGATTATTTCTTCTTTCTTTCCTTATTTATTGAGATACTCAATTGCAAGTTCTGTATTGCTTTTTCCCTTCACTGTTTTACCTTGTGTTAACTCTTGCTTTCTCCTTTTTTATCTAAGCTTACTGATATCAGTTTCTGGCAGCATTATTTAAATCCTCTACTCTCTCTACCCCATTTCAGGGATCTTTTCAGATTTTCTCTGAAAAAAGAAAGGTGAATTTTTTTCACTCAGCTCACTAATGTTTCTTTCTTGTGGCCCACACAGCAGTTGAACAAATATTCCAGATGATGTCAGAGTGGTGGTTTCAGAGCCTGCAGAGCATCAAAGAGGAAAATTTGTGCTCAGAAGCAAAAACATGTGCTTGAATGTGTGTTGGGAAGGTGCCTTCTGTATCCTCTTTGCATTTCTGATCCTAAATAGTTGAGATCAGGGTTTCACATCTGTTGTTGTGTTATAGATCCTATTTCAGTGATGTTGTCAAGAGGTGTTAGTGTTCCTCCCTTGCAAGCTGCCACTTGCAGAGCTGCATTTTTTCCTTGGAGCTTTTCTATTCTGTGTTCAGTGACGTTGTGGAGTGGCTGTTGTGATCCATCCAGCTCTGAGCTGCTGTGGGGAATGGACTGCTTGAATAAATAAAGTCTTCTTTGAGGGGGGTTACTTTGCTGTGGGATTTATTGCTGGATTTGGGTCATCATGTGGGTACCAAGCACAGCCTTAGATTAAAATGTTTCCAGGACTTTACCCCAGTCCTTTCATAGAGAGATGTTCTTTGACCTGCCAGGAAAATGCATCAGCTGGAGGATAAGAATGAACAAAACTCAGTGCAGTTCCAACATCGAGTTCTGTCACCGGCTGCACAGTCCCCTCTCTTCCTTGCAGTCTCATAGAATGCCTGGGAAAACCCATGCCAGAAGTGCTTGAATAACATTTCTTGGAAGTAAAGCAGTTAATTTTGACAGACGTGGATAATCAGGGAACTCAAAAATCCTACAGAGAAATGGATTAAGTGTTATGTACATTTCTAGTGTGAGAGAGATTTAGAGACAGTTAAACCAGAGTAGCTGCTACCTTTGCCTTTTATTCCCTTCTCCTCCCTCAGCCACAACACAGAGCCATAGAGAATATCAAGTTCTTTAAATAACTTTTCCTATTGCTATCCAGTTATTAAATCCATTATAAACAGCTGCTGTGTGTTACTGCCAAGGTGAATTTTCTTACTCCTGAAGTCTGTCTGATTTGGATATCTAATTTGTAAAACCATTCCTTGTGCTGCTCCTTTGATGTGAGAGGGAAAGGCACATTAATGCTTTGATCATAATGCATGATTTTCACTCTCACCTTTTCCTTTAATACAAAAGAGGAACTTTTTTCAGGAAAACCTTTGCTGAAATGGAAGTGTTCACGAATGAAGACAGACATGCTTCATTTACACTGAAATTTGCTTTTCTGGTGAATCCTTGAATGTGATATTGTAAATATATTCCTTAGGAAATGAGAGGACAAAACACTTTGTGAGAGTAATAACTTGATCGTTTTAAGAGGTACTGATTGCTGTTCCTTCAGCCAAATATTCTGGGAGGAGCAGTTCTCTGCTGGGAAGCACAAGGGCTTCATTCTGCCTTGCACAAGGATCCTCTTGTTTTTGGTCACCCTCAACAAATCCATATCAAATGCACATTTACCTTCAGAAATCTGAGATGTTGTTTTACCAGAATTGGGCTCACCAGAAGGATAAAGAATACATACTGCTGAGAATACATCCATTAGAAAAGGCCTTCCTTCAAAAGAATGATCTGTGGTTTTTCAGAGTAAACATGGTGTGAATTAGAGACAGAGAACTACCATGGTAATTTAATAAAATGTGAAGGAACTCATTCTAGAGGAGAGCTTTTGTTCTTTCCTTTGGAGTAGTTAAAATGCAGCATATGAGTGGATACAAAGCCTGATGGGTGTTGTGCCATGAGCAGAAGGGTTGGGATAAAGAGACCCCATGAGGGATGTGTCCTTTGATGCTGGCATTGCCAGTGAGCCCAGCAGTGGTTATTTATCGGGTTCCTTCTCAGAGCTGCAGGCTGAAGCACTCAGAGGCAAGAGGGAAGGAAAGGTCTTCCTTCAGCCTTGGTTAGCCAGAAATCCAAACCCTGGCTGAGTCACAAATGTGCAAGTGCCAGAGTTTGGTTTGGGTGCTGCGGATAGTTGGGTTTGGGTTTGAGATGAGGCTCTGTGGGAAGCTCAGGACATCTTGGATTCATGGAACAGATACAGTTTATCTTTTCAATCCTTCTTTGAGCAGATCCTCTGTCAAACTGACTTTACAGTGTGAAACTCATTTATTGATAAGCCAGAAATGATAACTGCTGGCAAACTTTTGTATCCTGCAGTCCAGTCTTTCCTGAAATGTTATGGGACATTATCTGTGGGAATATTTTATTCTCAGTGTCCTGGAAGAGAAGAGTCCAGAAATGATGTGGAGTAGCAGGAGCTTTGCTCCTTGAGCTCAGCCATGAGGATCAGGCAATCCAAAACAATTGAAGCCCTGGCAGTGTGCCTCTGAGTAGTGATTCCTGTTTGGAAAAGCCACAGAGACAATCTCTTCTTACCTAGAGAATCTTGGTTCCTTCTTGAGGATGATAAAGATTGGCAGTCCTGGATTTTAATAGTGACCATAAATGTGCCATGAGCAGAAGTGGTAAAAATAACTCTTCCTCAAATCCTCCAAGGCACCCTCTCCCTCCATCCTCCTCCCTGTGGGACACAGCTCTGTTATTCCCGGGCCATTTAAACCCAGAGCTGGGCTTTGAATGCCCTGATGTCCTCTAATTGCTTCTGGTGCCAAAATCAGGGTAAACAAACATTTGCTTGGAGAGAAGGAATAAAAAGGAGCTCAGGCACTGCTGGGCAGACAGGGCAGTGCTTTCTGCAAGTTCAGCTTTTGTTCTGGCAAACTCAGTTTCCTTGTCCTGGTCAGTTTGAATGTTTGCTTAAGGAATGGCAGTGGGTAAAGTTCCTGTTGGTGTGGATGGGCAGAATGAGAATTTGGAAGTATCTGTGTGCTGCATGTGTGTGACTATGACCATGGCAAACAGTTTGGTAGAGTTGCTATTTGTGTAAGAGAATTTAAAAATATTTTCCTTAAGAAAATAATTTCTGTCACTCCCACCTTTAGCTACATTTCAATACTCGTGGAATTTCATGATAAACTTGGATTAAACAGCAGTATCAAAATCTTACCTGTGAGGTCTTTGCAATTGTTTGCACATGGTGTGTTGCACGTGAACTAATAAAATTAGTAGAATTATTGGCTATGTTTGCTGATGATCCAATGGGGAAATGTTGAGATTTGCAATTAGTCTTCCAGCTAAAGAAATAATTTGCTTCCTCCTTGGAAAAATGAACATTGACCATGGTTTGTGTTCAGAAGGTTTTTGTACCCTCACTACAGCTGCAGATACCAACTTGCAGGATGTGCTGTGCTAGAGGAGAGCACAGAGTGAATATTACAGGCAGATCATTTTATGTTCCACTCTTTTTTCATCTCCAGGTCAATTGCAAAAGAACTTGCAGACTGGCTTATCAGCAACAATGTAGTTGAGCACATTTTTGGACCAAATTTACATATTGAGGTTAGTATTTGATTATTATAAATTTGGTGTAAACATGGAGCATGAACTTGTTGTTCTAGTAAATCTTTCCTCACTGTTCTCACTTTGCAGATCATCAAACAGTGCCAAGTGATTCTGAATTTTCTTGCAGCTGAAGGGAGACTTAGTACTCAACATATAGACTGTATTTGGGCTGCTGCACAGGTATATATTGAATTTTTGTCATTGCAAGAGTGATAAAAGAAACACAAAATAGAAAATAAGTTGATTTTGTTTCACATTCTTAAAGTTGAATTTTTTGTTTTTCTTGGCTGAGTGTTTTGCTGACCAAAATGTCAAGTTGGGTAACTGCCACAGTTACTAGGTTATTTATTAGATGCAAGAAATCACCCTGGCTACTTTTATACAAGGGAAAAAATGAAGTTGTATAGCAAGGACAGAGTGTTTTCACTGGGAATGGGGATGAAGGTTGTAGGGCAGTTGCAGTATTTTTATTATTGTGCTAAATTGCCTTGCTCCTGTGTATTGTAGCTTCCATTTCTGGTACTCCTGGTGGGAACAATCAGGTGAAAATTGTGGTAGTGAAGTTTACAGCTGTGCTCCTCTGCTGCTCTTAAAATCTATAGAAGGCACTGAAATTTTATTTTTTGCTTGCTAAAGCTGGAAACTCTGATAGGCTTTTTGCCTTCAGGAAGATTTATTTGTGTGCTACTTTTAATGGGTCACTCTGCTTGTTATTTTAGGTTGTGACATTTTTATTTAGGGGATTTGAGTACAATAGGCATGGGCAGGCCTAGGGAACACACTGTTATAGCAAGTTAGAATTTAAAGAGGGTTTTTTATGTGTTCAATATTTCTTTGTCATTTATTTCAATCAGATAGTACTGAACACACACTCTGAACCAGTGTGGTCCATTGTCATTAAAACATGCAGCTGGAATGTTAATTAAATGCTCATTGGAACAGCATTTGCTCCACCATTTTTCTGTGTCAGAGTAATTAATAATTATTTATTTTACACTACATTTTAAAACAGTATTTTCACTTCCTTGATGTTTTCACACAGCATGTCACACACTGTTAGACCTCTGGACTTTTTCAATATATTTTATACTGCTTTAGGAATAATATAATCACCTAATTTTGATAATGCTTTTACAGTTTAAGTGTTCATTTTGACATAGTGATATTTTCACAATATGCTTGATATCAGAATTAAGCATGTCCTGATCTCTTCCTGTTAAAGGATCACTTCCTTAAACCTCTAAGATTGTTTAAAAGGCTGACACCTTTAGGCTGAAAGAACAGAAGGCTTTAAGGTTTATTTTCCACTTTTTAAATGAGCTTTCAGCCAAAAATTCATCTTCCCGAAGTTTAAGTTATCTCAAGATGTTTAAATGCATCTTTGTATAGAACCCACATGATTTCCTTGCACTGTGAATCCTGTGAAAGTTGGCCTGTACACAGTGAATTGCTGACACAGATGTTTTAATGCCAGGAAGGCAAAATAAAATAAATCATTAAAAAAAAACCCTTTGAGGTGCAAGTGTGGTAACCAATTTAAAAAATTTTTTTCTAGAAATTTCCTGTAAGCATTATTTTATTTTTTGAATAACAACATCTTTACAAACTTAAAGAAACTCTTTTAAGTGGCTGTGAAAAGCAGAATTTAACCAAAGAGGATTCATCCAGGAGCACTGTCCCTTTCATGTGGAAATGGAGTAGTTAGCTGAACACACTGTGGTATTTTTTGACATCCATCACTGAAAAGACAAAAGATTTCTTTGTAATCCTCACACAGTCTGTTCCTCAATAGTCTTTATTTGTATTTACCTCTGCTAATAAGGTAATCATTGCAAATACTGCTTCCCTCAGATTTAGCAGATAAACTTAATATTTTAGAAGTTATGTTTAAGTTCAAATACAAAACAAACTTCCAGTTCTTTTCACCCAATCTCTCAGAACTAGAAGTGTCCAAATTACTTGAGTCAAAATTGCAAATCTGCTGGAGTTAGGAATTATTTGACAGCTTCTCCTGAGAATTTGTACACATTTATTTGTTTGCTGCAATATTTGATTTACTTGTTGATTTTGCTGTTCTTGTTTCCTGCTCTGTTTGTTCCTTGTAGCTGAAGCACTGCAGTCGGTACATTCACGACTTGTTTCCTTCTTTGATCAAAAACTTGGACCCTGTCCCACTTAGACACCTCCTGAACCTTGTCTCAACTCTGCACCCCAGTGCTCACACTGAACAGGTAAGGACAAGGCCAGCAACGTCTCTGGCATGAGAAAATCAATTAAAGGAGAGGCTTAAACAGCCATGATGAGCTTGTCTTCCTCAAGGAGTGCAGAAAGGGGAACTCTAGGAGTAAAGTTGTCATGTTTCTTCAATTGCACCTTTCCTGGCTTTTGAAGGATAATTTTTAGAGATTATGTAACCACTGATGGAAGATTTTCACTTCCTGTCTGAAGTTACGATGCGTTTCACACGTTATTTAGTTGAGTTGTTTATTTTGATGAGTTATTTTGGTGAGCTGTAGTATTGACCTAGAGAAAAATGAACAGTGGATCTTTCTACCCAAAACCTGCTGCTTAATGGGACTTTTTCCTGGTTTTCTTTGCAGACCTTGTATTTGGCATCCATGCTGATCAAAGCCCTGTGGAATAATGCCCTGGCAGCTAAGGCTCAGCTGTCAAAACAAAGCTCCTTTGCATCTTTACTGAGCACCAACCTGCCCATGGGAAACAAAAAAGGTGTGTGGTTTTCTGGAGGTTAAATTTGGAATTTGCATAGACTCCATGTTGAGTTTGGACAAAAAGCAGGTATAGAACTTTCTCCTTGAAGTATTTTTTAAAAGTGTCATGCTGGTGTATTTTTCCAGCAGAACTTGAGGCTGTAGGTGAAAGCATGAAAAGTCTGTGAGTGCTTTTGGGGAGCTTTGTGTTTCAGGTCCATTCTGTTTGTATAGCTAGAGTACTCTGTAATTTCCTTTTTTCTTTTAAATTCAGAAAATTATCCATAACTATTCTTCTTCTGCACATCTGTGACTTAATAGCTGCACAAAAAGCTTACTTACCTTTTACCTAGTTTCTGGTATTACATGCTGTTTCTGATTTGGTGATTTTGTTTTTTACTGGACTGTCTATTTCCCCACAGTCATTACTAAAGGTGCTGCCAAGCCATTTTCCTGTAGTTTCCCTTTCTCTTCATCCTGCTGGCTTTTATGAATCATTGACAACTATATGCTGACAAAATGATTTTTAGTCACTTCTTTTTCCCTCCTGCTTTTTTCCTTCAGAAGAAGAAGAGCTCAGAAGAGCAGCCCCTTCCCCTTGTAAGTATAATTTTAGTTGTACACCACAGTCTGGCTCCTTTGAAGCTACAGTGCTTTTGAATTTGGAGCAGAATTAAATTTGAAATTTGGTTTTTATGAGAAATCAAATTAAATTATATTTTGAGTAGAATCTAGGAAATTTTTATAACTGTGGCAAGAAGAGACATCAAAATACACACTTTGTAAAATGCTCAGTGTTCTAAGTGAAATTTTTAGTGTTTAGGTACACATAGTTTAAGTTATATCTCTGTTTGCTGGAAGAATGCTCAATATTTGAGGCAGATTTATGCAATGCTGTTACATTCCAGTAATTACCTGTCAGTGAATAACTGGGAAATGTGCTTTTGAATTAGGGTCACCAGCAGCAAGCCCTCAAAGTAGTGACAACAGTGACACCCATCAGAGTGGAGGCAGTGACATTGAAATGGAGGAGCAGCTGATTAACAGAACAAAACACGTCCAGCAGCGACTTTCGGACACAGAGGTGAGAGTGTGGCTCTGACTCTGGGCATTCTGTCACTGAGCTACCTGTTACCAGCTATAAAAATGATGTTTTATCTGTACTTGTTTCCAAACCACCTCGGACAGATGTATTCCTGCATTTAAATAGTGTTCTAGTTAGGTTAATATCAGTAATGGACAGCAAGGCATTGTCACACTGGGGCTCTGTGCACATGCAAAGTCTGCACACACACCCTGTTAGCAACAAGGTAATGCAGAAAATCAATTATTAAATCTGAATCTTGCTTGGAGCATTTTGTCATCAGCAACCAAATTGAGAAGGAATGAATGGGAACTTGTAGATGTGACACATTTCCTCCTGAAGGAAGAATGATGTTTGAATGATGATGATGATATTAATTATGTATTTCCAGCGGTGCTTTATTTTCTCCACCAATCCTAAAAAAGCCCAAAATAATTGCAGGAATCCATGCAAGGGAGCTCTGATGAGACAGCCAACAGCGGAGAGGATGGCAGCAGTGGGCCTGGGAGCAGCAGTGGCCACAGTGACGGATCCAGCAACGAGGCCAACTCCAGCCACGCCAGCCAGTCGGCCGGCAGCCCCGGCAGCGAGGCGCAGTCGGAGGACATCGCCGACATCGAGGCGCTCAAAGAGGAGGAGGACGAAGAGGAAGAAGACGGGAGCCACAACCCACAGAAAAGCAGCAGGAGCACAGATCTACGAGGCAGAAAACTGGAATCCCAGGCGGGCATTTGCCTGGCAGATGGCCAGGGGGCCGCAGAGAGGAGCGGCAGCAGTAACGGGCAGGGCAAGGAGCACGTGTTCAGCGCCGACGCTGTGGCGCCCGTGGACAGCCGCATCCGCATGCTGGACACCTGCCCCCACAGTGAGGACACCGAGCACGACATGGCAGGGGACATGAGCACTGCTCACATTTCACAGGGCTCTCAGGATTCCTGCATCACTCACACGGGGGACTTCCTTGGGGAAACCATTGGGAATGAGCTGTTCAACTGTCGCCAGTTCATTGGGCCCCAGCACCACCACCACCATCACCACCACCACCACCACCATGATGGGTAGGTAGCTGGCATTTCACAGAGTCACACAATCACTGGTTTGGGAGAGATCCTAAAGATCCAGCCCATGCCCTGACACCTCAACTAAAGCCTGGCACTGAGTGCCACATCCAGGCTTTGTTAAACACACCCAGGGATGGTGACCCCACCACCTCCCTGGGCAGCCATTCCAGAACTTTATCACCCTTTCTGTAAAAAACTTCTTCCTGATATCCAGCCTATAATTCCCTTGATGCAGTTTCTTCTGACTCCTTCCATAACAGTTAGCAAAATCCTTTATCTGGGCAGATAGGTAGCAAAATCCTCAGCTGGTCAGAAATTGGGGTGTGGGCATTCTCGTGTAGCTCAGGATAATTTTGTCTTGCAGAGATGATCATTGTCACAGACAATTACACAGATATCTGATTTGTTAACATCTGATTAAAGTGTCTCTTAAGTTTTGGTTTTGAATAAATAAGACAGCATCTAAGAAAATGTTAAACATGTTTTTGGAAGTGCTGCAATTAGTTAACATTGAGAAGCCAACTCAGTCCTCATGCTAGTGAGACCTTCAGTTTACTTCTCTGTAGTTGTTTTTCCAATTCATACAAGGGCTGCTGTTCCAACAGATGATTCATCCTGACTTTAGCTTTAGGGAGATGTCTGCTCACTCGTAGTCTGCTATAAACAACTTCCTCTTTGATATTGTCCATTCTGATATTCTTCTTTTGCAGGCATATGGTTGATGATATGCTTAGTGCAGATGATGTCAGCTGCAGTAGTTCTCAAGTCAGTGCAAAATCAGAGAAAAACATGGCAGATTTTGATGGGGAAGAGTCTGGCTGCGAAGAAGAGCTTGTACAGATTAATTCCCATGCTGAGCTAACATCTCATCTTCAGCAGCATCTCCCAAACCTGGCCTCTATCTATCATGAACATCTGAGTCAAGGTAAGAGTGATCAAAGAAAAGCTGAAAAACTTGGTTTGTCATTTTGAATTAGTCTCCAGTAATTAAAATAATGAAGTTATTTTAACCATTTCTTTGTATTTGTCCAAAGAAACCACGATGACTGCTGAGAACTTGGGTTTCTCCAAGAGATTCATTTTTGTTTCTCTATTCATTTGTCAACACAGAAATATTCATTTGTGTTTAGCTGTGTTTATATTTTTAAATCCCCCCTTTCGATTTCATCTGGAGCTTTGAATGCAAGTTAAAACAAATAAAGGCACAAAAGAAGCTAGTGAGTGTTTTTTCTAATAGGCTATTTAAGGGTAAAGAAATGTGGTACTGAAATGCACGACTCTGTAAAAGATTTTCCACTCTGAAACTTTCTGCAGTTTTTGTGCTGTTGGGTTCACACATTACTGTGATTTTGTACACTTGAAATCATAAATTAACCTATAAATGAATGAACCATAATGGGCTCTAGTGAAGATAATTCTGGAAAAATGACTTAAAATATGATCTGATACTTTTGGGACTTTGCTCTAAAGGGCATTTTTGTTATTTCATCTTACACTGCCAAATCTTCTGCTTTACTTCAGGGTGCAATTTAAAATGCTCCTAAAACACTTCTCAAGAATTATATCATCTTTCCATATGTTATTTTGGCAGCTTTGTTTTCTTTTACCCTGTTTTTAAACATAATGGAGAGCAGGGTAGGGGAAGGGTTCATGTTTTTCTTCACTGGCCTGCAAGAACCAAGTTTGCTCTCATCCAGCAGACAGCAAACCCAGTGCTGTTTATATATTTCCATGAAGTAATTGAATGAAAAGTTTTTATGATAAATTTAAGCCTGACATTGTAAATTTGGATTTTTTTCTCTACACTGCAGAGTTGAATAAACTATTAAAAACTTTATAAATCTATAAATCAGCATATTTTTTTCAATTTTTTCCATAGATATTATTTGTCTAACTGAAGATTGAAATTACCGGTTGAGCATGAGGCCTTCAGTGCATTTTATTTTTGACACCCCTAGTTTTGCATGTGCGAATAATTACAGTGTTCTGTGTGCAGTCTGAATTTTCTACTTGACTTTGCTGTTCCATGGAAATGGTATTAAATAGCAGATCAATGAATGGTGCCAGCTGTGGGCACAGAGAGGAAAGAAAATGTCTATCAGTGTTTATGAAAACATGATGAGTTTTAAAACCCTGCACTTTGATGTTGTAGCACATGGAAAAATGCTGTTTATTTTCCCTGGTTTTCAGTTGGATGGAGGGAATCCTGTAGTAGGAGGGGAATTTATTGAAATGTGCTCCTTCCCTGCATTCCAGCCCTGGTGGTTATGGAGATAACTCCCTTTGGACCACAGCAACACAGAAAGGATGAAGAAATATATTAATTACAGTATGAATTAAATTAAAAAGCAATTGCATCTGCAGTTCTTCAGTGCTGGTTTTAATTGCACTTTGCCATTAGCCAAAAGCAGTGTAAATATTGGCCCAACTGCCCTGTTGGCTTCTGGTATGGTCTTTTAAGAACCCATATGTGAAAAAGGGCTGCAATTACAGGGTAGTTGCACTTTGAAACAGCCCAAGTTGACAAATAAAATGTGTTGTTGTTTGTGCACTTAGGGAATAATGTTCAACTCAGATGGTTCCTTCTGTTTGTTCACTAATGCTCTTCATGTTTTGTGCAGGACCAGCAGTTCACAAACATCAGTACAACAGCAATGCAGTGACAGACATTAATCTGGATAATGTTTGTAAGAAGGGAAATACCCTGCTCTGGGACCTGGTCCAGGATGAGGATGCAGTGAGTCAAATAGCAGAAAACACTATTTTTAAAAAGAAAATAAATACAAAATATTGATTGACCTTTCTTTCTGCTTGCTGCAGATTCATCTCTCTGAAGGGTTAATAAATGAGGCAGAGAAGCTGCTCTGTTCTTTAGTGTGCTGGTTCACTGACAGACAAATTCGAATGAGATTTATTGAAGGCTGCTTAGAAAACTTAGCAAACAACAGGTAACTTCAACCATAAATTATCTGTGTTATAAGTATCTTATTTTTGCTACATACCAGAAATCCAAGTTGGCTATAATGGCTATTTCATTTTACAGGAAGACAACTTAAACTAGGCAAAAGCAAAAGAATAAAAATAGTTTCCAAAATGTTGTAGATGTTTTTGATGCTCCTTTTTTTTTTTAGTGTCCTGAATTTCTCATTTTGTTGCATTTGTCTGTTCTTCCTTGAACTGCTTTCCTGCCTTTGGTAAAATCAGGTCTGCACCTCAGTCAGTCAGGGGCAAGCTCAGGTGCCTTGGCCTGAGCATTTTATGCTGAATATTCAGATTTTAGACACAGGTGGCTGAGGAACAGACAAGTCTGTTAGAGGGTTTAGTTTCTGTGAGGAAGGAGCCCCTTGACCTCAGAGAACTTGTTTTAATGCCAGCCAGAGCTGTGAGATTGTACTGGTGAAAGTGGAATTTATTTTCATGGTACAGATGACTGCTAGACATCACCTACTGTGTTGTGGTGTTACCTTTTTGCTGAGAACTTGTGAGATGAGTTACAAACATGCTGGGAGATTATTCTCAGCTCTGGGTCCAAGGAGTTGTGTGTAAAGAAATTGAAGTAAGTGTAGTTCAGGTTCAGAAAACTTCTTAGTTGACTTGATGGGAGATTTCACAAGCACAGGAAGGACCTGAGCCTGTTGGAGCACCTCCAGAGAAGCTGATGAGAGGGATGGAGCCCTCTCCTGTGAGAGAATTGGGATTGTTCAGCCTGGAAAAGGCTTCAGTCCCTAATTGTGGCCTTCAGTTCCTGAAGGGACCTGGGGAGACACTTCTTACAACAGCCTGGAGTGACAGGACAAGGGGCAATGGCTTCAAAATGAAAGAAAGTAGGTTTAGATTAGATATGAAGAAAAATTTGTTGATTGTGAGGGTGCTGAGGCCCTGGCAGAGGTTGTCCAGAGAAGCTGTGGATGCTCCATCCCTGGAAGTGTCCAAGACAGGGCTTGGAGCACCCTGGGACAGTGGAAGGTGTCCCTGCCATGGCAGAGGATGGAATGAGGTGATTTTTAAAGTCCCTTCCAACCCAGATCACTCTGTGATTTATGATTTACAGCGCTTTCCTTTAGTTGCTGTGCTCACAGAACTGGAGCTTCTCAAAGGAATTTTTCAGTCAATTATTTCAGTTTTGTAACAATCCCATCTTGCCTCATTTTTCTCCCTTAGATCTGTGGTAGTTTCACTTCGCCTTCTTCCCAAGCTGTTTGGAACATTCCAGCAATTTGGGAGCAGCTATGACACACATTGGATCACAATGTAAGTAGGCCCCTGTCCCAAGAATTTAGGGGGCTCTTTGGTGTGTAAAACCCTGTGAAAGGTGAGGATATTACAGAGTTCAGCATTCCTTGGCAGAGCAAACCATGCCTGGTGTAAGAGAATGGACTGACAGAACTGCTGATAAGGGGACAGTGATAATCAGCAATTTTCCTTGGCCTTTTTGATGTGACATTTAAACATATGCCCAGTTCTGAGTTAGACCTCTGCTTTAGGGCCTTTAGGAACAGTTTTCATGGGCTCCTCCACAGGGAGTGTTCTGTCATTCCTACACCTGAAAATAGCATTAGGAAACCTTAAGGATTGTGAGGAAGAAGAGAGTACAGTAATGGAAATGCTCCTGGGATGGAAAAATGAATGTTCACTCTGGGGGGTTATGTGTGTGCCATTTTCCTGGAACAGCTGTCTGCTTCTTGGGGCTTTTCTGATCTTTTTCCTTTGAATTGCCACAGGTGGGCAGAAAAAGAACTGAATATGATGAAACTTTTCTTTGATAATTTGGTACACTACATCCAAGCAGTCAGGGAGGGACAACACAAACATGCACTGTAAGTACACAGCTGGCTTGGAGTGTTTGATATTTTATGGTTTAACCAGTTTTGCTGCTGATGTGTTCTTGTAAGTAAAGGCTTTCTCTAGGGACATTTCCTGGCTTTTACAAAACTCTGTAAAAACATTTTAAATAGCTCCTTTTCCTTCAAAAATCAACTCTCGTGTCAGTTTTTGTTAGAAGTCATGTTGAATATTTGTGTGCAACTTAAACATGAAGGTTTTGATATCCAAGGTAATTTAAAGTGATTTTGTGTACTAGAACTATTGGAATGTTTTAGTTTTAAAATTTGTCATTAGCCTTTGCATGATTTTTTTGTTGGAATACATTCATCTGCACTTTAATCTGTGTGATTAAAATCAGGTGTACATAAACAAGCAATGCAATTTCCAGCTCCCCAGTCCCAGAGGAACAGACTGTTCATGTTTTGACAGATGTCAAAGTCAATATATGGGCACCCACATCTGAAAAATGCTGCTATTTATGGGCCCAATTTAACTTCTTCCAATCTAACTTCACTCTTTATATTAGATGTTGCTTAAATGAGGAATTGCTTAGGAAGGTGGGATCCTTTAAATTCAGATAAAATGAGGAATTGTTCTGCTCCTTTTACCACCAAGCTTTTACTGTATAAATAGAAATAAAGTCAGTATTTTTATATAAGTTATGAAAATATTTTCATAAAGAATATGTATAATTTGGAATTGGAAATTTAGAGTAGAAATATCAGCATTTTACAACTTAGGGAGAAAAATAGGGTAGATACTGCAAGGTGACAAAATGATGCATTTGAATTGAACTGTAAGACCTAAAACCCACTCCTGACCCCCTTCTCAATTCCTGAGAGGAAAAGGACTTTATCTAGTGAGAACTGTTGTGTCATTCTGCTGTTTGGGGTGGTTCTGCAGCATCTTCAGCTGGGGTTTGGGCCATACACTAAACTAGGAATTCAGAAAGAAAGAATTGTAAGAAACAATCATTTATGCTTTTAAGAGGCACAAGGATGAGTAGGAAAGAAGTTATGGCAATAAACAATGAAATAAACTTCCATTTTTTGTCCAAATTTTTGTTCAGATACAGCCACAGTGCAGAGGTTCAGGTTCGTCTCCAGTTCCTGACGTGTGTGTTTTCTACTCTGGGATCCCCAGATCATTTCAGTGAGTATTTCAGGTTATCTTCCCACAAAACCACCCCAGAGTAAGTGAAGGCTTAGCAATCCATGCCAGCTTAATGTGTTGTTTCAAACATACAATTTAGAATAATCCCTGAGACAGTTTCAAAAGAAGGAAGATTTTCTGGCAAAGGTACAGAACCAACATTGGAGTTCAAATTCTGTTGCAGTTCTGTGAGAACAAATTTTCATGTTCTCTGTGCTGCAGTTTTTCTAAATAATAGGATTGTAGTAATTACTAAAGGAAGATAATACATTATGTACATAATGGTTTATGTGCATAATGAGGTCTTTTACTGGAGTACTGCATTCCAAAAAGAAATAATTCTTCATATTTTAATACTGTCAGAATTAATTTTCCTTGTGAAGAAAGAAATTACACTTTTTACAATTAATATTTGGGTGGTCTTACTATAGGTAGTCAAATTGTCATTTTTGTGTTGTGACCTGACAGAAATATTCTGATTTTTCTGTGTGTTCTTGGGTTTTATGGAATATTTGGTGTTACAAAGGAGTGGTTAAAAATACTTGCCCAATTGTAGGGTTGAGTTTAGAACAAGTGGACATCCTGTGGCACTGTTTGGTGGAAGATTCTGAATGTTATGATGATGCACTACACTGGTTCTTGAATCAAGTTCGGAGCAAAGACCAGCACGCCATGGGAATGGAGACTTACAAGCATCTTTTTTTGGAAAAGGTATGTGCAGAGTTAATTGCAGCCTCATCATTCCAATAATGAATAGAATGTTTTATTCCATAGCAGAACTGTTGGTTGCATTTAAAATTGTTTCTGTGGAAATCATCTCTTCAGTAGTCCAGGAGGGCCCTGCTTGTCATGGAAAGGTTTTTCTGTGCTTGGAGAGAGGAAGGAAATGGATTTGTGGGAATTCTTTCCAGAGTACAATTTACCTGAGTGCTTCTTTACAAATAGCCCATGTGTTCTGTCTGCAGCTGTGCAGCACTTTATTTTAATTTGGAGAAAAAACTTCACAAAACTGTAGTTTACCTTATGCTGTGCAGCTCCACCTGACTGAAAAATGGACTTTTCTTTTTCAGAGGGACCTATAAATATCAGCAATACAGCCACTGAAATGACAAACTTGCAGAGCTTTCTCCAGGGGGTTCTGTTCCATCCATCCATCTATTTTGACAGATATTACAAAATGGATAGATTGTGCAATAATTAATGTAGTCTAGTTCTTTCCCAAGACTGCACAGGATTTTGTCTAGTTTTGCACATGTATAAGTTTTTTTTGGATGGATGTCACATATGCTAACAAGTTCTCCTGCTGTTGATGAGTTAAGCAGCTGATGTTAAAATGAAATAACTTTTTTCCTCTGCATTGTTGCAGTTCAAATCAGTGGTGAAGTGAACTGTTCAAGCCAATTATAGTTGATTTCTTTATTCTATCTAAAACTCAGAGTATGATCTTTTCCAAGAACAAATCTGTTTGATCTACTGCATTTGAGTGGGATTAATAATAGCAGTGATCAGTAATAACAGTGCTAGTGAAATAAATACCCTGCAATTGCTCTATGTTCCAGCAGTGACATTTTTTGCATTTTAGATGCCCCAGCTAAAACCTGAAACCATCAGCATGACTGGCCTGAACCTCTTCCAGCACTTGTGTAACCTGGCTCGGCTGGCCACGAGCGCCTACGATGGGGGCTCCAACTCCGAGGTGAGCCTGCCTCTGCCCCTGCTTTGCTTCTCTCTGCCACCTTGTCTCTCAGGGCAAAGACAGGAAACCATCAAACCCTGATACCTGTTGCCTGCATCTCTTTGTGCAGTTTGTCATATTTTATCATAACTGAGCTATATCCACTGTTGAGTTTAAAAACAGATTTGTAACATTTACTTACCTCAAAGACTCAAATGACATTCTGTTAGTCATACCTAACTCTGACTAGAAATGTGTTGCAAAATGTCATGTATTATACACTTCAGAAGTTTTTAATCCAGAGCAATTACCTCATTAATAAAATTATATTTAGAATATATTCTCAGATTGATTTGTTTTTTTCTTGCAATGAATATTGATTGTAGTTGTGGTTTTACAGCTTCATTTGGAAGTACTCCTGTTTGTCAAAAATGAAATTTCACTATTTTGAATTTCAATCAGTTGTCCTCATGTGTGACTTTGAAACTGTTTGTGAGAAATTGAGAGTTCTGTAGTAATTGGTGTGTGCAGTGATGACAGTGCAAACAGTGGAGAAAATGAGATATTGTTATGATTGAGTCAAGAGGTAAAAAGAATGCCTAAGATCAGAAAACCCTCACTCCCAGTAAAATAATGAGCAATGTTTTGTTTCTGTGCTTGTTTTCCTTTTGTCCAACAGCTGTGTGGCATGGACCAGTTCTGGGGCATTGCTCTAAGGGCCCAGTCTGGAGATGTCAGTCGAGCAGCCATCCAGTACATCAACTCCTACTACATCAATGGTATTTTCATCCTTTTTTTGCTGTTTGAAATGCTTTAAAGAATACCCAGCACTATCCTTTTATTATTCTTTTATATTTTATTCTTTATCCTTTTATTATTCTTAGTATTAAAATGCATTGTTCCAAAGCTGTGCTTATAAATTGACTTGAACTGGTATTGCAGGTAAAACTGGTCTGGAAAAAGAGCAGGAATTTATTAGCAAGTGTATGGAGAGTCTGATGATAGCTTCGAGTAACCTGGAGCAAGACTCTCATTCAAGCCTGACCATTATTGAAAGAGGGCTCTTAATGCTGAAAACACACCTGGAGGCTTTCAGGAGAAGGTAAAAACCTCTATTGATCTATTTGGATGCAGAATTTATTTCTGTTCCTCTTACCATAATGTTAAGTGTGATTATTAATTTAAGAAATGGTTTCTTTGTGTAAAGGAAAGACAGTAGGGAGTAATTGTGCAAGGTAATAAAGTTTAAACAATTACCAGTGTTGGCCCTTGTTCTTCTATAAAAATATGTGGATGTGTTTGTTTCCCCATCCCTCACCAAAGAAACTTCTTTAAAGTTATCTTAATTTTATTTGAAATACAGTGAGGCTGTCCATAACTTCCTCTTACTGAAAAAAAATCAAAACAATGTTTGTAGGATTTGTCTTTCATTGTTCAGCAAACATTTGTATTAAACAGGCTTTGGCAAAAGCACTTTTTCCATGTTTTTCCCTGCTTCCTAAGGTTTGCATATCACCTGAGACAGTGGCAGATTGAAGGCACTGGCATCAGCAGTCACCTGAAAGCCCTGAGTGACAAACAGTCTCTACCTCTAAGGATTGTGTGTCAGCCAGCTGGGCTCCCTGACAAGGTGGGTGAAAATCCCTTCCAGGCACACCCTCCCTGCCCAGTGCTCCTGATCCCACAGCTCTCCTGGGAAAATAAACCCTCTCTTTCCTTTCAGATGACCATAGAAATGTACCCCAGTGATCAGGTGGCTGATCTGCGAGCAGAAGTCACCCACTGGTATGAAAACCTGCAGAAGGAGCAGATCAACCAGCAGGCACAGCTGCAGGAGTTTGGCCAAAGCAGTCGCAAGGGGGATTTCCCTGGTGAGCTCTTCCTGCCTGCAGGTTTTGCCTTTACAACTTTAATGATTGTGGGGATTTTTCCCTAGATACCTCAAAGCAAGCATTATGATTTATTTTCTTTACTTGTAGTTCAAATTAATATCACCCCCTCTTCTAATTAATATTGTTTTTTAAGCACTACCATTTGTTTGAAATAGCAAAGAAAGTAAATCCTTTTAAGTCCTTGAATCTGTCCAAATTCCATGTTCCAGCAGATTTCCCCCCATTTCTTCTTGTTGCTTGAATGATGTTATTTTCTATAAACTGGAGATTCTGTTGCACATGACTTGATAAAATTTTACATTTCTGTATATCTTATTCTGTATTTCATCTGATTCATGCACTTCTGGCTCTGCCATTGAGTCAGAGTTTGAAGCCACAATTCAAATCCATAATTTATGCTCTGTGTACATGTATTCCAGTCAGGTGGAAGATTTTCCTTACTCCTGCAATTGCTTTTTAATTTATGGTCATCCAGTAGCAGAAATGATTCTTCATCCTGCTTTGAGGCTGCTAATTTGGAATGTCACCTTGCTTTGTACAGTGAATATGCATCCTCTTGTTATTTCCTCTTTGTGAGTGAATGAAAATTCCTGCTTTATCCTAAAGGAGGGTATTATATTCCTGATATATATTACAGCATTCTTATCACTTATTTCTGTTCAAAGTGTTTTCTGAATTTTCTTTTATGTTTTCTCAGTTTTTCTTTCTCATTATAAGCATGAGTTAGCATGTAATGAACAATTATCTGAATAAATTCTGTCCATGAACAGCTCTTTCCAACACCACCATTAATATATATTTAAACATGATTTAAACTTGCTCTTCACAGTTTAACAAGTTCTAAAAAATCTGTTTTAATGAGACACAATGTAAGTAAACCAGACTGAAATTTGGACACATGAATTGCCTTTTTTGTAGAATCCTTTTCCAGCCACTTGTCAGAAGCAGTTTTAGTAAAGAAACTGTCTTGTTTTCCACCACATAGCAGTAAATATTTATTTTTATTGTAACAGGCGTTTTAGAAACATGTGGTCATGTTGGACAAAGTGTGCTTGTTAGAAGAGAGGCTTGGTTGTCTGCACGAAATAGAATTTAATTCTTCATCTTTTGATTGTTCAGGTTTCTGGTTCAGTGTTGAGTTCTTTGCAGGGTGTTCTCAGTTTTTCCCTTCTGAAGTGGGTGTGACTTCTTTGGTTCCAACTTACATTTAAGATTAATCAGTGTTTCTTTGACTTGACCACAAGTGTGTGGTACAAGGGAATTTTGTTGATGATCACAATCATTTTTCATTATCCTTCTGTTGCACAGTGTCATTTACTACAAAATATGGAAGACATGTTTGAATTTGTATTATAAATACTTTACACTACAAAGTTGGGTGACCTGGTGTTGAAAAGGTTATTTGTGAATACAAATGCAAGTAAAGTAAATTCATGCAAGTAAATTTAGTTTATGTATACAAGTTTTAATTAGTTTAATGTAATAATCACTTTTCTTAAGGAAATGGCATCAAGATTTTGCCTCTGCTGAAGGGTGTACTGTCAAAACTGTGAAACTTAAACCATGATTCCAGAATTCTGCTGAAATAGGCTTTTATCCTAGGTGGCCTCATGGGACCTGTGAGAATGATTTCATCTGGGCATGAGCTGACAACTGACTATGATGAGAAAACTCTGCACGAGCTGGGCTTTAAGGACATGCAGGTACTGCCAGCATGGGACAGGCCCTGGAGCTGTGGCCAAGCCTTGGGTCTGCTCTGCTGCAGCTGATTCTGCACCTGGGGCTGGGTGTCAGCAATCCTGGGGGATGGAGCTCAGGGCTGGAGTATCTCAGCCTCAGGGGCAGAGTCAGGAGTGTGATTGATGCTGTGTGAGGGCTGACCTAGAACAGAGGCTGGACACAGCTAAGTTTATTAAAAGGATCTCCTCCATGGATCCACCTTGGGCAGCACAAGAGCCCAGCCAGGGCTGCACCCAAGATGAACCAAAATGGTCCCAAAATGCACAACCAGGCACAGGGTCTCTCACTTTTATCAGTTCTGCTCCATTTGCATCTTGCAGTTCATTGCCAATTACTGCCCCAGCCCATCAAGTCCTATGCTTGTTCTTTCTCTTCATTCTGCACTTGTGTTGCTGGGCCTGAGATCTGGATCATTTGTCCTTGGTGCCCAGCTAGAGAAGGAATTGTTTTGTCTACCCACTGTGCAGAGAGCTCACCATCCCATAATATGGAGCCCAGACCCACACACTAAAGCAGCACAGAACCTGAAAAATAGAAAAGCCAAACCTGAGGCATCAAGTGCAGCTACACCATGAATGCCTTAAGTGAAAGCAAACCCAAACTTCATTTGTGGCACTTGCTGAAAATGCTGCAAAGCCAAGAGTTGACTACAAAACAGAAATTTGTCTTTAATTTTTTATTCTGAGCCTTGTGAAAACATTCCAGGCTTGCCATAAAGCTCTCTCTGCTCCCTTGTGTGCTGCAGATGGTGTTTGTGTCCCTCGGTGCCCCCAGGAGGGAGCGCAAAGGGGAAGGTGTCCAGCTCCCAGCCTCCTGCTTACCTCCTCCTCAGAAGGACAACATTCCAATGCTCCTACTCCTGCAAGAACCTCACCTCACCACCCTCTTTGATTTGTTAGAGATGCTGGCCTCTTTTAAGCCTCCTTCTGGAGAAGTGGCTATGGAAGATAGTGAGGTAATTCAGAGTAATTCTATTAGAACAATTGCATTTAAGTCTTATTTCATTGGATCTGGTTTTCCTGTGTAGCCAATTTTTCTCTACTCTTTTCAGTTGCTAGAGATGTTTATTGCCTGCTCATTCACATGGTAAAATCTTCCTAATTCTCCTTTTTTCTTAGCAATAATATTGCTAAGATATTGCTAATATTTTCTTAGCAATAATAGAACATTTGAATGTTCTAAATACTGTGGAAACTATAAAAGCAATTCTTAAGAAACAACATTGATTATTTAAATTGATGTGGTGACTCATAATGGGAATTGGCTTGAAGAAAGGTTTGTATTGCAAAAACCCAAGCTTGATCTTGAATGCCATCACTAGCTTGAGGGAAATTAAATCATATATAGTACATTTGAACCTGTAATTTATTTATAAGTTTTATCTGCATTTAAATATTTCAAAATATGTGATGTGATTTAAAGGTCCTATAACTTAGTATCTTGCAAGTTGGGACCTCAGTTATCATATCCTAATTATGGATTTAGTTATTAGATAGAAAACAGCTTCTTAATTACAAATAAATACATTTTTGGGCTTTGAAATGTCATTTTCTCAAAGAAGTTCACAGTAAGAATGGTTATGGTTTGGTTTGTCAGAGTGCAAGGTGTGAAGAGCTCCATCTCCATGCAGAGAACTTATCCAGACGCGTCTGGGAACTGTTAATGCTCCTACCAACGTGCCCTAATATGCTGCAGGCATTCCAGAATATTTCTGATGAGCAGGTGAACAAAGTTTTACACATTTATCTTTATTATACTTGAATTTTTTAGCATCCATGTTTTAGTTGAAATGTCCCCAAATAGCAATGTTACATAGTAAATCTGTTAAGTGTGCTGAGACAAGAGTAAACCTAATAAATCTAAAACCAAACAGAGATGTAAGCTCCCAAAGTTTATTTTTATCATTTATTTTCCAAGTTTATTTTATAAATTAGAAGACTAGTCAATACTAATGATCACAATGTTTTTACTTGGATGGAAAGAGCAGTTTGTTCAGCTGCAGCCTGGCTTTAGCACTGTGGCTATTGTGGTGCTGATACTTCTGTATTCTATTCCCTCAGCTCATAGCTTGGCTTGCTTGGAAGCACAGTTGATTTCTACAGATAAAAATATTATTCAACCTCTTTAAAAGTGGTTGAAATTACATCTGAACAGATTGTAGATATTACAGCTTTTTATGCACACATGCATCAAAATGTTGGTGGCAGTTACAGTGTGATGTTTTCTTTCCTCTAATGTAAAATGGTGTCTATTTTAGCATATAATAATGTTGCCTTTTTATTATTCAGATTGGTAATCATGTATAGAAATCTGCTTGATATTGTCCAATTTTAGGTAACAGATGAAATTAAACCCTACATAATTTGTCCATGCCACTTGAAAAATCCTCTCCCTGAATTTTTAGTCAGATGAGCATTACATATAATTGTATTAATTATTTTCTATCTTTTTTTCATCTTTTAAGGGTAATGATGGCTTTAGCTGGAAGGACCTTCTGAGGATCAAAAGTGCCCATAAACTTTTGTATGCCCTGGAGATCATTGAAGCTCTGGGGAAGCCCAACAGGAGGATAAGACGGGAATCGACGGTAATTTCCTTGCACAGAATCTTGATTTTTCTCTGAACGAAAGCATAGATTGATAGTTTATTTTATAATATTGCAAATCCTGAGCTGTTTTTACAGTTAATTTTGTTTTTCTTTAGGGAAGTTACAGTGATCTTTACCCAGACTCAGATGATTCAAGTGAAGATCAAATAGAAAACAGTAAAAACACGTGGAGCTGCAAGGTTTGTTTTTCCTACACTATTCCATGATACCTAAGACAAATTTTCAAGAGAAATATAAATTTAAACATTTAAAACATTATCCTAAAATCTTTTATCTCAAATTTAGGGATAACATTTGCAAGTTTTTCTGTTATCAGGCTTGTAAATGTGTGGTGGCCATGTACAATTATTTCATTTGTTTTCATAAAATACCCAGCTGAATAATTTGTAATTTATTTATTAATTTGTAAAGCTTAGGTTGGTATCTAACTGATCTTAGTGGTGTTTCTGTATCTGCTTTTTCTCACATTGATTCCATTGATATGTTTACAGTTTGTTGCTGCTGGAGGGCTCCAACAGTTACTGGAAATTTTCAATTCTGGAATCCTAGAGCCTAAGGAGCAGGAATCATGGACTGTGGTAGGTGTTCACTCTGCATTTGTATCCAGAAGAACATTCCTGGTATTTGTAAAGACTTTTAATGCTTTGAGCCTTTGTTACAGTTATTTTTCCTTTGTGAAATAGATCCATTCTCTGATTGAAACCATCAGAGTCTAGGTAGTAGCATCTTTTTTAAAATATTTTATATTTCTGGAAGAGCTTATTTTAAAAAAGCAAGTATACATATACTTCGGCTTTTTTATGTTTTAAAACCATCCTTCCTCTCTTTCTGTGGATTTTGGGGAGGGCTGTCTATTCTTTAAATTGTAGAACTTAAAATTGAAACTCATGGAAACTTAGAGGGGAAAAAAATCTGGGTTCCTTCCTCAGGAATGATTGCAACTGCATTGGTGTTACTATAACAGATCATACTTCTTTAAAGAAACCAAAAGTAACCAAACATGATTGGAGTATTTATTTATTTATTTATGCTATTTTTTCTGCTTATTTTAAGGAAAGTTGTTATTTGGAGAATTATTTATTACAGTCTGCATTAAAAGCACTAATCTGTTAATTATCTTTCCCTTGTCTAAGAGGCCAAGAAATAGAATTTTCCCTTGCTGTCAGTGAGACAGTTAGCATAGTGGCTGTGCTGCTAATAAAGACACTTGTCAATAAGGCACATGTTCTATGAGAATGACTAATAATCACCTTTTTCATTATTATTCTATCAGTAGTTTGAGCTACATTCAAGTTACTTTTAGTTTTTTGTTCTTTATCCCTTACTGAGGTTTTCAGTTACAAATTCCATAGCAGGCATTGAATTATGTGTAATCCCTCAAAATTGAAGGGATTTATTGCTAAAAGAGTAAATGTGAAGTCAAAGTTGAAGATTTCTTTTGTATTTGTGGGGTTCCCCGACAAAGGGAGGAATGATGAATCTGACTCCATGTTTTTAGAAGGCTAATTTATTATTTTATTCTATTCTATTATATTAAAGAATACTAAACTAAACTATACTGAAGAATACAGAAAGGATACAGACAGAAGGCTAAAAGATAGTAATGAAAACTTATGACTCCTTCCAGAGTCCCAGTTGGTCATTTGTCATGGACATATGAAAAATTTTCTATGAAAAATCCTTTTGCTAGGATTTTTCTCCTGAGAAGCTGAGAAGCCTCAGAGGGAAAGAAAACCAATGATTATCTGCTGTTGTGGAATGCAGCAGGTGCATCTTTGATTGTCCATGTTGGTTGTTTCTAAGTAATGCCAATCACAGTCAGCTGGCTCGAACTCTCTGGGAGTCACAGCTTTTGTTATCGTTCTTTTCTATTCCTTTCAAGCCTTCTGATGAAATCCTTTCTTCTATTATTTTAGTATAGTTTTAGTATATAATTTTCTTTTAATGTTTTATATAACATAAAATAATAAATCAGCCTTCTGGAACATGGAGTCAATATTCTCATCTCTTCCCTCATCCTGGGACCCCTGTGAACACCACCACAGTCATTGAGTTAAAACAATTCACATGAGACCAATGAAACAACCACCTGTTAGATAAACAAGCTCCAACCACATTCCAAAGCAGCAAAACACAGGAGAAGCAAATGAGATAATGTTGTTTTCCTTTTTCTCTGAGGCTTCTCAGCTTCCCAGGAGAAGAATCCTGGGCAAGGGAATTTCTCCAGAAAATATGGCAGTGACAGATTTCTTTTCCTTCCCCTTCCCAGTGGCAGCTGGACTGTCTTGCTTGCTTGCTGAAGCTGATCTGCCAGTTTGCAGTGGACCCCTCAGATCTGGATCTGGCTTACCACGATGTCTTTGCCTGGTCTGGGGTGGCAGAGAGCCACAGGAAAAGGACGTGGCCGGGCAAGTCCAGGAAAACCACGAGCGACCACGTCAAGGGCCTTCACATCCCCAGGCTGACAGAGGTAGGAGGCACACAGAGGTTCTGGGAGCTGTAGGAAACATCTCCTTTGCTGAAAGAGTAAATGTGAAGCCCTTATTTTAGTTACAAAATCATGGAGTGGAAAAGTTAGTAGTGCTAATTGATCTCAGTAATGTAATTGATCTCTTGCTTGTTCTCTAGAAAAGTATTTGCATAGTTTTAAACCTGGCAACCAAAAGGTGGTTTTTGGTGATTGATGAACACATTAATTGGGAATTCAGAATTGCAGTGCTTTGTCCCTGTTTCTTAGATTTTATTTCCTGAATTGATCAGTCCTTTTTTACAGTAGCATATTATTATTATTAACCTGTATTTATAACATGAGCTGCCCTTGTCCTTGCTAAATCCATGTTTTTAGCAAACACTGAAATAACTTTATTAGGGATATCTGAATGAGTATGAGCTTACCTGCAGCTGTAAACCTTCCTGCCAGGTTGCTGCATGCTGATTTCCTAAGGCAGGCTGAGCACAGGGGATATTTTGGCATCAGGGGAACATTCAGTGTAAATTGACTTTCTTGGGCACAGCACCAGCTGTGACTGCCAAAAAGTGCAGGTCTGAGCTGGAGCCAAACTTCCCCTTTGTTAAACCTGGAAAGACCTTAACTATTCTATAAATATCAGCCTTTTTTGATAAATCCCTAAATCACCAGGGCTACTGTCATATAGGGAACTTAGCACAGGTATTAAATTTTTGAACATGTAAATGCTGCTGTTGCTTTCTCTAACTGGTTTTAAATTTTTAGTTGTCAATTGATAAGTATTCTTGATTTGATATTTAAGTATTTTAAGATTTTCTTCACACTTGCATTTTAAAATTCTGTGTAGTCTGTCAGATTGGCTAAAGATGAATATTTTAAGAGAGTGGTTAGTCAGTAAAATGTGTTGATCACAGAGGTAGGCAAAATTTAAGTGTCCAACCTCATCCTCAGCCCTGTCTCCTCAAACATAGGGTTTTTAAAAGGCTGTGAGTAGTTTATGCTTTAAAAAAAACCCATGTTTTTACTAAAAGGATTAAATAAATGGTTGATTTTCCTATTCAGTTGAATTGTCTTGTTTAGAGAATGAAATTTTAGCATCTAGCCCTAGTCTGTGAAACATGGGATTTTAGCTCTGCTTTAATAAAACCAGTAAATTGTTAACTGTGAAGATGCTGTGGTTTGCCTTTGGCCCTTCCTCCTCTGCACAGGTGGGTTTATTTAGATTCACACAGTGTGTATATTAAAAAACAGATCAAAAAGCTTGTTGTTATATTAACTTGTTTTTTTTTTTTTTTCTTTCGACTTCAATTTTTAAAGGTGTTTCTTGTACTTGTCCAGGGAACCAGTTTGATTCAGCGACTTATGTCAGTTGCTTATACATATGACAACTTGGCACCTAGGTACAAATCTTCTTATTTTTGTGATAAAGCTGATGAGTGTGCTCATTTCCATCGCTGCTTTCCTGCAGGACCCGCCCGGGGCTCTCCCAGCTGTGCTCCCTCTGCCACACTGAGCTCCAGAGGCTGAAACTTGCTTTTCTTACTCACCTCCTGCACTGGCAGAGAGGAGAGGGGTGAGAACTCTGTGCTCAGGGTGTGAGGCATGGGTGTATAAACTGTAAATGACACAAATTCTCATGCCAAAATGTGGCAATGTTCCTCACTTGGGGTCACCAAATGTGGTGGTGCTCTCAGGGGTCCCAGGACTAGGGAAGAGATGAGAATCATGACTTCATGTTTCAGGAGGCTGATTTGTTATTTTATGATATATATTATGTTAAAAGAAAATTATATATTAAAACTATACTAAAGAATAAAAGAAAGGATTTCATCAGAAGGCCTGAAAGGAAAGGAATGATAATAAAATCTTGTGACTGACCAGAAAGTCCGAGCCAGCTGACTGTGATTGGCCATTAATTACAAACAACCAACATAGACCAGTCACAGATGCACCTGCTGCATCCCACAGCAGCAGATAATCAATGTTTACATTTTGTTCCTGAGGCCTCTCAGCTTCTCAGGAGAAAAATCCTAGCAAAAGGATTTTTCATAAAATGTCAGTGACACCAAAATCCCTTCTTTGTTTTCTCCAGAGCATTCTCAATTTCAAGGCAGTGTAAAGGAGAAATTAAAATAAATTCACTTTCATGTTGCTTAGTTGTCTGTCAATTTTGACTTCTTTTTCCCATCCTGCTGATACTGAAGGCAAAATCTGACTTATTGGAGATTTTGGTCCTATTGCCTTTTTGTCCTGGGAGAAGCAATTCTGTGTAAGGCTGCATTGTGGCAGGCAGAGTGGTGCTGGGGAGGTCAGGTTTTTGTAGAATTGATTCCAAGTGATGGATAGTTGTTTTACCATATTTTTAAAAGATTGTTAAGGGCATTCAGAACATTTCCAGTCTGCAGGTGTGCTTAACTTGACCTCTAGTTGAGTTGCAGGAAAATTTTTTAAGTATATATGCTCTATTTTTGGTTTCATAACCTTTTATTGTAATTCATAAAAATGGAAGTAAATAAATAGAAACATTTAAAGTTTGCAAATGTTTATTCAGAGTGTGGTTCCTTTATGAAGAAAACTAGATTTCCTCTGTATGGGTCAGTTCTTAGCTCTGACATCTCTGTTTTGGATAAAATAAAGAAGGGGCTGTGGGTACTTCTCTTTGGCTTTTAATCTTGTAGTCAGTAAAGCTTTATGGGGGCGACTTGAAGGTTTGCATAGTTTTATTATTGTTGCTAATTTTGAATACTGCAAGCAGTGAATCCTTTTAAGATGAATTAAGATTTTCCAAGTGGTTACTTAAGAGTAACTGTGTTGTGCCTTGTGTGTACTTGTATTTCTGAAATCTGTTATGTGCTGTGTGATAATATTCAAATGATTTTCTCTTCTTCCCATCAGGGTGTTGAAGGCTCAGTCTGATCACAGGTCAAGGCATGAAGGTCAGTGCTGCAAAAAAGCTGGGTCAGGAGCTAATCACAGGGATGGGAAATTGATGATAATTTATTATTTGGGTTTATTCCACCATTAGAAAGATGGAAAATCATTTTACTCTAAGGAAATATCCCTGGTTTCTGAGTGAAATCCAGTCCAGGTTTTTTCCCCAGTCTGGAGTCAGGGTGAAATCTGGTCCTGGTTATTCCCTGATCCACTTTCCAGGGGAAATCCAGTCCATGTTTTCCCCATCTGGATTTTCTGTGAAATCCAGTCCAGGCTTTTCCCTGAGCCACTTCCCAGGAGAAATCCAGTCCAGTTTTCCTTCAGTCCCAATTCCAAGTGAAATCCAGTCCGATTTTCCTTCAGTCCTAATTCCAGGAGAAATCCAGTCCAGTTTTCCTTCAGTCCCAATTCCAGGTGAAATCCTGTCCAGGTTTTCTCCCCATTAAGCTTCCCAGAGAATTCCTGTCTGGGTTTTTCCTCTCCTGTTTCTGGCTGAAATCTCATTGAATTTTTCCCAATCCTGTTTCAAGGCTAAATCCCATCTAGATTTTCCCCTATTCCTGCTCCTACCCCCGATCCCCAAACTTTATCTAAGACCAGGAAGGGGGAAATTCAGTTTTATTTTGGGAGTGAAGCTGGGGCAGTGGTTGGAAGCATCTTCTGCTCAGTGAGGTTTTCAGCTGTTCCCTCTTGCCAAAACATTTCTTATTGGGCTTGTGGCACAAATTCTGTGTGAGACTTTTCAGCTCAGATTTCATCAATGAGGAGAACAGCAAATTGAGACAAGTCCCATACAGCACTTTATCCTGCATTAATAACAACTGGCACAGGTATGCAGGCAGGATCCTATGGAAATGTAACACCTTGCAAAGAAGAAAATAGGAAATTCAGGTGGAAGTTAGGTAGAAGTTGAGGGAGATACCAGGAAGAAACTCTGATTGCACCTGAAAAATTAAATTTAGACCTTATTCCAAGAGCAGCTTTATTCTGCCATGAGAAAAAGCTTTATTGGCAAGACAGGTGGGGTCTTATTCCATAAAAAACATTCTGGATTCTGGACACCCCTGGACACATCTGTAATTGAGTGTTCGGGCCTTGTTTACTGGGAATAAATCCCAGTAGATACTGGCCCCAGAAATTGCTGCCATTCATTTGATAGGTCTGTGCTTGGGCTCCTGCTGCTGGGCTCTCTCCTAAATAATGAAAGATGAAGAATGGTTTCTCTGTTGGTAATTCCTTCAGAAAATGGGGTATTTGAAAGTGTAGTCCTGGACAGCACGCTGCTCTTAGTACAGAGGAAAGGTGGCACTGGATGGAGTCTGAAGCATTGCAAAATTCTCATTCTAATTTCATTGCAAAGACACTGCCTAAGAATTCCAAAGTTATTTGCGGGCTGCAGGGTGATTCAATGGCACTTTTGTTTGAGACAACACAAATATGGCCACAGAAATTAGTACAAAACAGGAAGTAAATGTGCAGGTAGAACTCAGAGGTTTTTTGTATCCTTAGTGCCAGGAGAGATTTTCTTGCCAGTTACTGAAATAAATGTCATTTTGGGCTGTGCTGCCCTTCTGCCCAGGAAGCCCTTGCAGTGCTTACACCCTTTAGAACTGGCAGGTGTGATAAGTCAAAGCCAAAACCAGAGTAAAAGGCTGCAATTCTGTCACTGTGATCAGCCTTCAGGGGCAGCTCTGAATTTGGCTGCCTGATGGCAATGGCAGCAGTGTGGGATCATGAGAGGGATGTCCATGAAACAGGAAACCTTAAGGAACTGTGGGTAAGGATCTCTTGGGAACTGCTGAGGTATCTGAGGAGCTGCAGCCAGTCTGTTCTCCTGCTGAAGCTGACACTTTGGGTGCTGGAGTTATCTTCAGAAATGGTGTGTAATGCACAGCTAGGAAGGAAATAAGTGCTGGGGGTCAGGTTTAAGGAGCCAACAGGTTTGTTAAGTGTATGTTTGACTCTAGACAGGCATGGCTTACAGTGGGGTTTGTCTCCTCCTGCAGTCACTCACTATTCCATGTGGGGTTTCTCTGTTCCTGCAGTCACTCACTATTCCATGTGGGGTTTCTCTCCTCCTGCAGTCACTCACTATTCCATGTGGGGTTTCTCTCCTCCTGCAGTCACTCACTATTCCATGTGTTGTTTCTCTGTTCCTGCAGTCACTCACTATTCCATGTGGGGTTTCTCTCCTGCAGTCACTCACTATTCCATGTGGCTCTTGGTGAGCTGGGCTCATTGCTGCTCCTTGGTGAAATCCAGCCTGGCTGACAGTGACCATTTGCAAGACTGGCTCAAGAAACTCACCCTGCTTATTCCAGAGGTATGGCAATGGGAGCTTGCTGCATTGCTAATTAGTGTCATTACGTTTGCCTTGCCATTCAATCCAAGACTTGTGGTTTCCTGCTCCAAGTGCAGGACCTGCTTCAGTTCCTTGCAGTGCTGGGTGAGAAGTGATCACTGGAAGGTGACTCTGTGCTCAGTGACAAACCAGGTTATAAACTCTCACCTTTCTCCTTGGCTTCTGTGTGAAGGTCATTTTTTCACTGCCATTTGTTGAAATTTCTGGGTAATTTGTTGAAATTTCTGGGTGATGCCACCTGACTTGAATTAGCTGAAATGTACTTCCTCCATTATATTTTTTACATTATTGGATTTTTTTTTTTGCTATTTATTTTTCTATACTTAGAATCACAAAATGAAGTGAATGAGAATTGATACCAAGATCTTTGTCATGACCAAAAATTGGTCTAGCTTTAAGTAATTATTTTACTAAAGCTACACCAAGTTTTTACTAAATCTAGATTGAAGATAGGTCTATAGGTTTAAGTGGACTAAAGGCTTAAAAATTGCATCAATTGTATTCACAGTAAAATTTTTTGTATTTATTGGTGATTGCTTAAAGGTGCAAGGTGGACATGATGTGATAATTCTTATCCCTTGTTTTATTGCTCAAGCACAGAAAAAGTTTGCAGGCTGGCTTGATTTGAAATCCCTGGAAATGAGAGAATGCAAACTTCCAAAGGTTGATTAGATTGTGGATATTTTTCTTTATTAATAAGAGGAAGAAGAAAATAGTTTTTCTAGTGAAATTAAATTAATTAGTAGCTATGAAAGAGTAAGGGTAAATTCAGGATTCATATAGATTTCCTTGATTTGGCAGATGTGATATTTTCTATTCTAGTCACTGTAATCATTCCCATGGAAAATACATAACTCAAAACGCAGGGCACAACAAATCATCTTTTTAATTAGAATAGTATCATTTGCATTTTTCTCTAAGCAGTTTAAATGCACATTATTTGTAATCCCTGTTTGAGAAAAACACATTCAACCCTGATAACCTCTTAGATATTATGAGAGGAATTTAAATACCTATGAAAGAAAAACATACAAAAGAAAAAAAATCTTGCAAAGAATGTGTGCAATCATGTTAATTTCATTATTTTTCCTAGACTGCAGTTCGCCACGAGTCCTGCAATGGTTTGTACAAATTGTCTCTCTCTGGCCTGGATGGGGGAGACTCCATCAATCGCTCCTTTCTGCTGCTGGCTGCATCAACCTTGCTGAAATTCCTCCCTGATGCTCAAGCTCTGAAACCAATTAGGGTAAGAATTTAAAAACTGACAAGACTTTCTCAAAGATAAATATAAAATTCCTATAAAAATGTGAAAGTTTTAAAATTAATATAAAAAGTAAAAAAAATATTAAAAAGTAAAAAATTAAGATTATTATTAAAAAGCAACATATAAAACATATAATTTAATATAATATATTATAATGTAATATATAATATAACAATATTTTTATTATATTATATTATTCATTATAGAATAATATGTTATTTACATTATATTATATTATTACATTTAAATATTATGTTATATCCTATCATATCATATTATATATAATTTAATATAATATATATTGTTAAGGATTTTAGTCCTTAACAATATAATATATAATATATAATATATAATATATAATATATAATATATAATATATAATATATACATACAAAATATAAAAACTAAACATGGTAGCACTTTATTGTTGTGTCTGACACACTGTTTCAGATGCATGGAGATATGAAGGCTTCTGGCTTAGATGTTTCCAGAAACTTCCCCAAAATGATTAAACTGTGACACTGCAGTAATTGACAGCTTGGCTGTGCCTGGAGAAATGCAAGACAACTTTTAGGAAGTGCTCTTGTTTTCAAATTTCCATGTACACAGATATTTTAAAAAGAGTTAAATTAAAACAATCTACAGAAGATTTTGCAATATTTATCTGCTTTTTAGTAGAGTTTAAAATTAGAGATATATTTACTAATTGAAATCAGCCCAAGTTTTTCATGTTTTGTCCAGTCTGATCCTGAATATTTTTGTGATTTGCAGTGAGTGGGATGAACTCCACACTATTCTACAAATCTTTTACAGGTTTGGCAGATCATCCTGACAGTTTTTCAAGAAAATTAATAAATATTGCAGAAATAAAACAGAGCATACACTGTTACCATTGTAAAATACATTGTTCTTATACTTACTTCAGAGGCTTGAAGGAAGTAATTCTCTTGTAACACAGTTACTGGCTTCACTGTGCTATTTTAATGCAGTTATTTTGTGTTCTACTTCAGAACAAAAGCAATTTCTTTCCACAGATAGAGGATTATGAAGAGGAAGCTGTGCTGAGACCTGGTTGTAAGGAGTATTTCTGGCTGCTGTGCAAACTGATTGATAACATTCATGTCAAAGATGCAAGTCAGGTAGGTTTGCCTTATATTCATACCAATGTTTATTGCTTTTCATTTGTGTCTTCAGACGTTTTTTTCGTAACATCTGATGGATTGTGAGCAGCTCTTGGATGTTTTCCATCTCCCAGTTTACTCTGTACTTAGTAGCTCTTGGAAGTTTCAGGTAGTAACTCTGTGGGGTCAAGAAAGGGGATTGTTATAACACACAAGGTGAGCTTAGTTAAAGGTCACAGACATGGGAATAGTGTAATTATCTGTGATAATTGCACTGTTGATAATTCTAATGTGTTCCAAGGAGGAGATAATCAAGTGTTTGATTAAAGCTGAAAGAGTTAAATTCAGTTAACAGACACTTAGCATAAATGAAAAAGCTCACTTTAGAGCATGTCTGAAAATGAGTTTTAGTTATTTCTGTTTTTCTGTGTGCAGTAATAACATTTCCTCCAAAACAAGTCCATAATTCTTGCCCATTTGTGTTCCATTTTCTTTCTTTTCAATCAGACAACCCTGCTTGATTTGGATGCTCTGGCCAGACACCTTGCTGACTGCATTAGGAGGTGAGCCTTGCCCCCAGCAGTGTCCCTTGTGTTGTAGTGTGTTTTTTAGTTTGATTGTGGTTTTGCAGTCTCTCTGTGTTTTTCTCCCCCTGTTTTTAGAGTGACACAGCCCTGCCTTTGTTTTTTAATTGAGCCAGGTGTCATTTATCTCTTTGTTACTCAGCTACTTACTTGCCAAGTTTCAAACCCCCTTCCCCCCCATCTGTGGGAACCCAGCACATTCCTCTGGCTGTCCAGGATGGCCAGGACCCCTGCCAGGGGGCTCAGAAGCCCAGAACACCTGTGGGTTTGATTATGACCCATGGATCAAATTACCAACCTTACATGCAGATCAGCAAGCCACAAGAGTTTAGGTAGAATGATAGTGGAAATCACAGGGTGGAAAAGTAGATTTTAGGGTTTTGGTATGGGGGGTCAAAATGGAGGAGGCAAGATGGACGAATCTGGGTGTGTTCAGCCTTTCTCCTTCTTCTTCTTGGCCTCCATCTTCTGCTGTGATGTTGGCACTTTTGGATTGGTTTAGAGTAGAAGCTCACTGTCTAACATAGGTGATAGGTATTGGGAAGTGATTGTAAACATTGTATACATAGTTTCTAGTATAAAGACATAACACCACCCTGGGGGCAGGCAGAGTGCCTGGAACTGTCCTCCTGGACGGACCTGGCAGGGCAGGAGAAAATTTTTTATAGATAAGATACAATAAACAACTTTGAGACTGAAACTGAAGAGCCCTGACTCCTCCTTCAAGCGCCAAGCTGGGAAAAGAGACTTTCAACTTTTCTTGGGGTCACTCTGACCAGCTAAAGATCCCAACACCCATCCAGTTGTTAACCCTTCCTATCCCAAGCTGTTCTCCTCCCTTGAAATCCTTCATTGGTTTATACACCTTACATTCCCCACCTTGTGTTCCACCCCCAGTTCTCCTGATGAGTTGAGGATTGTATCCTCCCCTTTATAAGCCATTGTTTGCAGTGTGCACTGGGTGCATGGTCAGTGGGGTAGAGCTGTGACATCCCTTCTTATGATGGTGTTCCAGGGGTCTTGGGATGAGGGGAGAGACGAGGATCTGACTCCTTGTTTCAGAAGGCTGATTTATTATTTGATTATATGTATTATATTAAAACTATACTAAAAGAAGAAAGGATTTCATCAGAAGGCTGGCTAAGAATAGAAAAGGAATGATAACAAAGGCTTGTGACTGACCAGACAGTCCAGACAGCTGACTGTGATTGGCCATTAATTAGAAACTACCACATGAGACCGATCAGAGATCCACCTGTTGCATTCCGCAGCAGCAGATAATGAATATTTACATTTTATTCCTGAGGCCTCTCAGCTTCTCTGGAGAAAAGAGGATTTTTTATAAAACGTGTGTGACACCTTCTCTCCTGTGTGTGCATCTCAGCAGGGAGATCCTGGACCACCAGGATGGGAACATTGAGGATGATGGGCTCACAGGGCTGCTGCGCCTCGCCACCAGTGTCATCAAGCACAAACCACCTTTCAAATTCTCCCGGGAGGGCCAGGTGAGCAGGGCACTGCAGCACCCTGAGACATCAAAACTGGGCCTTTTCCTCCACATTTTGATTGCAGGGATCAATACATGGAAGTTTGTCATATTTCTAGCCTTAGGATGATGGACAAACCCACACATATTCCTTTAGTAACAAGCAGCACATACAGTTCCTTCCTTTTCTGTGTAATTCCAGAATAGCATTCTTCCATCCCTGAAATTTTATTTATTTTCATTTCTTGTTTTTAAATGTTTTTATTATTGATCAGCATTAACTGGCTTAAGTCCTTAACAACAGCGGATTTTGACCAGATCCTGGGCAGTCTGATCTAAAAGTAACAATTTGAACTCCACACCTGTGCAGTGGCAGAGATCTGTTACAAGATTATTGCATTCATCTGTAAGGTGCAAAAGTGGTGAAGCAGGGGAAGTTTGCTAAAAAACTTATTTTCTTTATATTAAAACTATTTATTGATATTAAAACTATTTATTTATATTAATACTATTTATTTGTATTAAAATGAATGTGTTTATATTAAAACTATTTCTTTGTATTAAACGATTTATTTATATTAAAACTATTTGTTTATATTAACTATTTATTTATATTAAAATGATTTTATTTATATTAAAATGATTTGTTTTATCTTTGAGAACTGCACTGTCTTAAAAAAAAAAGGCAAATTGTGTGTAAAAACAATTTTAGATTGATTCTTTTTCTGTAGGCTCTACAGAACTTATTGGGCCTTTTCAGCTGAAGAGTAGGCCCTAGTGTCTGATGATGTTGTTTATATCTTGTCTGTTTATTCTGTTGCTATAAAACAGCCCTGAAGGTAATTTGATTGTCCGAATGTGACATTGCTGACAGCATTTGAACAGACTGCCTCTGTTGTTCTGCTGGATAAGTGTATTTAACTTAGGGAGAGCTTGCAGATTAAATGAGAGTAAGAATTCAGTTCACAGAATGCAGTGTGGAGGAGGATGTGGAAATTAAAATAGAGGAATGCAAAGATCAGGTTTATGTAGCTTGGATGTATGGAAAGCTTAAGAAAAGCTTGAGAAACTAGTCCTAAAAGCTACTGAAAATCCATGTCTGGTTTGTCAGTGTATCAGTCATAAAACCAATCATATTTTGGGGTTCTTTTCCAACTGGTATGTTCCTCTTTAGACTATAATGTGGTTACAGTGCACTTTATGCAGTATAAATTGTTGAAATTTGTGATTCAGAAAGTATTCAAGTCAGAAAGTTCTGCATGATAGAGGTCCAGAAAGTCTACAGAATTTCCTAGAAAATTGTGGATATATGGTTCATGTTTTAAGAATACATTCAGGCTGCTCAATGTGCCAATTTCATGTTTTCCAGGAGTTTCTGAGGGACATCTTCAACCTGCTGTTCTTGCTGCCCAGCCTGAAGGACAGACAGCAGCCCAAGTGCAAGTCCCACTCCTCCAGGGCTGCTGCCTATGACTTGCTGGTGGAAATGGTGAAAGGCTCAGTGGAAAACTACAGGCTGCTCCACAACTGGGTCATGGCTCAGCACATGCAGTGTAAGAACCTCTGGAGAGTTTGTGGCCACTAACCCTGCTCTGGGAATTCACTTCACAGCTCTGCTGTTTATCCCCTGTCCCCTGGAGCAGTGTCACACAAGTGTTGGCATCTTTTGCTCACCTACCAGTGAAATCCCATAATCATTTCCATATCACCTGTTCCTAAATACTGTTGTTTAGAGTGTGTGGTCCTGTTAAAGGACACAGGGAACACTGGATTTTACATGTTTCATCCTCTTAATGCTGGATTTTAATTTCCCTTTTTCCTTTCTGACATGAACCATGGAATATTTATACATAAACCAAAGTGTCGAAATCACATGGAGTTCTGAGCAGCCCTGTGGTGTTTTCAGAGCCTCTGATATCATTGCAGTTGACTTCAGTCTGTACCCAGATATCTGCATCAAGCAGTTTTGCTGTGCCTCTTGGTTTCCATGCTTCCTGCCTTTTGGAGCCACAGTTCCTGTGTATAATATGGAAATCAGCAACATTTCAGCTAGTTAATATTTTATCTTTGGTTTGCAAATCCTCATTATGCACTTTTAGTTTCAGCTAGATTTCCTTTCACATGCCCAGTTAAAATTTCTCTAACCTGAGGTTCTGTAATTTATTATAATGTGTGGAATTGATTTTAGTGCCTTACAATTCAGCAAGCAAAAGAGAAATCTGATCATAATAATGCTTTGTGTTCTGTTCTCTCATGCCTGGGGCCTTCCAAGGTCTCCTGTGCTCAGAAGAAATATTATGAAGAATATATTTTATGAAAATATTGGATATTTATGTTTGCTATGAGCACATTATCTGCTGCTGAGGGTGTCTCTATCTCTCCAGGTGCAATCATTTGTTTTTAACAATCAGTGTTTTCCTCACTCCAAGTCTCAGTAATTCCTCTGTAACATTTACCACAGTTGTTGCTTTCTTTGAGACACGCTTTCCTAGATTGTTTGTTCATCCCAAGTTCTCCAGAGCCATCTGCTCTGTGCTCCTGCTCCATATCCAGCATTTCTCACTTGCATGAATGTTAATTTTATTACAGCTAGCACAGTGCTGTTGTCTCTGTGATGTGCACCCAGCACAGGACTTGTGAAACCTCATTTGTTTAAGGGCTTGTTATTCCATTGTTGTGATCCAAAGATTATTGAAACTGAGCTTTTCCATTTTGTTATATCTGTAATCTTACTGGTCTTCAAAAATCTTAGTCTTAGGCCTATCCCTCCATCCTTCTTAGGTGAAACATTAAGGGAAATACTAGAAATTTCCATCCTGTCTTTGGTTTTAAATGTGTTTTCTTGGCAGGGAGGACTCCTAGTTCATTCAGGTTGATCTCACTGAAGAGTGGATTTAGGTATCTTCAGTTGTTGATAAAATTTCTTGCGGTATTTTGGACTTTTGCTTCTTTAAAGCAAAACCCTTTAGTTGGTGAAACCCTTCAGTTAAAGAGAGGTGCTTCACTTCCCAGCATGTTAAAGATCATGTCTGGTGTTACCAGTGGAGCAGGAGCCTCATCAGAAGGTGGAATATAAAGAAATGCATGGTCATTCTGAGAGGAAAAAATTCAGCTTTAATTTGCTTAAAATAGAATGTGAACATGGCAAGTTTGGTTTCAAGTTTCCCCTTCTCTTCCTGAGAAAAATCTGGTTTCTATAACAACAGTGAGGAATAAAGAAGATAGACATCAAGGAGCCTCAAATTTGCCTTGCTAGTTAAGATCCATATGGAGAAGGAAAAATTTTATTACCCAAATGAAGTCAGTCACTTAAAAAATCCCAGGCTGGGGAACACAAGGTCATCCTGAGAAAGTCCTTGTCAAATTGCTGAATGCTCTTTGTCAGATGGAAGGAGGTGGAAGATGCTCCCAGCTGCTCTGTGAAGAACAGAGGAGTCAATGATTGCTTTGCAATTAGAGCTTGATGAGCTCCAGGCAGGCAGAGATGCTGAGCCCTTACATCACAAAGGGTGAGTTAGGATGCTGTCATTTAGGGATTGCAGTCAAGGGAGGGAATTTTGGATTATTCTGCCAGGCTCATGGCCTCCTTTAGGAGGTGAAGTGTGCAGAGAGCTTTGTTTCAACTGGCTAAGCAGCCCAGGTAACCTGAGGTCACAGCACTGAGGTTTGCTGAAACAGGAGAATTAAAGCTCTTTTCTTCCTCCCTTGGAGCTTCAGGGCTAATAGTTGTTGTGGTGCCGGTGCCAGAATGAAGATTACAACTATTATTTGTTGTGCAACAGAAAGTCTTGAGCGTCTGGTCTCTGAAGATGTGAGGATGCCAAATATTTCCTGAATTTCTGTCTGATGCTGTGGATTGAGAAGAATCCCTAATGAGTCTTTCATCTGTGACAAAATAATTGAGGATTTAAAGTTCAAGCCTTGGACCCCACATAGCTTTTATGGATTGTAAAATAAATCCAGACTATTTTGGGGGATTTTTTTCCTCTTTACCTGAACTTACACTTCAGCAGAGGTGCTGAATTATTTGTGGGACACACTGTGCCTTTAGAGAGTGACATCTTTGGGGATGAATGGCAAAGCTGGATGCATGCAGGGCTTTGTGTCCAACTTCTTGGATACCAAGGAGTATTGTCTAAGCTGGTTACCATCTTCCTGACTGGCAGATGAGAAGAACTTTGCCATTCTTCTGATTTCTTGGCAGCCATGTCAGAACAAGGCTCATGAAAGAGTCACTCAGCCCTGCCAAACTTGTCTGGTGCCTCCCTGTGTAAGAAATCCATCTCTACAGCTGCTATGAAATTCAGAGCATAGAAAGCTTGGAAGAAAAAGAAAATGGCTTTTTCAGTCTGATTCACTTGACATTTGGAGAGCACAGAGACCCCTTGCAGCCCAGAGTGATGTTGCAGGAAGGCTGCTGCTCTATGTAAAGATTTTAAAGATTTTCCTGAGGAATGTATAATCCATTTTCCTAAAGATCAGGCACAGTCTGGCCCCTGCCTGTAAATGTACTGTAACCATGATATTTTCTGAAAATCCCTTTGCCAGGATTTCTTCTCCTGGGAAGCTGAGAAGCCTCAGAAAAGAATGAAAACAATAATTATCTGATTGTTTGGGCATGTGGTCTGGAGGTCATTTACCAACAGCTTCATCTTGGATTGGTTCCATTGGTGAATTGTTTTTAATTCATGACCAATCCCCATCAGCTGTGTCAGACTCTGAGGAGTCAGTCATGAGCTTTCATTATCATTCTTGTCTAGCCTTCTGATGTATCCTTTCTCTTTCTGTAGTATAGTTTTAGTATAGCATCTAATAGAATATAATGTAATGTAATATAGTATAGTATAATGTAATATACTATAATATATTAAAATGTAGTATAATATAATGTAATATAATATAGTATAATGTAATATACTACAATATACTACAATATACTACAATATACTATAATATAATATAATATAATATAATATAATATAATATAATATAATATAATATAATATAATATAATATAATATAATATAATATAATATAATATAATATTCAGCCTTCTGAGATCTTGGAGTCAGATTCTCATCTCTCACCTTGTCCCCCCTGAGGACCTCACAACACCACAGTGTACAGAGCATAACCAGTGACATTTTATTAGTGTGAACATCAAGCTTTACATTGTATTTGTATTTTTGCAAGTTGCCCTCTGAACTGACTGTTGTCCTGCCTGTGCTTGCTGCCTCCACAGCCTCCCATGCCCCCTACAAGTGGGATTACTGGCCCCACGATGACGTTCGTGCTGAGTGCAGGTTTGTGGGGTTAACCAACCTTGGAGCCACGTGTTACTTGGCCTCCACCATCCAGCAGCTCTACATGATCCCAGAGGCCAGACAAGCAATTTTCACTGCAAAGGTGAGTGGAAGTTGGGTAGAAATTCACATTCAAAATCAGTGCAGATACTAAAAAAATACAGGTTGAATTCTAAGACTTACATCTAGATAAAGAATATTTCTTCAGGGTATAGTCTGCTTTTTGTGTAGTTGAATGCTTTTGCTGGTGTCTTTTCAGTGATTTTTTTCTTAAATATTTAATGTGATAGGTTCTTAAGGTGGCAGTGAAATAAAATGTTGTAAAAGTCATTTTTCTGTTGCTTTCATGTAGCTTGATTCAGGTTTGGGTTTATGTGAATTGTCTGCTGTTTCTTAACTGCTGATTTGTCATTTGGTTAAGAAATGTTTTTCCATGAATGTTTATAAAGTCTCAGAGCACGTTATCTTGTGCTGCCAGAAGTACAGCAGGCCCTGTAAATTATCATACTTTGGTTGCCTTCCAGAAGTTCAATATTATCACTTTTATTTCTTTATTGTGAGAGAGAAAATATCATTTTAGTCCCTGACATCACATAAGAGTGTGTGAAACACCCTCATTGCCAGTGACCTCATAATTTTCTGTTATTGTTCATTGCTGGTACTTGTCGTGTACTTCTGGATTTGCATGCAAATAAAAAGCTAAATAAGAGAGTTTAATTAACATTTTATTTAAAATTACATATTTATTACTGATCTGTACAGGAAATGCATTATGGAGAAGGCTGTTCAGAGTCCTCACAACATCTGTAAATTAAAAAAAAAATATTCCAAAACCACTAATACTTTGTAATACTTCCCCAAAAGCTCCTACCTGCAATAAATTTTTAGAAAGTGAAGTTATTTTATTCTCAGGTTTAATGCTGACATGCCAAATAAAGGGTAAAAAAAGTATAAAAATTCTAAATAGAAAATAATAGACTGTGTGTTCCTGTACACAATCATTTTTCTTTATGGTCCATAATAAAGTAATTGGGTTTTTATTTGGCTGCTACATCTGTTTAATGTATGTTTTTGGAAAATAATAAGATCAGGTCTTCTTTTATGAATTTCTGATAGTATTCAGAAGATATGAAACACAAGACCACTCTGCTGGAACTCCAGAAGATGTTTACATACCTAATGGTAGGTGTCAAAGAGGGTATTGTAGAAAGTGTCCTATTTTAGAGGTTCTTTGTACATAGTGCAGATGAATCAATGAATTACAAAGGTGTTGGGGAGGTGGAGTTTCCCTGGTGATAAAATAAAATTCATTATTTTTATTATTTGCATTTTCCTTGCCCCAATATTTAAAGATTCATCCATTGAAATGCAGCAGAATTTTGAGATCTCAGGACCAAACAAAATTAAAGCAGTTGCCAGGTGTTCACTGCTGTTAAAACACTGAAACAATTCTGAAATAATGAAAACACCTGAGGAGAGTTGAGTGTCCAGACACTGGTTTTGTGTAAGAAATTCACAACCACTTTTGAATACAGGTGGGGAAAAGAATCTTGACTTGAATTATAGAAATTATTAAATTAGGTGTTCATTAAGGAGAAAATAAGATAGGAACAGAAAGTCATACCAAGACTTACCATTTAAATATTGGAAAAAGCCTTTTTTCTATAAAAGGCAATATTTTATTTTTTCTAAAAAAGACAATATTTTATTTTTTCTGTAAAAGGCAATATTTTATTTTTTCTATAAAAGCAATATTTTATTTTTTCTATAAAAAGACAATATTTTATTTTTTCTATAAAAAGCAATATTTACAGGAGATGCTGCTTTGCTGTACATCCTTAAAAGAGAACACAGTGAGTGAGTTCTGCATTCCCAGTGTGCAAGGCAGTGCAGTGGGGATGGATTGTAAAGAATTGCTTTGAACTGCACATTCTTTGCTCTGGCTGCACACATCCTGTTGAAAACTAGATGAAAACATTGAGGAGTCTGAATGAGAATTGAGCACTTGGCAAGATTTCAGTCAGCAATGTCCAGAAATCTATAAATACAAGCTGATGTTCTCACATTTTATTTTGTGTCTAAACAAATAGAAAGTGCTCATGTTACATCTTCAGCACCATTAAAATCGTTATTTTAATGATTGATTTAATGAAGTATTTCCTAAATATTTTTAATACTTTTTCTACTAATGATATTTTACTCACTGGTATAATGACAATGATTATCAATTAGTTAAAAACTGCTTTGCATTTCAGCAGAAATATTGAGACATTTAGTAAATTATTGTATGTAAAAGATGTCTTTTTTAAAACAGATGCTCATATGTGTGTGTGGGGCACATCTGTGTAACTTCAAAAGAAAGAGATTTGGGTTGATTTGGTGTTGTTTGATGTTTTTTATCCAAAGGAGAGTGAATGTAAGGCCTACAACCCAAGGCCTTTCTGTAAAACCTACACCATGGATAAGCAGCCCTTGAACACTGGAGAGCAGAAGGACATGACTGAGTTCTTCACTGACCTGATAACAAAAATAGAGGAAATGTCTCCAGAACTGGTGAGTTATTAAGAGAGAGCAAAAGGGATCTTGAGAATTTAGGGATTTGCTCAAATTTGCTTGACAGAATTTATTTATTCTTTCTTTCACAGAAAAACACAGTGAAAAGTTTGTTTGGAGGTGTTATCACAAACAATGTCGTTTCTTTGGTAAGTGCTCCTTCTCTAGCCTGATCTTTTAAAGATAATTATTTCCTAACTTCTCCAAAAACGTGATCTCATGGCTTTTCTCTTGCCTTTGTTCAGGACTGTGAGCATGTGAGTCAGACAGCTGAGGAGTTCTACACAGTGAGGTGCCAGGTAGCAGACATGAAGAATATTTATGTGAGTAATGCCAGGCTGAGATCAAGCTCACATCTCACTGCCACACACTAAAGATGTCAATGCTTTTTGTCTGCACTCCAGTTTTGGGGTGTTTTGAGGTTGATATTATGAGATAATTTATTTTCAGCTTTTCACTGCTGTGTGCCATCAGCTGGAGCCAGCAGTAGTCATTGGCTGTTGTTTTACAGTCAATAATCTCTATTTACTAATTTTAAACATGCTGGGGTCATGTTATATGAGAACTGTAAATGTCAAAAGATTTAACATTTACAAGTACTACTGTTTGTGAAATTATTTTAAAGTTTACACCAACATAATTCTGTGTTTTCAAGCTTTTTAAACAACCATTATCCCCTCAGTTGAAATTTGAATTTAACGGATTTGAATTCTTGGAGACAGCTTGGAATATTATGCACCATTTTTAAGTTGGTTCCTTAATTCTGTATATGGGTTAGAAACTGTTTTTCCTGTCAAACTCTTTTAGTTCAGGTGTGTGCTCTTCTGTAAAAAATTTTGGGGCTTTATTTTCATAACCTATCAAAATGTTAATTAAACTCAAAGTAAGATTGAAAGGGAGGGGTTTGGAAAGCAGGCGCAAGATATAAATATCCAAAATAACCTCCTTTTTTGTTTTTTCCATGTAGGAATCTCTTGATGAAGTAACTATTAAAGACACCTTGGAAGGTGACAACATGTACACGTGTTCTCACTGTGGGAAGAAAGTGCGGGCTGAGAAAAGGTGTGGCCAGGGAGAAAGAAATATTCCTAATATTCTTAATATTCCTAATATTCTTTCTAGTAAATATCTGGAATTCCATTTGGAATAACAGTAATCCTTCAGATGGAACAGGACTCTGCTCTTTCATTCACTTTATATCATGTGGGCCTGCAAGGATCCCTGTGCAAACCAGAAATTAGTAGGAAATCAAATTTCCAAAGCAGAGAATCCAAAGTGTCCTAGCAAAAGACACAGGAAAATGTTCATGACCTTTTTGAATTAAAAAACACAGAAATTAGTACTTTGGAAACATCAGTCCTGGGTTTAAAATACTAAAAGCTTTCAGAGCTTGGTTGGTTGGTTATTCATTATGCAGGATAATTGCTTAGGTTTCATGTCACCCTGAATTTCTTAATTAAAATTTATAGCTTTAAAAATGTTTCCATGTTTTGCAAAGTCTGCTTATAAAGAGAAAGTAAATTAAAATTTTATGTTGTCTTGGTATTGCAGCTAAGAAATTCTTTGTTAGAGTTGGAAAACCTTGTTGTTTTAAATGACATGGGTGAGAGAGTAACTTACTTGAAAATCATTACTGGAAATTTTCTGAGATTTTATGCAGGAGATGTTGTGCCTCTGTCTTTTGGAAGATGTAACTCCCTGCAGTGAGGGGATTTGCATTGTTGAGTTCATTCATGGCTTATTTTATGATACTATTTTAGAAAGCTGGTTGCTGCCATATGAGTAAATTTGCTGTTTCTTCCAGGGTACAATGACAGCATAAACAGAATTGTTTAACGGGCTAAATTTGACCTTGCTGCTGCCACCCAGTCTGCCCTGCTCTGGGGCACTGAATTTTATATTTATGTCTCAGCAGCAGATCTCCAATGTTACACTTGAAAGAAATGTTTAAAATCTCTGTGAAAATCCACTTCACCCACCTCAGCTTTTGTAACTTCTGTTTGTTTGTGATCTTCAGGGCATGTTTTAAGAAACTACCTCGTATCTTAAGCTTCAACACCATGAGATACACATTTAATATGGTGACCATGATGAAGGAGAAAGTCAACACCCATTTTTCATTCCCTTTACGTCTGGATATGACACCCTACACTGAAGATTTCCTCATGGGAAAAAACGACAGGAAAGAAGGTTTGCTCATAAAATGGATTCAGCAAGCTTTGGCTCTGTCTGTGTCACACACTCTGTATTTATTTGTGATTCACTTTCTGTATACAGAACAGAAGCAAGCAAAATCAGACATTGCTTTAATCAACCTGTACTCCCAAAGTCACACACTGTATTTCACATAAGAAAAATAGCCAATTTTTGGTTTCAAATATGTTTTAATTTGAATTAATCTTATACTTTTTCATAAAGTATGAGAGGAATTGCAAATAATTGCATAAAGTTTGTTGCTAATGTTGAAGTTTGGGTGTTAGGAAATAACTGATTGAATATACTGTTGAATTCTTTCAGGTTTTAAGGAAGATGGTGGTGTTTCAGTTTGCTCCATTGTTTATTTTATCTTTTTATTTTCTTCCCTAGTAAAGAACTGTTATTTCCTGCTCCCATATTTTTTGCCTGAGAGCCCTCTTAATTTAAAATTCATAGCAATTTGGAGGGAGGAGGTTTACATTTTCCATTTCAGGGGAATGGCAATTAGCAAACACTTGTCTTTAAACCCAAGACAGGAAATAACTGATTAAATCTGGTGTTGAATTCTTTCAGGTTTTAAGGAAGATGGTGGATATCTGAAGGAAACTGAGAGTTATGAGTATGACTTGATTGGTGTGACAGTTCACACAGGAACAGCAGATGGGGGCCACTACTACAGTTTTATCAGGGACATTGTCAATCCTCATGCTTACAAAAACAACAAGTGGTGAGCTGGGCCATTTCTGTTTCCATATTTTAATAACTAAAGCTTGTTGGCTTTGTTAGGTGCAGTTACACAGGGGATACATCCTGGAAAGCACAGGATGTTGGAATTTGATAGTTGTAAGGATATTTATTGATTTATTGGCCTGCAGATCAGTAACCAGGAGAGTTTTGTGGTTCCTCAAACACAGGGGTGGCAGGGAATGCTGTGCTGGCCTCAGCACAGCCAGGGGTTGCTTCCTGATGGGACTAGATTGGAATTATTGCAGCACAGAAGATTTCCTAGGTTGTCCTTCCTGGAATCTGCTTGGTACCTTGGCTGAGGATCCAGTTACCTTTCTGGCTGGAGAATTTGGGAAAGAGGAGGGACATGGGCATGGGAAGGTGGAGGGAGACAGAGGAGAGCAGGGAACACTCTGCCTGCTGGTTTTGGATGTGGTATCCCCATTTCTCACTGGAGCCCTGCCATGGGAGACAAGGTTTCCTCTCTTCCTGTTCTCCAGAGCATTTCTGGGGCAGAAGCAGCTCCTGACCTAATCCCTGCTCCAGTGGAGATCCCAGAGGTGCCTCCTTGTTTGGTGTTATTGGAAGGAAGCCACTTTGGGACCAGATTTTCAGTTGCTGGGATCTCAACATGACATTAGAAATGAATAGGAATATTTCAATCTAGGAATCTTTGGAAGTGCTCATGAAGCTTTATTTGCCCTGGAGATGAGCAGCAGTTGTTTCAAAGCCTCTTCCTGCCTTGCAGGTACCTTTTCAATGATGCTGAAGTGAAACCCTTTGACTCTGCCCAGCTTGCTTCTGAATGCTTTGGTGGAGAAATGACTGTAAGTGGTCACCTGAATTTTTGTCATCTTCAACTCTCCCAGTGTCTGTTACAGCCTCTGACAACCCAGCTCTTTGTATGAGCCTTTAAAGGAAGCTGTCAGAAGTACAGTGCAGCTATTACTAATGAAGCAAAGTTAATTAGTGAAGTGTCTCTCCAAACAAGAGGTATTTCTGTACTAAATCTGGTTTTTATCATACAGTTTATTCAGCTATAAAAAAGTGAGTCTGAAGCTGATTTAGGAATCATTATACCCATTTATTAATATAAAATATATAATATACCCATTCATAATAATATATATTACATTACATTACATTATATTTACACTATATTATATTGTATATATAATGTATAATAATATATATTGTACCCATTTATTAACATAAAATATATATTATACCCATTTATAATAATATATATTACATTACATTACATTTACACTATGTTATATTTATATTATATATATAATATAATAATATGTATTGTACCCATTTATTAATATAAAATATATATTATACACATTTATAATGATATATATTATATTACATTACATTATATTTACACTATATTTACACTATGTTATATTTACACTATATTATATTTACACTATAATATATATGTAATATATAATAATATATATGATACCCATTTATTTATGCATTATACCCATTTATTCAGGTATAAAAAAGTGAGGTAATTTAGGAATCCTTGCTTGGGGTGGCTGCTTAGCTCAGACCATTGATGATGGAATCATTACTTCAAGCTTAGGTGTATTCTGGGGAAAAAAAGGGCATTTTGGTCTTTGTCTATGCCTTGTATTGCTGCCTGTATTAATAATTTTTACACATTATTAATACAAACAACACTCAGATGTTCTCAGGTTGTGCCAGAATTGATCATTATTTATAGCTGTGTACAGGATGTAAAGCACATTATGGGTAACACAGTGTCTTACTAAAGCAGTCCTGGGCATAAGACAACTTCTCTTGTCTGAGAAAGACAATGTGCTGAAATAAAACCAAAAAAATTCCTTTGTTTGGCACAGAGATAAAATACCTTTAGATGCCTCTAAAGAAGAGGTGTCAGGGAGATGGATGAGCCAGGAAATTGCTTGGGATGGAGGCAGAGTAGCTTTGAAAATTCAGAATAGGCCAGAGAAGAAAAAAAGAAAGGAGATTGCTTTGAGCAAGAACTAAATTGTCAGCAACCCTCATAAATATCATGAAATAAATGTGCAAGGGAGCTATCACAAACTGTTAGAAACTAAAGCATTAAAAAACTTGTAATTAATGGTTTTGCTTTCTTCTTGACAGACAAAAACTTATGATTCTGTTACTGATAAGTTTATGGACTTCTCCTTTGAAAAGGTATTTCTCTTCCAAACCCATGCTGTGTGATTATATTTCTGATTTCATGATTTCTCTCTCAAAGCAAAAATTATACAGATGTTTTTTTCTCCAAGACACACAGTGCTTACATGCTGTTTTATAAACGGATGGAGCCAGAGGAGGAAAATGGCAAAGACTACAAATTTGATGTTTCATCAGAATTGCTGGAGGTACAAGTTGATTTGTTTTAACACCAATTTTAAAACACTCTAGGAGGCCCTAAATATATCAGAAATCTGAATAAACATAGCAAAGCAAATATAATTCAAAGCACTAAGGTGGCAGTCCTTTCATTTTGCTGTCTACCTTAGGAGATGGCCATGGGATAGGAGGGGAATTAGGATTTATATTTTATGTGAATTTTAGATGTTTTCTCATTCTGTCCTGTATGTGGGATAAATCCCTTTTTGCCACCTGAAAAATTTCATGTCCCTGCTCCCTCTGGCCAGAAGTGTTGCTTCAGCATCTGCCACATTTTTGGTTCTTAATTGAAAATGTCTCTCCATTCCTAGCCAGCAAATCAAATCATGCTTTTATCCTTCTTGGTCTTAAAAATATTAATAGATTTTTATCAGAGTTAAATGTTCAAATTATATTGCTGTGAAAATCTCTATGCATTGATGTGATCAAAACCATCACTTTAGAGAGAGGAACAGGGGAGATGCAGAAATCCTGTTCTGGTTTAATAATGGAGATTCAAATCTTATTCTTTAGGAATTTATCAGAAGTTCTCAGAGCTCATCAAGCTTTGGGTTAGACTTCAGCTGTGCTTCTTTTTAAACTTGTTGTTCTCAAAATTTTAGCCCAAAACTCTGAATAATTAAGTTGTAAAAATAAGGCCACAGAAAGAGGAGAAGGTTTGAAGCTCTATTCTGCAGTCCCATGGCAGGCACAGCCAGTACTCACTGCAGTATGAATCAAAAAGCTTTGAGACAATTCCTTAAATTAAAGAAAGTGCTTTCAGAAGGAGTTTTTCATACAGAAAAATTTTGTGGCTCTTAGCCTTGGAATCATTTAAATATTTTTAAAATCATGCTTAAGTAGTGAAGTAAACTGCTTTCTTGTATCTGATAGTAGCATTTTTTCTTCAGTGGATATGGCATGATAATATGCAGTTCCTTCAAGACAAGAACATTTTTGAACATACATATTTTGGGTAAGTTTTTCTTTAAAAATGTAATATTAATGCTTCTTTTCTTCTTGCAGATTATCATTGTTTATTTTAATTAACAAATAAAATTACTGACTCTAGGTTTATGTGGCAGTTGTGTAGTAGCATCCCAAGTACACTACCAGATCCCAAAGCGGTTTCTCTGATGACAGCAAAGGTAAGGATTTCCAAAGAATCTCATCCTCTCTTAACTGTTTCCTTGTTGACATTTTAATTCATGCATTCTAAATTAATGGTTCCATTTTTTTTTCCAGTTAAGCACTTCCTTTGTACTAGAGACATTTATTCATTCAAAGGAAAAGGTATTCCATTTACTTGTAAATTCTCATTAAGTAGCTGCATGAATCTAGTCAAAAGCAGATCTGTACTTTGCATTTTAAAAGTGGGATTTTGAGCTGTAAAATTACTATATAGGATGCAAAATTAATGTTTAGAGTGCCATTTACCACATTTATAGTGAGCAGTGCACAATGGAATATAATCTGTATGTAAAAATGTATGGACTGGTATTATCTGTAGGTGCAATGTAATATTAATTCATAAAATGTTTATTGTTTATAATTCTTAAGATGTGGTGCTTTACTGAACCATTTAGAAATGTGTAAAGATGATGCTGAAATTCATTATTTGAAGTTACAGTTTTTCCTGTATTTCTTTTCACAGCCTACAATGCTTCAGTGGATTGAACTGTTAACAAAACAGTTTAATAACAGTCAGGCAGCTTGTGAAGTAAGTGACTTAGGAACTCAGCAAAGTACAAACCAACTTTCTATATATTGTTTAACTTTCCTGGAGGTTCGTATCCCTGGAATATTTTGGATTATGCACTGCTGTATTTGGTATATTTGTGCTCTGTGAGATGAAATTCTTCCTCTCTGATAACTGCAGATCCTGGGGAATGACTTTTATTTGCAGAAACCTCTGTTGAGACCACAGGCCAAAATCATTTTGTCACTGGAATAAGAGAGAGCCAGTGTCACAAACTCTTTATTTGATTAATTTTTATGTAGTGACTTGTGTAATGAAGACCACCTTAAATTAACTCACACAAGAGACATGGAAAGACAAAGAATTTGCTGTGGTCTTGTTGAAAGCGATTTTGAGATACTGAAGAAAAGTTTTGAGAGTGTTTCTGTGATAATTTAAATGTACAAGGAGCCTAGCTTAGACTGTGTCCTAAAGCCTTAGACTTTATTTAGTAGAAAGGAGTTAAATCCATTATGCTTTTATAAATTTATTCAAAGTTGGTAAATTATGTAACATTCAGTATTTGGGTGTGCATTTGTCTCAGTGGGGTGCAGTCCTGAGATGTTTGGGTGAAGACATTAATGTAGTAAAGAATACTCAAGTACATTACAAGTACAAACGTTGATTCTTCATTTTAAACTGTCTTTCCTTGTGACTCAAAATTCTGGGAGTGAGAAGACTGAGCTGTGTTATTTGCTGAGTCTGACTTGGAATGAGTCATTCTCTGTTAGTTTTATACTCTTTGGGTCTCTGGAGGCCGTGAGGCTTTTCCACATGTTAAAATGCAGAAGAGATCTAACTTGGGAAGCTCTGTTTAATCCTATCACTCTTCTATGAGATTCTTCAGGTTATGCTTTTTTGTAAGCATAGTTTTTATGCTGTTGACATCACTTTGCAGGATAAGTGTGTTCTTCCAGGTGATTTTCTAATGGCATGCAGAGCACAGGGATAAGAAGATACCAGAATTAAATTTATATTACTGTTCAATGCTATTGATCTTTATTTCTTTATTCCTTCATGCACAGAAGACATTTTAGATTTCCCTTGGATTAAAACTTGCCTATTCCTTAATAATAGTAACATCGATTTCTCTTCAGACTTTATTATCATGCAAAAAAGAAGATTGGACTAGAGCAAGTGTGGAACAAAACTAACACAGTATGTATCTTCTGCAGTGGTTTTTGGATCGTATGGCTGATGATGATTGGTGGCCAATGCAGATTCTAATAAAGTGTCCCAATCAGATTGTGAGGCAGGTAAGAAAAAAGTTCCTTTCCAAGTCAGGTGACTGCTTGAGCTGTGAGCAGAAGCAGCCAGGTCTGGTGGCTGTGATTGTGCCAGTGAATACTTGAATTTCAGTGAATACCTGAATTTCAGTGAATACCTGAATTGTCTGGAGGTGTTTGGCCATGGGAGTGTTACTGTTTGAAACAACCCCAGCACAGCTGTACAGGCAGCATCACTGAATCACAGTAGATGCAATTTAAGGTTTCTATGGCTCCCTCTTGATCTCTGCAAATCTGAACACTTTACATTAAAAAAAAAAGATTTTTTTATGAATTAATTCAACATTAGTTCATCAAGCTCCACCGTCAGAAAACAAAAAAAACAAAACAAAACAAAACAAAAAAAAAAAAAAAAAAAAAAAAAAAAAAAAAAAAAGAAACTGTTTACATCCAGTACTTCTCAAAGCTCCAATTGGAAACTTCTGTAGTAAATTTTTGTGGGTAGAGGTAATTTCACAGTATTATGCCACAAAGCTTTGTTAATACCCTTTTCTGGAAATACTTTTTAAAAAACCAAACCCTATATTAGTAGCATTTGGACATTCACAAATCCAGCTGTTAATAGTGTCACTTACAAGTGTACTTCTTTGCAAGTTGTTAAGGAATAATTTTTACAGTTACTCTATGTCACTTGAATTCTTCAGTTGGATTTCTGGCTATTAAAGTGATATTTCCATGCAGACCCATACATAGTTTTTGGATGCAATGCATCAGTAAAAGAATATATTTCGTGGGAAAACTCTGTGCAAGGTAGGCAAGGTCTTCTCCTCATGAATGCTTTACAAAATAGAAATTACTGGAAGGAATTCCTTCAAATTATCAAATTAATTCCTATGAGCCAGCAGCAAAATTAAAAAACATCTTGCCAAACATATCAAAATGTTTCAGACAGTAGAGATAGAAGGAAAAAAGTAGAGTCATGTTTCAGTGCACCCCAATATTAAAGGCTGGGTTTAGGGTTCCTCCATGAGCTCTGTTCATAAAAACCAGGTTTGGCTCTTCTGTTAAATTCAATCTCAGCTTTGTCTTTCAAACATTGAACCTGTGAGGAGCTGGGACTTGGGGACAGAATATTCTTTGTTTAGGAGTGGCACGTGGCCATTTTTGTGGAGGACTGAGGGTGTGCAGCTCACTCCCTTCTCTGCTTGCAGATGTTCCAGCGCTTGTGTATCCACGTGATCCAGAGGCTGAGGCCAGTGCATGCTCACCTCTATCTGCAGCCAGGAATGGAAGACTGGTAAAATAAACCCCCTGCCAACTTCTGGTCATTGCTGCAGCTGCTTTTATTGATCAGTCACTCAAAACAGCCATGGAAAGCTGAAATACTGCTAATTGTTCTTCGTTATTCTGCCCAAACTGCTCGGATTTATTTAAAAATACCAGTAGGGTTGCAAAGGGCAGTGTCACATGGTTTGAAACATTTGCTCCCTTAGAGTAAGTTTTCAGCATGGTCTTTGTTTTTCCTATCACTTGGACACTGCAAGTGTAAATCTCTCTGCACAGACTTGAGGATCCTTCTGTGAATTGGACCTGGAGGCACAAAGGTGGAAATTTTTATTTGTACATCCTGTAAAAGAGTTTGGAGATCAGAGGATAATTCTATAACTAAATCACAGGTTTTGTCAAAAAGGAGGAAGAGCCCTCTTGGATTCTCCTTTGCTCTGCTTATCATCAAGAAAACTGTCACTTTATCTCCAATTACGAGATACTTAAACTCTTTTTGATACAAGATGAGAAGAAAAAAGTGTTTTTTCTTTCACCTCTTGTGTTACAGTTGTGATTGTGATAATAAATTTCCTCCAGTGTGAAAATGGCAGAGTTAGTAATAGCTATGCTGCCATATCAAAATTCAGGACATGAAGATACAATTTTCATGGCAAAAAGCAGAATTTCATTTGCTTTGGAAGCCTTACTTGTGTCTGTGAGTTGGCTTTGTTCAGTGACAAGGTCCAACCTTGAGCAGATGTCTGAGGCTGAAATTCTCATTAGGTAGCTGCATGAATCTAGTGAAAAGCAGATCTGTACTTTCCATTTTAAAGGTGGTATTTTGAGCTGGAAAATGACCATATAGGATGCAAAGTTAATGCTGAGAGTGTCTGAGGCTGAAGGTGGATGGGGCTCTTGTGTTCAGGAGGGCGCCTTGCCTTGGTTCCATAGTTATAATTTCATTCCCATTAAATTCAACAAGCAAATCAAGAGGATGATTTTAAGTAGGAGATCCCCAGTACTGTTCTGAGAGTTCTTTCCCTGAGCAGCATCTTGATTCACAGCCCCAATTTGATAAGCTCTTCAGCATTTCAGGATGCTCCCTCGGGTTGGGCTGGGTGTTACCCAGGCTGCGGATAAGGGGTGAGGGATCTGAGAGCAGGATTGTGGTGCGTCCTCTGTTTGCACTGGCTGAGGATGGCTCTGTGCCCTGTGCTGTGAGTGCCATGGCCACCTGGCTGTTGTTCCTGCAGCTCTGATGACATGGACGGGCCCGTGGAGGACATCGGCAGCCGCTCGTGCGTGACGCGCTTCGTCAAGACGCTGCTGTCCATCATGGAGCACGGCGTCAAGCCCCACAGCAAACACCTCACCGAATACTTCGCCTTCCTCTACGAGTTTGCCAAAATGGGAGAGGAGGAGGTGGGTACAGCCCCGGCTTTGGGCAGGTGCTGCTGGCTCTGCACAAATGGATTTTCAAGTAATCCCATCATCCCTGCGTTTTTCAGAGCCAGTTCTTGCTCTCTCTGCAAGCCATATCCACCATGGTCCACTTCTACATGGGAACCAAGGGGCCTGAGAATGTAAGTTGGAGTATTTTATATAGCAGGAGCTAATCTTGCCTCTTTTACATCTCTGATCATTACTGCTGTGTCTTGAATCATCCTTCAGCTGTTACGTTAAAATTGCTTCACTTCCACAATTGTTTTCAATGTTTAAGTGCGTATAATATTTAAAAAATATGTTGAGTTGACTATTATTGTTTAGTATAGAAATAGGCATTGAGTAAAAGCAATAAAGTTGCCCTTAACTTGATACTAATGATAATGCTATTAACAATTGATTACTTACTCCTGTTATACAACTTAGGTTCTTTAATTTACCTGCTCTTTTTGTTAAATAGACCATATCTTCAGCCAGCCTACCTCTTCTTGCATTTGTAAATAGAATTTTGCTTGTGCAAAGTGAATGTTTCAATGTGAAAGTCAGTTGATCAGGTACTTAGCTGCTTTGGTTCATGCAAGTTGATGAAGTTGTTTGCTATAAAGGACAGGATAATGCAAAGGCCTTTGAAATGAAGACACAGAATGTCCACACTGAAGTTCTCTGGTTTTTCCTTAGCCCCAGGTAGAAGTGCTTTCTGAGGAAGAAGGGGAGGAAGAGGAGGAAGAGGAAGATATCCTTTCTTTAGCAGAAGAGAAATACAGGCCTGCTGCTCTTGAAAAGATGATTGCCCTGATTGCTCTTCTGGTGGAACAGTCTCGCTCAGAAAGGCAAGAGCTCCTGAAAAAACAAAATCAGTTTAGAATTTATAGTCCAGAAAGGAGTCAGAGATTTTGTGGGTTTGTCTGAGGGTTTTATTGTGGGCTTTTTTAGCAGCATAAATAAGGTTGTAAATGAGCCCATTATATTTTTAATAACTTAAAAAGGGACTGTCATTGTTGACCAAATGTAAGACTTGGGTTAAATATATGAACACATTCAGTTGGCCACATTTGGTTCTTTTTCTTTGTCTCAGTCAAGTACAGCTTTTATTTTGTTGTTCAGTTTTACATCAATACCTTTATTGTCTCTTGTATATTGTGATACTGAAGGATATGAATTAACACTCAGTCCTGAGTGTTTCCCTAACCATAATCATAGCTGAAGTATAAAATGATCATTTTCTTTTGTATTTCAGGCATTTGACCTTGTCACAAAACGACATGGCAGCACTGACAGGAGGAAAGGTAATCAAGTTAAAAATGGCTGCTGTAGCCTCCCAAGCCCTCTGTGTAGCTGTAGGCAGTGAGCTGTATCTGCTTTTTCTTGCAGGGTTTCCCTTTTTTATTCCAACATATCCGTGATGGGATCAACATCAGGCAAACCTGCAACCTCATTTTCAGCCTGTGCCGCTACAACAACTGCCTGGCAGAGCACGTGAGTAGCAGGGACCTGCAGCTGCTCTCTGAGATCCCCTCACAAGTCTCATGGGCTAATTGGTGTTGTTTTCACTGAATAAACACAAATCTAATGAGTTTTGTGTGTTTTCTTTTCAAGATTGTGTCCATGCTGTTCACATCTATAGCAAAGCTGACTCCTGAGGTATGTAAACACACCACCTGTCCAGTAAATCATCTGTAGTCATATTTTCCTTGTTTGAACCACAGAAATAATCCTTTGTTCATCAAAAATGTTGCAGGGAAGATGGAAGGTTTTGTGCCATTGAATGGAGTCTAACTGCACTGTTTGTGAAGTTTTGTAAAACAGAAATTTGCTGTGCCACTTGGGATGAAAGTTTTATTCAAATCAAATAACATTTCTAGATTCTCCACCCATATGAATTTCTTTTAAAAAGCTGGTAACATTAAAGTATTGTGTGCAAGAATAAATGGAGATAATTACTTATTATCAGACTCTTCAAGATTTGGGGCACTGTTTTGCAGTTCTGTGCTGGCAAACATATTTCTCATTCAGAGTAAATTCCTGCCCTGGTAATAACAGAAATACTGAGAGTTCCAAATGGATTCCAGATGCAAAATATATAATTATAGTTGTAACCACTTTGCTGAAATGTTGTTAAAAGCTGGATGAGTCTTGGCAGTGTAAAACCTCAAAATGAGATGTTTTTGGATAAACTACCCAGGATGCATGTTCCATGTTATGTAAATACATAAAAATTATAACTTATCTGAGCTGGTGATATAAACCATGATAAATGGGTGAATTCTTCTGCAGTGAAGAGCTTGATGCTTTCCCTTTTCCAGACTAATGTCTATATTTCCTCTAATAAATGCATACATATATATATATTTTTCCTATAACTTCTCCTGTCTCATATGATCATCTTGTTTTGCACTGACTGTAAGCAGTAAGTGGATTAATTCATTGATATATATGGATTATATAAGGGATTAAAGTATAATAAATGTTCATGTCTGAAGTTCATAGAAATCTTAGACATTGAGGTTTTTAAAAATATTCTTTAAAAAAGTGGATGAAATTAAATAGATGAAATTGAATATTTTCCCCTTTTCTGCATTACAGGCAGCCAATCCTTTTTTCAAATTGCTGACCATGCTGATGGAATTTGCTGGTGGACCTCCAGGAATGCCACCCTTTGCTTCTTACATCCTGCAGAGGATATGGGAGGTACAATATGTAAAATAAAACAGAAGCTAAATTTCCTTTCTCTTGTTTGTTCTTTTATGTCTCTTTTGCTTTTTATTATCCTTCCTGCATCAGTCCATGACTTTTTAATTATCATTCCTCTTCTGAATAAACAGCAACAGCCAATAGACATTAAAAAGTTCTGTTGTAACTTAATGGCTCTTCCAGTTTAACTTCAAATTTTAGTTTAATGAGAAATTAATTGATTCATAATGAGGGGCTAGAATGCTTTTTCTAGACAAATTCCACAAAGTTTTCTGTTATCCTTTTGCAAGGCCTGTAAAATGTTTCAACACCCATCATTTGGTTGTGGGTTTTCTGGCCTTTATGTACAGATTCCTTGAATATTCATTTGATAATTTTGATTCTCTATAAAATGTCCATTAACACTTTTAATGCATAAAATAGTGCCAGACTGAGTCTGCTGGATAATTGCTGTGTGCAGGACCAACCTTGCTTGTGTTTCCAAATGAGAGGGACATTTTAACCAAATGGGCACAGGGATGAATTCCTTTGTTGAGCCATTGAAGGTTTCTGTTCACCTGCTGCTCTCTGAGCTCCCAGTACAATCCAGTTCCTGGCTGAGAACAGCATGGCCAGCCTGCAGACCAGCTCATTCCCTTTAATTCCCTTTAAAAATGGGGCTGCAGCACTGTGGGAGGGACATGGATTTGCTGTTCCAAAGGGTTTGCTGTGCTCAGGAGCAGCTGTAGGATCAGTGATGTGATGGATGAGCTGGAGCTGCTGCACCTCAGCTAAAGGGAGTTCAAACTGCACATCTCAGGGGGCACAGTGACACCCAGCTGGTGACACAGGTCCAGGGATGTGAGAGCCAGCAGTGAATGCACAGACTTGGGGTGTAGAATCTGCTTTTACAGCCTCTCCAGCTTCTGGAAATCATTAAAAGTGATTGAGCTCTGCAGACACTGAGAAATGATTGTATCTTTCTTGGACATTCCCTCCAGCCATTACCCAGGAAACCTGACAGGGCAATTTGTCATTTCTAAATAGAGGGAGGAGATTGTTCTTAAGGTGCTTATTTTTAAAATGAGATTAATATTTTATAAGGAGAATTATGGTTGTGTCAGCTGCTCACATTCTTCAGGTGGAGTAGGGGAACTGGGAACAGCTTCAGCAACCCAGTTACTACCTCTGGTTCCTTAGAGTAAAACTACTTCTTGTCTGGGCACCTGGGCCTTGAGGTAGAAAGAAAGTAGTTTTTAGAAACTAAACAAAAGAAAAAACGACATTTATTGGCCTTATGTCAACAAATTTCCAGCTACACAGAGCCAGAAAAGCTCAGGAAGCTTTGTTTTCTCCTTGTTCTCTCAAGGTTTGCACAACAGCACTCATTGCCTTTGGAAAGAACTGGATGAATTTATTCCTTGAAATTGTATATTCAGTAAAAACTGCAGTAGTTTCCCCCAGCATGAAGCTGTATGAACATCTTTGTATACCATTTATTTTCTTTTGATGTAACTTATAAAAATACTGATTCAGTGTCAAGGTTTGTGTTAGATATTTTTTTTAAATACTTGTCTATAAAGACAAGGCTGTTCCATCTTAGTGCTTAATATTTCAACTCCTAAATATCTCATAATATGCAGAAAGAATAGGCAGAGTAATTTCCTGGGCTGAGACTGAACTTTCAAAACTCTGAACAAGGTTCAGAAGCACAAACCAGTGAAATTTAATAAGGTTCTCTTTGTGTGCAGAGCAGCTCAGTCTTGCAGGAGCTTTGATAGCCCTAAAAAGAAATGTTGAAAGTGATTTTAGGGGTTGCTAATACAATCAGGGCATAGTAGGAACATTAATGTATTCCCTTTGATTTCCCCCTGTGCTGTAGGTGATTGAGTACAACCCCTCTCAGTGCCTGGACTGGCTGGCTGTGCAAACCCCTCGGAATAAACTGGCTCACAGCTGGGTCCTGCAGAACATGGAGAACTGGGTTGAGCGCTTCCTCCTGGCACACAACTACCCTCGAGTGAGAACTTGTAAGTGGATTTTAATTGGAGAAAAATTGTCACCTCTTGCAGTGAGTTGCATGCTCCTGTGTTTGGCTTTTCTTCCTTTTCTAGTTGTTGTAGAATTGCTGGGTTTAAAATCTTGGGATAACTGTGGTGCCTCATCGAAAGGTGTTACCAGTTTTGATGAAAAAACTGTTTTCCTTTGGTACCTTAAATGATACATTGCTAGGTTCTTTATTTTAAGAGGTTAATCTGCAAGGTCCAGGAAAACCTAAAGAAGGAAAGGTTTAATTCCAGAGGTTTTCCATTGTGTCCATCACGTTGGCTGCACAGTAGATGGGAGGGGAGTACATGTTGTTCTTCCACAAGAATCCCCAACTGAGTCCTTTGAACTTGTGGATCAAGGAGAAGCTGTCTGTGCTTTCTCCCAGATTCCAGGGTATCCTAGCTCTCTGGTTTGTCCTGCACTGTCACATTGCCAGAGAACATTTTCAGCCTTCCCTGTGTCCATTTCTTTGACAAAGGAGGCCCCCACAGTACAGGCCACTGATCTTTAACATGTTTCTGTGGCTGAGGGAGATAGGAAAACTGGAGCTACAGCTTTGCAACAGGCTCCAGTTGTGACCATCTCTGAGGAGGTAATGACCTCTTGATTGAGCAGTGGACAACTTCACTCATGGAAAACCTCTGGGATGCATTGTGTGATGGGATCTGGGGTCACATTCTGTGCTGGGATGCATTGTGTTAGCACAGGGAGAACCAAGCAGCAGCCAGGGACATAGGTGGCACATCCCAGCACCACTTTTAATGTGCTTTGTGCTGCTGTTCCCCACTTGGGTTTTTTTATAGTGTGAATACAGCAATACCGTCTGTAAAGTGCTTTGAGATGTGTCAGTGGAGCAGGGGGTGCAGTTGAATTGCTGTTTGCATGGCTGTTAAGCAGGTATGTCACTGTCAAAGGCGTAACAAATCTGTTTTTATTTGAAGCTGCAGCCTATCTCTTGGTGTCGCTTATTCCAAGCAATTCCTTCCGTCAGATGTTCCGCTCGACGCGCTCCCTGCACATCCCCACGCGGGACCTGCCCCTCAGCCCCGACACCACTGTAGTCCTGCACCAGGTCTACAACGTGCTCCTGGGCCTGCTCTCGCGGGCCAAGCTCTACGTGGACGCCGCCGTGCACGGCACCACCAAGCTGGTGCCCTACTTCAGTTTCATGACCTACTGCCTGATCTCCAAAACCGAGAAGCTCATGTTCTCCACCTACTTCATGGACTTGTGGAACCTCTTCCAGCCCAAGCTCTCGGAGCCGGCCATCGCCACCAACCACAACAAGCAGGCCCTGCTGTCCTTCTGGTACAACGTGTGCGTGGACTGTCCCGAGAACGTGCGCCTGATCGTGCAGAACCCCGTGGTGACCAAGAACATCGCCTTCAACTACATCCTGGCCGACCATGACGACCAGGACGTGGTGCTCTTCAACCGCGGCATGCTGCCCGCCTACTACGGCATCCTGCGCCTCTGCTGCGAACAGTCGCCCGCCTTCACCCGCCAGCTGGCCTCCCACCAGAACATCCAGTGGGCCTTCAAGAACCTCACCCCCCACGCCAGCCAGTACCCTGGTGTGAGTGACCAGTGCCACCGTGTGCCACCCCCTCGTTTCCGTGTCCCCTCTCACCCGATGTCTCTTGGAGTTTAACATGCCCGGTGGTGAAAGTGTTCCCTGTGGGTTTCCTGGTGGAAGTAATTCCTGTCTTTAGATCCATTAGATCTTCGAGGGGGGGTTTGTCGCAGACATCTTTTATGAAAAATCCTTTCCTTAGGATTTCTCCTCCTGAGAAGCTGAGAGGTCTCAGGAACAAAATGTAAACAATGATTATCTGCTGCTGTGGGATGCAACAGGTGCATCTGGGATTGGTCTCATGTGGTTGTTTCTAATTAATGGCCAATCACAGTCAGCTGGCTTGGACTCTCTGTCCAAGACAGAAGCTTTTTCTATTCTTAGCCAGCCTTCTGATGAAATCCTTTCTTCTATTCTTTTAGTATAGTTTTAATATAATATGTATCATAAAATAAAAATCAGCCTTCTGAAACATGGAGTCAGATCCTGTTCTGTCCCCTCATCTTCAGACCCCTGTGAACACTGTCATAGATGTTGGTTTGGGTTCTCCTTGCTTTGTAGCACAGCAGAGCATTTGTTGTTTTCTGGGTGTTTCCACTGTTCAGTTTTCCAGCCCAGTCATAAGAAACAAGGAAAAGCTTTGATGGTGGTCTTTAGGAAGGAGGTTGCATTATAACAAAGGTGGAGGAATTCCCAGTTTCTTCTTTGCTTTCAGCTTCTGGTCTAGGGCCAAGGCTTGGCCTGTAGCATTCCAGGGGAGGACAGCCTGGTGCTCCCCTTGGGAACAGCCAGGTGCCTTTGGCAGGGCTGGGAGTTGTGCTGTCAGTGGCACACGGTGACACCAGCAGAGAGCAGGTGCTGGGTGAACCACAGGCCTGCAGGGGCTGGAGAGACAGCAGGCCTGGGTGTGAATGATCACACTGTGGGTATTGCTGTGGGATCCTTTGGGCTGTGCAGGGACACAAAGAATACAAAGCTTCCCATCACTGTGAAGAGGAGGAGGATGCAGGGAATCTTCCATATTGAACTTGTGCCTAGATCAGCTCACAGGGAAATCTGACAGTTACATCTGACAGTCCCATTGCTCTCCTCGTTGGCATCTCCCTTCAGAAGTCTGTTTGTCTGGCAGGGGACCTGAGTTACCCCACTGTGTTTGGTGTTTGCCAGACATATGGGGCTGCAGCAGGGTTTGGCACAAGAAGCTTTCTGAATTTGATCCCAGGGATGGGGATTTGAGATTGCTTTGTACATATAAATGTGACACATGTTCATTATGTGCACATAAGTGCAGCAGTGCTCTTAGGCAGCATCAGAACATCTCATTTGACAGAAAGTCTGAGCTGTACCACAGTGAGAGAGCTGACTCTAACCAAGTGTTTCTGTGTGTTTTAGGCAGTGGAAGAGCTGTTCAACCTCATGCAGCTGTTTGTAGCTCAGAGGCCAGACATGAGAGAGGAGGAGATCGAGGACATCAAGCAATTCAAGAAAACCACCATCAGCTGTTACCTGCGCTGCTTGGACGGACGCTCCTGTTGGACAACTCTCATAAGGTACAGCCCTGTGCTCATCCCCAGCCCAGCTGGAATTCCCTCCCCAGCCTCCCCCAGGAGCAGAGCTGTGCTTCCAGCTGCTCCTGTTGGCACTTGTTACTTGGGAGCACCAATGTGATGTAGGAATTGTGCCTGTGGGACAGGTTTATTGTATGGTGTCTTCAAAGAGTGTTTCATTTCTGCTCTGAGCTGAAAGTGCTGCTTGGGCATTCTCGGCAGAGCTATAAATTGCTGTGCATGTAGGTCAGGGCTGGGGTTTTACAGGAGCTCTTGGTGCACTGAAAACCTTCTGGAAAGGACAGGCTGTGGTACCTGGAACTGCCCTGTCACAGCCACCTTGTCCCAAATCATCCTTATGGTGAAAGAACCATTCATGAGCATAATGCTTTCCTTTGTGTTCTGCTGCAAGCATCAAATATTCTGATAAAAATGTTTGCAGACATTTAAAAGGCCAAACATATGCTTGACTGAATCTATTTAAATGTATCATTTAAGAAGCATAAACTTCTGTCTTTCCAAGTAATCATTTTCCATATTTCTGCAGGGGTTGTATGGGAAACATTTCTGTAATGGTTATATATAAATTACTTTCCATAACATAGAGGAGGTGGATGGCAGAGGCATTTTTAAATTAAAAAGAGTGAGAGGGGTAATGATGAGAAGAATTTTGTTATTTTGGGATTTCTTTGTTCTTTTGTGATTTTCCAAAACACAGCATGAGTATAAAAATTTTAATCTTGGGATGTGATTTTCAGTGTTCTCAATGTTTGGATTTTTTTCCTAGTGCCTTCAGAATATTATTAGAATCTGATGAAGACAGACTTCTTGTTGTGTTCAATAGAGGATTGATTCTGATGACTGAGGTAATTACTTTGTTATTTAATTATAGTAAACATCCCACCCTGGTGCTTCCCTTGTCAGCTTTAATAACATTTCTTTTTAGTACTAAAAAGATCAGGGAATTGTTTGTGTGCTTCTCAGGACAGAGGGAAAACCACCAATAGATTATGCTGAGAGGGATAAATTTGGTTTTTTGCTGTAATTTCTTTTATTACAGGTAATTGGGAATGAATGGCTGAGTGCAGTCACACAGTTGTTAGTAGTTAAAAAGTGTTAAGGCAAAAGGTTAAAAACCAGAAATAACTTAAAGGTGCTCACATGCAGTTGTGGTTGATATTTCTGACCCTCCTTTGAGGCAGTTCTCCTTTCCTCTCCTACCTGTTGTGCCTTTGTTTGCAAGGAGTGGTCTGAAACACATAAACTCCATTTCTTTCTGATGGAACTAAACCTAAAATGCATTTCTGGAGCACATCTAATTGTTGTAAATGGATTTTTGGTCCATGAGACCAGACCAGAATTATTTCAGAATTGAATGGAAAATATGAAATCATGCACCTCTGACATGGATTGGGATGTCAGGGCCTGCTCCCAGCAGTTTCACTCTGCACATCCACATGTCCTGATGGGTGGAACACCCTGGATTCCATCCAGCACTCCATGATTGAGGTGATGGATGAGAACCTGTGTTCATGGAGCACTGGCAGTGCTCCAGGGGCAGGATCCCTTTGAGAACAAGAATTAAACTCTGCATGTGGTGGAGAAAGCATAAAACCAAGATTCATTGTTGGCACCTGTAGGATGGTGTATTCAGGAGAGATCTTAAACTGGGAGAATCCATGGTGTAGGACAAGTGGCTCAGAGGTGATTGTGGCTGTGCAGAAAATGGGATTTTGGAATGGGATTTTTGCTGCAGGAGGGGGCAGCCAGCACAGCTGGGAGTTGTCAGAAGGACTTGGAGCAAACATTTGTCAAGGATATTTTAGTCTGCCTTAGCCATGTGGCTGGACTGGATGATGCTTCCAGGTTGATTCCAGTCCCATTTTTATGTGGTTTCTATAAAAAATTCTTTTAACTCTTTTTATGTCACTAGTTTGTATTTTCTGGGAAAAAGTGGGGTAGAAAGAGCTGGAATTACAGAAACAGTGCAGTGCTGTTTGAAAATTGAGTTTTCAGGAGGTTGTTATAAATATAAGGCTATAGATTAATTAATTATGGTTAATTACTGCAGCATATCTGTTCCTTTTTGTTGTGAAAATATCTCCATCCAGTTAAGTGGGTGTGAAATTCAGGAACAGAGCTATAAGGTTATCCATACATGAAATGTAAGTAGATCAAGGTACAGACATAGATATGTGTAAAAAGAATTTGGTTTAGCTTAGTTAGCCCTCATCCATACTAACAATGGGTAATTAAGTTTGTGAAGTGTGTGTAATATAAAATGAATTTATCCTGTGTAAAGCATTGCTAGAAATGAAATGAAATTAAATTAAATTGATGCTATTTTCCATCCTGGGGTTAGCAGGCCTTATACTGTCCTTTGTTGGCTGGAATTGTTTTGCCTGGAGACCAAAAACTGCATGAAGGAGTTGTCGCATGCAGGAAAGTTTCCCACTCAAGGGTGGCTGTGTGTCCTTTGTCTTCCCTGTAATACAAAAAGGGCCTGGCAAGGGTTTGCACTCTAGGGTTTGAGGCTGCTGCTCCTTTATCTCTCAAATACCCCAGCAGGTTAAATATCTGCTCTTACATCCTGTGCTGGGATTTTTGTAGTTCAGAAATGAGTTGCTTTTCCTTCCCAATATTTCTATAAATCACAGATGCCCACAAGGTATAAAAGGAGAAGTAATTCATCTGATGTACAGCCATATATCCTTCAGCAGCATTTTGAAAAATGACTGGCATCCATCTTAATCCTGCCTTTTTTCCCCAAATTCATATATCTGTCTTTGTGCACCTCCTGTATCACTTTGTCTGCTGGCTAAAGCAGTTTGGGATTACAGGGAAATAAAAATTCTGTGTCTCAAATGCCATTTTGTTCACTGGGTTGTCGATAAAGGTGTGAAAACTTGGTAATTATTTTGAGCTGGTAACACAAACCTTTTACCTGGAAAACAAATGAAGAACTTTGTGATTGTATCCAACACCTTCTATTTTTTGAATATAAAATACCTTGTTTAAGCATAAAATAAATGTAAATCTATCTGCAGGGTAAGAAGAGGAATACTGACCAGTACCTTAGTTTGGCAACATAAAATTTTGGCATTTTTTTTCTTCTTCCCAGTCCTTTAACACGTTGCACATGATGTACCACGAGGCCACAGCTTGCCATGTCACTGGAGACCTGGTGGAGCTCCTGTCCATCTTCCTCTCTGTTCTGAAATCCACACGGCCCTACCTGCAAAGAAAAGGTTTGATTACAATTCCTGTTTCGAAGTTAATTTTCCTCACCCAAACCCTGGTTGTTTTTCTTGCTGTTTTTTAAAACTTGCTGTACAGTAGAATATGTGTCTGTTAATGGATCTTAAATTCTTACTTATTAAATTACTGACTTAATAGCAAACTAGATTTCATCAATTTAACAGCAATAGACCAGTGGGATTTAACAAATTCCTAGAAGCATTAAGACCATGGTAGAGGAAAAAGAGACTCCTCAGCAGTACAATTCTGTGCTTTTCCTAACAAGCTTTTGAGCCGTGAGCTAAGCAGCCTCCTGGGATGTTTGTCTTGCAGATGTGAAGCAAGCTCTCATTCAGTGGCAGGAGAGGATTGAATTTGCCCATAAGCTCTTGACTCTGCTCAATTCCTACAGCCCTCCTGAGTTGAGAAATGCCTGCATTGGTGAGTCCTGGCCCTGCAGAGCTGTCCTGCCCAGGCCCTGCTGTGAGCTGGAAATGCCACGGGCACAAGGGCTCTGCCAGGGGAGGTGGGGATGGTTGGTGTGGTGCTGTCAGTGCCTCTGATCCTGTCAGACTGCTCTGGGTTTGGCAGCTGGCTCTGAATGTTCCTGTGCTCACTCAGAGCTGGGCACACAGAAAGCCACAGGTCACTGTGGGACTGATTTGCCACCTGATAAGGGAGTGACTGAGGAGTAGCTTAGGTGTCACTGAGTTTAGAGTCAAATCCCAAATCTGAGATTAAAATTCAAACATGAACTACATCCCCCCTCAGAAGGGAGTGTGGAGACCAAGTTATTCTGAGAAACAGCTTTTCCTGCTCATTTTTATGATACAGTACTGTGAAGTGCTATAGTGGAACTAAAGCATAAATAGCTTGTAGAGTGGAATGGATTTGCTTTTTAAAGTGTAGACACAGATAATACATACAAATGCCTCTCTTGCATTAGCAGAGCTATTTCAGAAAGGTCCAGGCTTTTTCTAGTCTAGGCTTTTTAAGTATTATTTAATGGATTGCTGGTGAAGGCCTTACACTGTGTCCAAACCACCCTTTTTTGTGTGATTTGTATGCACTTCCCCCTGAGTATTTTCTCATTGTCCTCCTGACTGCTGCTGGTTGCCCTTTTCCAGGCATCATTGCTGCTCTGTAAAAGAAGAAGCAAGGAGGGTAATTGTGGTTCTCCCTGTCCAGGCTGGCCCCTCCCTGTGGTTGCTGCAGCACTGAGCAGGGTCTCCCCCAGGGCAGAGGTGAAGGGAGCTGGGATGGAGCCAGGGGTGTCACACTCAGGTGCTGTTCACGGCAGAAGGGATACAAGAGAAAGTTTGCAAATGTATGAGCCTTAAGTTGAACTGTTTGCTGTTAAGAAATAACAATTTGTAATAGCAAAAACAACTTTTTGTTTGTAGATGTCCTCAAGGAGCTTGTACTTTTAAGTCCTCATGATTTCCTACATACTCTGGTTCCATTTCTACAGCACAATCATTGTACATACCACCACAGTAATATCCCAAGTAGGTATTTCAGTGATTGTCTTTTGAAGTTCTCTTACACTGTTATTACTCTATCCTGTTCCTTGCTGATGTCAAATATTGACCTTTTTAATATTATCCCTATTTTATCCGAACTTACACTACAGTGTCTCTTGGACCTTATTTTCCATGTCGTGAAAATTTGAAATTAATAGGGGGGAAAAGCAATATTCGTCCTCCACGGCCCGAGCTCAACATGTGCCTCTTGCCCACCATGGTGGAAGCCAGCAAGGTATGTAAACAAGTGGTCCCAGAAAGAATCATTTCTCTGTTGTTTTCCCATTTTTATAAAGGTGTTGGCAGAATCCAGTAGCTCAATGCATTTACCTTTTCTTTGTAAACAAAGCATAATTCTTCTTCAAGATGTGTTGTCCTCATATACTCCATTCTAGATGTGCACTTGAGAAGCACCATTTCCCTGCCCTTGGGGATACACAGCTTCATACTGCAGGCACCATAAGGGTTTGGGCCTTGTGGCAGGAAAAAACCCATGGCACACATTCTGGTAGTTTCCCACTCTGTCTGTGGCATTTATAAAGGAAATTGAGGCACCACCCAGGGATTGTCTAGATGGGTTTCACATTATTTTAAGATTTATTTCCAGACAGCCAGGGAGACCCCACAGGTTCCATTAGAGTCCATTCAGCTGGGGCTGAGGCATAATCTGCTGTTTGTTTGGGTAAAGTCCAGTGCCTGAAATGTCATAAAGGGCTTGAAGTCTTTTCACTTGCCATTTTCCCTCTGTGAGCTTCCTTATGGGATGCCAGCTTTGGTGGGGCTGCTCCGTAGCGACTTTGCCACATCCCGTTGTTAGAGCTGCAGCAACGGTGGGATTCAGCTCACGTCACTTTGCCTATCTAAAACAGATAAAAGGTCAGCACCCAGCTCCTCTGGGGCTCCTCTGGGGCTCCTGCCATGAATAGTTACCCTGGGGAGGAGAGAAGGAGCTCCCCTCCTTCCTGTCCCGCGCACCACGGCGTGCAGGGAGCAGCAGTGACTGTAGATTTTGGATAGCTAAAGTCAGGTCAGGTGAATCCCACCCACAAAGGAATATGTATGGACAATCATTTGAAGCAGGAGAACTGGTTACTTGCTGTCCGGTAACTGTGGTTCTTCAAGATGCTTTGTCCACACAGATTCTGTGCTCGTCCTGCTGTGCTAATCCGAGTCCTGCCCTAGGGGATTCTTTGGGGTGAAGGAATTGAGTGGTGGTTGAAGCCGCCATACCCCTTGTGCCCTCAGGTACAGTGGTCGCAAGGACACACTGGGTGCAGGCACAGCCCCAGTGGACACAGCTATTCAGAAAGAATCCAATCTCCTGCACATGGGGCCTATGTGCACGTAGATGGGAATCTGTGTGGGCAACACATTTCGAAGAAGCACGGTTACTGTAGGGTAAGTAACCCTTCTTTTTTAAAGCTTTCAGAATGATGCTGTGTCTATTTGTGCACCATCAAATTGATTGTGTTTGAAAAGATGGTAGAGAGCCAGAAATCAAGTGTTTGAAAGGATGGTAGAGAGCCAGAAACTGCCTCTAGTGGGTTTCCCATCGTGCATCCAGAAGTGACACTACATAATGTAAATATGGAAAGTTGTCATGTTACATGTTACCCTTTATATCCAATTCCTAATACGTTAGGAAGGAGAATATTTTAAAACTCTACAACCACATCCACAGTCACATTGCCCTGTGGGTTTGCATGCTTGTTTCTTATTCAGTTGCTTTGTATAAGGTTGCATTTTTTTTTCTTGAGTTTTAGAGGTTTCCTTGTGGCTCTCTGATGCCATTCCTCTGGCTGATGCTATTTTAAGCTTATGTATGTCCAAAATATTAAAATATCCACATATGTGTATCATTGGGTTTGAGACGTTAATGAAAATTCTGCTCTGAAGCTCAGTCTTGAGAAACTTCTGATTTCTACAGATCACAACTGACCAGCAGTAGTGTGTATATATTTAGGTGTCTGTATGTGATACAAAGTTGCTGTGTTCTTTTCTTGTCCTCTTCAAGCCCTGCTATTTGCACAGCTTTGCACCCTCTGGGTGCTGGTTCAGAAGCCTCCAGTAAGATTTTCCTGGCAAGAATTGCATTGCCATCCCTCCTCCATCACACCCTGGTGCTTGCCAAGGGCTGGCTGAGGAGGCACCTGGAGGCTCCCAGTGTTCTTTCTCCTGTATTTCAGGATGAGCACTGCAGGGCAGGGGCAGGCAGGGGGTGCTCAGGGCACTGGGAGCTGTGCCTTGGGTGCCTTGGAGGGTAAATGAGGCTCCCTTAAATCTGCAGGGCAAGGACGATGTGTACGACAGGATGCTGCTGGATTATTTCTTCTCCTACCACCAGTTCATCCACCTCCTGTGTCGGGTTGCAATCAACTGTGAAAAGTTTACTGAAACTTTAGTGAAAATGAGTAAGTATCCAGGTGAAACAGCCCCAGGATTCTGTGTGTGATAGCTCTGAGTCCTTCTGCACCAGGTTTTATATTCAGAGTTTTTAAGGAAAACTTGTGAAACTTGTTTTGAGTATTTTTTTTGTATAAGCAAGTGCAGCCTTACCCACATGACTGAAATGTTTCAGGCTTTCCCAGAAAAGAGCTGAGGTAACCACTGAGAATTCAGTCTTATGTACATTTAGAGTTTAATACAGGACTCACTGAGGCTGTTTCTGGGGATTGGCAGTTTAAATGGCTTTGGATCACATCCTGAACCCTCAGCACCTCAGCAATGGCAATTAACTGACAGTATTTTAATTTTTGTGTTCCCACACAACCCTGAGGGCGAGTTCCTCAGTGTGCACAGGCCAGAGTGTCACACCAATAATGTCATCCAAAGAGCAATGAGAGAATGTCCTTTTATCCCCTGAATCACCCATCTGCTTGTTGTTTGTCACACTTTACAAGTGTTTATTAAATGGACTGTGAAAACCTCACAGACACTACAGCTTTGTGATCATGCAAAATGCTTGGAATGTGATCCTGTAAAATGACAGGGCACCTTGGCACTGCTTTTCTGAGGAATTTGCCTGTGTCCCACGAAGTTCTCCACACTGACTTGTTCCCTCATGCCACTGCAGGTGTCCTGGTTGCTTATGAAGGTTTGCCTCTTCACCTTGCACTCTTCCCCAAACTCTGGACTGAGCTGTGCCAGACTCAGGTAAGAGCCAGAACCAACAGAAACAGAGGGAAAACACACTGAATGTGGAACAAAGAGCCCACAGCTCTACCTGGTGGGAGGTGTTCAACAAAATACTCTGCCTGTGTGACTGCTGCCTGAGAAGCCCTGCTAAATCAAATAGAAAAGTCTGGTAAATTCTGATTGCTCCCTGTACATCCTGCAAAAGCTTAACACAGCAACTGCCCCCAGTAAGGGTGGTGGGGGTGCAGAAATCACCTCACCCTGCCTCTGAAATTGCAGCTTTTCATGGAGCACAAACACTGGGATGATGAAGAATGAGGAGGTGTCAAAGTCTGGGTGTCGTTGCAGAGGAGCTGTGGGTGGCTCTGTCCCTGTAACACACTGCTGGGGATGAACTGGCCTTGCCTTCATCACAGGAAAATGGGCGCTGAGAATTGTCAGTAATTGCTTTGTGCCATTCACTGGCATCTGACAGAGCTGAGCTGTTCCTCAGTGGGCCTGGCTGCAGTTCAGGGCTGACTCTGCTGCCTTCTTTCTCCCTGCCAGTCTGCAATGTCCAAGAACTGTGTGAAGCTCCTCTGTGAAGATCCCGTTTTTGCAGAATATATCAAATGTATTCTGATGGATGAAAGGACCTTTCTTAACAACAACATTGTCTACACTTTTCTGACGCACTTTCTCCTCAAGGTAAGTGGTCTTTTAGCAGTAATTATTACTCCAAGCAATGCAGGCACTGATGTTGCATCCTTTTTTTTTTTTTTTTTTACAGTTCCAAGTTTTTGTGGCTTTAAAAAAAATACTTTGTTTCCACAGGTGCAAGGGCAGGTATTTTCTGAAGCAAACTGTGCCAACTTAATCAACACTTTAATTACAAACCTAATAAATCAGTATCAAAGCCTAGAATCTGACTTCAGCAACCAGAGAGTTGAAATTTCCAAAGCAAGCTCTACATTAAACGGGGTGAGTCTTTCCTAAGGAACACAAGGCAGCTCATTCCCTCCAGAAACTCCTCAGTGCCCTGTGCAGGTGTTGGGCAATCCTTGCCTCACCTGAGCTCCTGGAGGGGCCATGGGAAGTTGGGAAAATTAACCTGACTGTGGGGAGCAAAGTGTTAACACTGCAGGAGCATTAATGGTGGGAGTGCTGTAACCCAGCACTGAGCAGGGCATTGTCACCTCCAGGACAGATCTGTGCTCAGGTCAGCAGACAGATCCAGAAGGGATCTTTGAACATAAACAGCATCTCCTTCTTGCAGTCTCTGTGTGCAGGATTCATCAAGCAGCAGTTTGAAATAAGCCTCAAGTTTGTTTCTCTGTTTCCAGGACCTCCGAGCACTTGCCTTGCTGCTTTCAGTGCACACTCCCAAACAGCTCAACTCGGCCCTGATCCCAACTTTACAAGAGCTTTTAAACAAATGTAGAGCTTGTCAGCAACAGAGGAACTCATTACAAGAGCAAGAAGCCAAAGAAAGAAAAACTAAAGGTTTGGTGTTGCACTAATGAGCTTTTATCAAATTAATGTAATAGGTTATTTTGTTATACAAAATACAGGGTGGGTTTAGCTCCAAATCCTATAGTACACAAAAATCCTGTTTTATGATGAGGCTAAAGTTTGTGAATGGCACAGTCTCTCTGTGAGGAGATGAGTGTTTGCTGAAGTGCTGTGTGGAGCAGGGTGAGGTGTGAGCAGTGATCCTGGAAAGGTTTGGTGTTGTACCAACTTTTATCAAATTAATGTAATAGGTTATTTTGTTATACAAAATATAGGGTGGGCCATTCGCTGGCTCCAAATCCCAGTAGTACACAAAAATCCCATTTTATGATGGAGCTGAAGTTTGTGAATTGCATGGATTCTCTGTGAGGAGATGTTTGCTGAAGTGCTGTATTGTCTGAAGGGTGAGGGTGTGAGCAGTGATCCTGGAAAGGTTTGGGGTTGCACCAATGAATCTTTTATCAAATGAATGTAATGTTATTTTGTTATACAGAATACAGGGTGGGCCAGGGAGTGTCCCAATCGCAGGAGTATCCCAAATCCCAATAGTCCAAATCCCAGTAGTGCACAGAAATCCCATTTTATGAGGGAGCTGAAGTTTGTGAAGGGCACAAGCTCTGAGAGGAGGGAGGTGAGCGTTTGCAGTGGAGCAAGGGTGGGTGTGACGGTGCCGTGTCCCCGCAGATGACGAGGGAGCCACGCCGGTGAAGCGGCGGCGGGTGAGCAGCGACGAGGAGCACGCCGGGGACATGGGTGACAGCAAGGGCGAGCCCCGCGAGGCGCTGACCCCCAGCAGCGCCTCGGACAACGAGACCCGGGACTCGTCCATCATTGACCCTGGCACGGAGCAGGAGCCGCCGTCCCCTGGCAGCGCCTCGGGCCGCGAGTTCAGGCTGGAGGCGCCGTTCCCCGAGGAGGCTGCGCAGCACGAGGGGCAGCCCGGCCCCGAGGAGTGCCGGGAGCTCAAGGAGCTGCAGGCGGCCAAGGAGGCCGAGGAGGAGCCCGAGTTCCCCTCCACGTCCATCTCGGCCGTTTTATCCGACCTGGCGGACTTGCGGAGCTGCGATGGCCCAGCCTTACCGCCCCAGGACCCCGACAGTAATTTATCAATCAGTTGTGGCCATTCCAGAGGACTTTTTAGTCACATGCAGCAGCATGACATTTTAGACATCCTGTGCAGGACCATTGAGTCTACGATTCACGTGGTCACACGGATATCCGGGAAAGGAAACCAAGCTGCTTCTTGACATTAGATGGAGCATGTCTGCTTTTAAGTCTTCTTTTTTTTTTTTTTTAAAAAAATCCTTCTTCCCCCCAAAAATGCTGTTTGTATAAGTTTTGCTTATTTCTGTTTTGTGCTTCAGTTTGTCCAGTGCTCTCTGCTTGAATGGCAAGATAGATTTATATGCTTAATTCTTGGTCAGGCAGAACTCGAGATTATTTTTTTTTAATTTTATTTTATTTTGCATCTACCGTACACTTTCTTAAAGGGCAATCAGATAATGGCTATGTTTTATGTAATTAAGAGTTCACTGTAGTGGCTTTCATTTAATATGGCTGTCTGGGAGACAGGGCCTCCTGGTCCTGTATGATGTAATTTAAACTTATGGCATTTTTACTGTGTATAATATGGTGTCCTCTGTGCCAGTTTTGTACCTTATAATCGAGGCAGATTGCCTCAGATCGCTGTGGTTCTTATTATCAAAATTAAGTTTACTTGTATACTAAACAACCACAAGAAATTTGATTCTGTAAAGAATCCTCTTTAGCTGTGGCCTGGCAGTATATATATGGTGCTTTATTTAACAGAATACCTGTGGAGGAAATAAAGCACACTTGATGTAAAATTAATTGTTTTATTTTTATTGACATGATCAATTGCTATTCTGTGCACTTCATTAAACTGATTGTGATGACTTTTCATTGGTTTATAATATGTTGCTTCAGTCTTTGGATTTCTCAGCAAAGAACTTTGTAAGTGGCACAGCAGCAGAGAGAAATGATGGGCAGAGCTGAGATTTGGTGGAGATTTTGGTGCTTGTTTAGTGTGCAGTGTTCAGCCTCACAGTGGACAGGGACTGGTGCTTGTGTTGGAGCCTGAAGTGCTGTGAAAAGCCAGGGGCACTTGGCATCTCATTTCCCTTGTGTTAACATCTCTGATACAATTTCTCTCCTGCACCATTTACAAACCTCCTTCTTTTTCCCCTCTGCTCTCTCTGGCTGTGCCCTTCACTTTCTGACAGCTTCTGCACCCCTGGAATGACTTTATCATCCCTCCCATTATACCTCCTCCTGTTATTTCTGAGTAATACCAGTTTCCTATGTGACCTTTTGGACTGTCAATGCTGCTGGTTCCAATATCTGATTAAACTCCATTTTCAGCTTCATTTTCCAGTTGCTCATTTGTTTTTCTATTGTCTTCATCTGCCTTGGTCTTTTTTCTTCAAAGTTCTTTCTTTCCATCTACCCTTCACTGCAGTTTTGCATCACTTGCTTCTCCTTGAGTCTGTGATGCTCCCTTTGAATTTACTCTCATTGGTTTCAGTGTTCTGTAATTAATTTGTCTTTAAAGTTTACAAATTTATCTTTCTGTTTATTTAGCATTTTTATCCTGAGTTTACAGACACTGCTGACACTGGTAAGTGCTTAAGTTGGTATCCTCATTATTCAGACATTACATAATTATGGTTTTGTTCTCTTTTGGAATAATTTTATTCCTTTTTCTGATTAGCTTTCTCCAGAATGTGACTCCAGAGAAATCATCAACAGCTTCTAGTCATAGTCAAGACTTCTACAATCAGAATTTTTATGTCAAGGGAAACATTGGCCTATGGATGGAAACCTGAGCTGCAGCAGCTGTTGGGACTCCTTTGGGTGAGTGATTTTCTTAATTAATCAGCCTTATTAACACTGTTGTGGTGGTTTCACAGGAAATATGATTTCTGGGATATGCTGTGGTCACCAGTAGGTGTTCAGATTTTAATATTGGCACCTGATGTGGCCACTGGGGACGTGTGGACACGCCTCTGAGAACACACCCAGGGGTTAAAAAGCAAAGCACTTGCAGAGGAAACTCTGTGAATTTTGGGTGGGAAGAGTTGGAGGGGAAAGCCATGAGGCCCTGGGAGAGGTGGGCCTGACCCCCGAGGGTGGGGGAGAGAGAGAGAGAGAGACACCCCAGGAGCCTTGGGACAGCCCCCCACCCCCAGAGAGACCCCAGGAGCCATGGGACAGCCCCCCAACCCCCGGGGAGAGAGAGAGCAGTGCCTGGGACTCTTATCTTGGAATTTGATATAAAAGCTTGTGAGCACTTTTAACCCTTTGTGGACAATGAAAACTTTACAGAACATGAACCCTTCCTAGAAGAGAGATAAGAGCAGAGGATGAAGAAGGAAATGGGCCAGTGCTGAGGGTCTGGGCAAGTGAGAGAGAGATGTTGGAGGAATGGAGAAGATGGAGTGGCATTGTTGCTGGACCTGTTTTTGTGTAGCCATGGACTGTTTCCTGTGACACAGAGCCTGCATTCCAGGGGGGGCAGTGCCTCAGAACCAGGAGGGTTCAGTGTGGGCACCCCTGGGCCCCAGGGGGTGTAAGAGAAACAGGGGACAGATGTCCCAAAGCAGAGACTGTGCCTTTCTGGAGTGGGACAAGGCATCCTTACAGAGACAGCCCTGGAGGCAGGCCTGGCCCAGGACAGTGGTGACAGCACTGGCCATGGGAGGAAGGTGTCACAAGGCAAAAGGATCTTGGGGTGGTGCCATGTGTGACAGGAGGCCCATGGCACAAGGAAGGACTCCTCCTACTCTTGAGGAACTGAGGATTTGATGATCCAAAGGGTGCTGCCAGACCAAGGGAAATGTAAATGTATTGGGAATTTGGTGGGGAGGAGGAGGAGGAGATGTCTCTGTGCAGTTTTCATTTTCTGTAGTTTGTTTTTTTTTCCTTTTTTTGTAGTTTATTAAAGTTTTTCTTTCCCCTAAGCTGGAGTCTGCTTTGCTTATTTCTGGTCACATCTCCCAGCAGACACGAGGGAGAGGGGATTCTCATGGGGGCACTGGCATTGTGCCAGTGTCAAACCATGACAGCTGTGCAGTTGGGATGGTGTCTGAGCTGCTGCCTCTTGCTTTGTGATTTCATTAAGGATACACAAATAGTACACCATTAATCATGTCAGGATTAACAGAAATATGATTATTCTTACTTCTCTTCCTTTACCTCCTCATTTCCACCTTGAGTATTCCTGCAATTTTTACAGCAGAGTTTTTGGAACAGAAGAAAGCAATACCTACACAAAGGTGTTTTCATTTTCCAGAGCCTGTTTCCAGGTCTTTTTCCTCTGTCTCCTTCAAGTTCAGTGCTGTGTGATTATTCCTATTCTATTCTATTCTATTCTATTCTATTCTATTCTATTCTATTCTATTCTATTCTTTTTTCCTTTCTATTTATTTTCTGGTTTTAATTCTATTCTATTCTATATTAATTTCCCTTTTATTTATTTTCTGTTTTTTATTCTCTTCTCTTCCTCTTACTTTAAATCAGCTTTCTGGTTTGTATTTTCCTGCCTTTAAAAATGTTCCCTTATCCCACCTTTGAAAGCCCTTTTACCCTAAATCCTTTCATCTTCCAATGGCTTCCTCAGGCTCTTAAAAGCTTTGATTTTTTTCCCAGGTTTTATCCCATTTCCCATTTATTATTACTTATTCCTACCTCCCATTTAACCCCTTCAAAATTAAGCTTTCCAATACCTGCTCCATGCACAGGCAGCCTCTCCTGTGGCACTGGAAGTGCTGAGATCTGTGAAGAATTTTGGCCATAATCTTACAAACCATGCCTTTGCCATGGTGCTGTTTTTCTCTTTGCCTTTCTCAGAGAATTATCATCTAAGACATTTAATTGGGAAGTCCAGGAGAACTTTAGCACCAGTTTTAGAGGGGAATGGAGCAGCTCCTCCTCATTTTCCAGGGGGTGTGGCAGCCTCACAGCTGGAGCAGGGACTGCAACACTGGAAGCACAAGTCAGTCCTGTGTTTTTTACCACCAGTGAGGGCAGGGAGACAGGAAAACCAGGGGATTTCAGTCCTGAGGAAATACAATTCCCTGAGAGTACTGGGGCTGCAGTTTCACTGTCTGAAAGAACTTGGAATTGCACAGAACCAGCTACTCGCCAGGATTAAATATTGCAGTATCTCTTCAACCATCTACCCATAAACTGCTGAAGCCTGAACTGTCTTAGACCTTCACTTCCTTTTGTCAACCCCTACCCTGAACCATTTTTGTATTCAAGGCAAGTTTCTTCCTTGAATATTGAGGGGGGAAAAGAAACTGAATTTTGAGCATTCAGAAAGAGATGCTGAAATAGAACATTTCTCAGGAGGTTGCTCCCCACCCAGCACTTCAAACAGAGCCCCCAGGGAGTGCTCTGAGCCTCCCCTGTCCCTGTGGGGACTTTCTTCTTTGCACACCACAGAGCTCAGAGGGGTTAACAACTGACTGGCCTCCAGCAGGGAGCAGCACCTCTGGCTCCTCAGGATAATGGAAGCTTTTTGGGTGGTAAGGTTGCCATGTGTTGGCATTCTGTAAAAATAAAACGTACAGGACTTAACTGCTAAGAAACTTTAGTGTGGCAGTATGAGTTTATGGAGAAAATCAGCTTGATGTAAAGTCATATTTTTATTGAGCCAAGCATGTTTTCCAAAAGCAGCCTGCCCTGTTGTGGTCAGATTGTTTCAGATTGCATATTTCATTTGTACACTTTATTTATAAAGCATCTGAGACCTAAGTCATCCTTGCTCACCTCGAGATGGTTGTATTAGGAATTACAACCTGTTCCTGACAAAATTCTCTTTACAGTTGTTCTCTTTGAGGTACAGCATTGCAGAGGGCTGTGAATCATTTCAGTGGAAGGTTTTACAGAACTGCAGAAAGAAAGCACTACTACTGTTTGTTTCTTCCTAAATAAATGTCACACCGAGGTCAAGGAAGGGAGTACAGTGCATGCAGACCTAATAATTACATGACATGGTTAATTATCTTCCCTAACACTGCAGCTGCAAACAGTCTGCAGTTCAAAGCACCTAGCAAGTGTTCCACAGAGGCTGTAAATGATACCCCCATTTCTTGAAATGGATCAGCAGTTTTGTAATCCCTTGCAGCTCACCTCTGCTGGGAACTCCGTCTCCTACAGGGATTTCATTCTGCCACTTGATACACTGAATAGTAAGGAACTGGAAATGCTTCTGTTGATGGTGTAGCTCACCTACTTCTGAAGGCTGGGCTCACTGCAACTGGATCATTATCACTCTCAAGTTCCAGGCAAGCAGAACAGAGATCACTGTCCCCAGGTAAAGCTGTTGATGTACACAGTCTGACTTGCCTCTCATTCCCTAAAAACCCATAAATAGTGCTTAAACTATGTACAGTCTCATAGAAGTGGGTCTTTATTCTTCCCACAAATAAATTATATTTTTTCTTTTTTTAGAAAACCAAATGTTAACAAAGTATAAAAAGTAATGCCCTAACAAAACTACAGTGCTGTTATCATTCCATGCTGTCTTTTGATTGCTGCAGTAAAAGATGTATTTCTTCAAAATATTGCTTCTTCCAGCATTGCCTTGTACTCTCTTCATGGGAGACAGGAACTCCTTTGCACTCCAGCTCCAGTTCAGACTGAGCCGCCAGGTCCTGGAAGGTCAAGGCCACAGTTGCATAATGTTCTGAGGAGAGAGAACAGGAGCCTTCAGTCAGGAGCTTTTTAAACAACAGGACCCTTCAGGGAGCAGCTTTTTAAAGAAAGAAAACTTTGCCATTTGTTGCTGCTGGTTCCCTCTCTGCTCTGCCTTTTTCCCAAGGCCAGGGCCCAAGGGATGTCCAGCCCAGGCTGGTTCTTCTCCCTGCACAGGAGCCCTGCAGGACCAGAGATCTTGGCAAACTCACCCTCAGGCCAGCTCCTACACCTCCACTTCAGGACCAGTCTTTGGCTTGGCACCTGGGGAAGAGAAGGAGGTTCTTGTTAGCACCTGAGAGAATTCCCATTGCTGTTCTCCCTGAAACACAGGGAGAGGAGCAGCAGCTTAGGGCATTCTGGACACATGCATGTAAACAAGAGCAAGGACTGGGGTCTGGGTTTTGAAATAAAAAATGTTTTCATGGAGCTCTCAGTGTGCTGCATTCCACTGTTGTGTTTCTGCTATGGGAAAAGACCAGGACTCACTGGGTACTGCACATAAAACATTGATTTTTCTTCCGGGAAACAAGGACAAGCCCAGTTTTCCCCACTGAAATTTCAAAGTGTGACTGAGTGATTGTGTTACACAACCCAGCCTGGCCCAATATACAAGTCAGGCACTCCTGCAGATGAAAATGGTTTTTAGGACATTTCAAAAATGCAGCTGAGCTCTAATTATCAGGTTTTTCCCTTCTATTTGCACCAGCATTCAGCTGGGACAGGGTAACTCTTGCCCTGAATAGAACAGAGATAATTTCCCCAGTTAGAAAGAGGGATTTGGTTGATCAACCTTAAACCTTCCTCCTCTCAGTTACAGAGAATTGTGCTGGGTTTTCTGCTCCCTGTGCAGGTCCTTAGGTGTGCTCAGTCCCCAAAAAAGACCCAACTGTTTGGCTTTGAAATAGAGGAACTGAAATACTCACTAGAGAAGCTGAAATTCACAAATTTATGCTGCTTTTTAGCTCAGAGATCGAGCCACCCTCCCCTCCCTTTTTAAAGTAGAGCAGGAGCATTTTACCAGTTCTGTGTATTCACCACTGACACAGCCCTCAAACATCTGGAGTTTGCCTCCTTTCTCTGCTTCAATCACAGCTGGGCACTTGGAGAACTTCTGTACCAACTAAACAAAAAGAAAAACACAAAATGCACCAGGCTGGGAGACAAGGGAGGGGAGCTGCAGCAATCAGAGCCATTTCTGTTCCCAGAGGTGGCCCTGGGGTCATCATTTAAAGTTCTCCAATCCCAGCCCAGACTCCTTTAAATAACACAAACCCCAAATCAGTCATTCTGTGTTTCATACCCTATAAACAACAGTATCATCACCTCCAGTAATTAATCTAATTAAGCTGTGGGTAGCAGCAGTGCCATCACTGAGCCCTTCAGGCTCCTCAGCAACACCAACATCAAAGAGCAAAGTTTTTGTTAAGGACAGCACCCAAACCACATAACAATGCAGCTCCACTCTGTTGAGGGAACACCTGGCAAAAAAAGTTCTAAGGCAGCCTAATAAACTCTCATCAAATGGAATTTGTACTTGACACTGTGATGTGTTTATTATTTACACAACCCTTCAGCAGCATCAGCAGCCACATTCAGTTGAAATGCCTCCTGAAAGTATCACTTACTTCCTTCTTTGTGAAGATGCTGTACAGTTCATCAGCTGGAGAGTTGAAGACTTCCCTCATATGTATCCTCACTGTTGGAATTTTCACTCCAACCATATCCAGAGCCTGCTGTGTAACAGAGTCCTGCAAAGCCAAAAAGCATTCCCAGGAATTAGTGCGAGATCCTGGCCCTCAGAAGTGCTGGCAGGGCAAGGGAGCTGTCACCTGCAGCTTCTCAAACACACAGCAACTGCACATTTCTGCATTTCCTCAGCAGTTTTACTGCTCAGGAGTCACTGAACTCAGAGGGGAGGCCTGAGGCCAACACACCTGCACAGGGCTCCCGCTGGGTTTGCGCTCCGTGGCCACGTCCTGACCTACAGCAGCAGCTTTTGTGGGCAGAATCATTCCCAAGGTGAACTCTGCAATGAAGAAAAGCACAAAAGCACTTTTCAGTGTGAAACTGAGCTGCTCAACCCCCCTGACATTCAGGTACTCAGTGAAGATCAGAACCACAACCCTGGAGAATGGGTAAAACTGGGCAGGACATAAAACTCAATCCAGCTTCCCCAGTTTACTCTTAGGCTTCCATCAGGAACAAACCTAACAGCAACTTCCCTTCAAAAGGCTTTCCAAGTTACCTGACCCCAAATCAGAAACACCTGCACAGACAGATGTTCTGATCAAAGAGAAATAACACCCAAAGAAATTCTTCTAAGTTTGGGAGAAGGCTGGAGGGAAACTCAGCACAGAATGGAGCCATCCCTGCCAGAGGCTGCTGCCCTTCGAGCTCCCAGAGTTAAAGAATCTTTGGATACCCTAAAAATCATACACAGTAATTTCTCAAGCCAAAAACTGGTGCATCCAACTTGGGAACATTACACAGCATTTAACAAAGAGGTAATAATTTAACAAAGTATTTCACAATCAGAGATGAACCTGATAACAATTTGACTACAAGCTGTAAATGCATCAGTTTTTGGAACTTTCCTGGTTCTTGGAAACAGCTGTCATTCACAAAAATACCACGGTTCAAAAAAAAAGGAAAGGAAAATTTAAATTTGGTTCACCTTTGGTTTAGAAGAACAAGGGAAAATTTATGAATTTAGTAAATTTAGGATAATAAAACGTCACAATCTCAAACGATAATGACAAGCTTACAGATGAGCAGAAAATGAATTTATAGAGTAAAGAACAGAAATAAAGACAGCATTTCAGAAATTCTATATAAAACAAAGGGACACAAAAATAAGGCAGCAGATCTTAGGCAAGGAAGGCAGGTTTTTAAAATCAGGCAAGAAAAAGAAATCCTAATACTGGCCAGTCCAAGTAGGGCCAAGCTGAGCCCTGGCAGGGCTGTGTGACCCAGCACAGCCTCAGGCACTGCAGAACCTTCTGGGCAGGGATTTATCAATGATCACACCACTACAAACCCAGGGGTGCTGATTAATGCACCTGGTACCATTCACCTGTTTTAAGTGCTTTCAGGTAGTCCCTCAGGGCCTCTCTGACTTTGGTGGTTCCTTCAGTTCTCATCAGCTCCTTCAGAACATCACCTTCCCCTTTCTTCTTGCTAACATTTATCTACAACAGAAAAATGACAGCACTTAGGAGACCCCAGCCATGAGCCTGTGGGATGTGGCAACAAAGGAAAGCTTTGGGCTTTGTTTACTATGCTGAGAGGACAGCTGCAATTTCCAATTCATGATCTTGGGGGAGCCAACCTTTGCTAAAAGTAAGTCCTCTTAAGACATAAATAAATGTAGTATCTCCATTCGGTCTAGTTCAGCCCAGAGGGGCTTCTCAGCAGAGGCTGAAGGACCTGTGGGAGCCCAGTATCCATCATTATCCACTCAACACAGAGATGCCCTGAGATCTTAGGGCTGGGAGTAGTTTGATGTGTTGGTTTGGGTTTCATTTTAAGACTACAAGCAGAGTTCTTCTCGAATTTGTAGTTAAAATATTATCACAAACATTAATTAGCAAAGCAAACTGCACATTCCTCATTGGTTAATTTGAGAACAGAATAAAGCATTATTCCAAGTATAATAAACAAAAGCATGAAATAAACAATCCACATAGTAATTACCCCACTTAATAACAGGATAAATCAAAATATGATGCCTGATGTTGATTAACTTTATTTAAGAATTGTGGACCTATAGAGCCATAGCAGTGTTGCACACCTACCTCTGTATCATCTACCTCATTTTCTTCTGACAGGTTAGGAATTTCAACAGATCCCTTATGTTTCTCACCAGACTCTTTCACTGTACCTGTATCAACATAACGAATTCTTAAATGCATCATTCAAATCTATTTCCCCCACAGCAAGAGTTTCACAGGTGGAACTCATTTGTACAAAGGCGTTACCTGAAGGAGGAGCCTCGAGGCTGATTTAGAGGAGCTGCAGAGGAACCTGAGCCTCTGCTGGGAGCTGTGTCCCCATCCAGGAGCACTAGGGAAGGGCAGGGACCTGCTGCTCCCTGCACTGCTCTGACAGCTTGTGCATGTGAGGGTGGGCAGGGAACACCATCTTCTCCTCCCTGAATGTGCCTGCTCTGGATTCAGGAGCTCCCTGCAATGCTGACCCTGCCCTCTGTGACTGTGTGAAAGCTCCCAACACACAGGAACGTCACCAGGAAACACACACGTGTACAATGGAGAGGATACAATTGACATTTTAAAACAGGAACTTCACCTGCACATTCAGAGCACCTGATATCACTTTTATCCACTTTACAATAAGGAGTCAGCAGGGACAGGAATTCTGCTCCACTTCTGATCCTTCAGGGCCAAGGCCCACCCCACTGAGCTGCCCCTTGCTGCTCTGCCTCAGAGTACCCTGGAAGGATTGAAGGGAAGGTCTGAGACTATTTTATTATACTGAACACTCTTCCCCCTGGCCTTGCAAAAGTGCTTTGTTATTTAAATTAACTCGCTAAGTAGATGAATCTAGAAAAAAGTAAAATCTCTTCAGAAAGCAACAAGAGAACCAGCCAGGTCTGTCAGCTCAGTGCCAGAACATTAAAATCTAACAAGATGCTTCATCAGCAAAACTCCCATTCCAACAGCCCAGGGCTCAGCAGGACTGCACAAGGGGAATGACCAGCAAGGTAGATGCAGAATTTCTGGGGAAATCACTTTCACAGGAGCCACCTGGGTTCAACCATCACTCTCATTACTTTAATGACTGCCCGGAGCCCACACGACAGAACCCAGATGCTGGAGATGCCAACAAAAGCTCCTGGCATGGAGAGCAGTGCAGGCTGCTGTACCACAGTGCACAGATCCCTCCCCACTGGGGTCTGAGGGACTGCACAACCCACACAGGGACAGCAGAACCAGAGCCTGGAGTGTCCCAGGAGAACCTGCCCTCAGCAAGGCCCTGGGAACTGCTCAGGGCCATCCCTGAACACTCCTGTGCCCACAGAGCCACCTCTGGGTGCTGCTCCCTCCCTTTTCAGCACCAGCACAGGAAAACCACACACTGCTCTCTGCAGACAATACAACCCAGCTGATCTCTGGCTGCTCCCCAGAAAGGAAGTGCAGCCCTGCAGGAAGGAGTTTTGGGGAGCTAAACACAAACCTGACTTCAGCCAGCTAATCCTACCAGCAGTTTTCACAACTCTCACAGTGCCAGTGTCTGTGCTGGGCAGCAAAGTCCAACCAGAGAACAAACAGAGCTGGTGGCAGAATGTCAGCGCAGCTCTGCATTTTCACCGCCACTGTAATGTACATAAAGCTTTACTGCCTTTTTATCAATCACTCAAATTATGTGGTGGTATTTCACTGGAATTCAGTAACAGACCTGAGAATAAATTATTTTTTGGTTTGCTGCCAGTCCAGAGTGAAGCACACATCTCAGAAAGAGCCAGCTGTAACACACTGATGAAATACCTGCTTTAAAAGGACAAACATGTTTTCACAAAGGTTGCACCACAATGTGGAATGATCCATTAAAATCCTCAATACATCCTCTAAAAATGACAGAACAGCCATTTTTCTCAATTTTAGTGCCATTAAGTACACTCAGTTCCTCACTTTCTTGTTTCTTTCTTACCTAAACTGCTAAACACAATGTTTTTCCTACCTGGGACTTTCCAAACCAGCTGCAAATCTCAGGGTTTTTATAATTTGTCCTTACATACCCACCTTTTAATCAAAGCTTCAAATCCTAGTTATCCTTGAAGACTTGTAGAACTAATTACAGTTTTTTAGTTCAATCTAAACTCTCACTTCTAATTTAGAGCCCTCAAAACACACACAACATGCTGGCTATCACCAAAAAAAAAAAAAAATAAAATCATCAGCCTCTGGGTTTGTTTATTTTTTAGAATTTCCTGTGTAGTAGCCAATGAAGCTCTCAAAGCCATGATTCACTCAGCATAGCAAAGTCAGAGCTGTCTCTAAACACTGACCAGCACAAACACCTTGGAGAGAAGCAGTTTAGAGAGAACTTGCACAGAAACACAAACAAAACACTGTCTGCCTGCTTTGAACTTTATACTCTGAAATAAACCACACAAAGCCGAGCTAACCTCTGTTTAAAGCTTCAGGTGCTCTCAGCTGAACTTTAAAAAGTCAAAAAACTGATTACAATTATTTTATCTACACAGATTTAAACTGCACAAGAGTCTAATGTTTGCCTTGTTCTCTGCTAACATTTACACCCCACCTCTAAGTGGGCTCTCAGTTTACAACACACTCGGAACATATAAAACTAAACATATAAACCTAAAACAAACAACAGTACTCAGTTTAAAGTCCCCTCTTATTGTGGGTGCAGACTTCAATTCCAGATCTGTTCTGGTCTCAGCAATATTCTTACTCCAGTGCAAGACACGGGCCACAAGGTGCTGGCAAGTTTTAGGCATTTAATAAAGGGGAAGAATTCCTTGGCATCACCAAAAGCCAAACTGCAAACCAAGAACTTGTCATGGGACAAGCACAGCAGAAGGCAACTGCAAGAGCTGGGACTGCAAACGGATATGGCACAACAAAAAAATGCATGGGCACAGCCCCCAGCACCCCAAATAATCAAGAATTATTTATATTTCCCACTAAAGAGTTTCATCCTCCTGTAACTGGTAATTCTCAATGTAAACTACAGTCTGGTTTTGGAAACAGCTGTGATGTGATATCTCCTAGGTTTTCCTGCACCCCATAGCACAGAGGAGCACATAGCTGGAATTTGGGCACAGTGTCACCGAACCAGCACAGCTGCAATGTGGAGCTGGAGTTTGGGCACAGTGTCACCGAACCAGCACAGCTGTAATGTGGAGCTGGAATTTGGGCACAGTGTCACTGAACCAGCACAGCTGCAATTTGGATGTGATGTGGAGCTGCAATTTAGGCACAGTGTCACCGAAGCAGCCCCGCACTCTGCTGTCAGTGCCACCACAATGCAGCACTCACTTCCCGCAGAGCAAAGCCACTGACTGGGCGCGGTGGGAAAACCGGGCTGAAGGGGAAAGCCAAGCTCGGGTTTCAAGGTTATTTAGGAACACGCATCTGTCCCGGCCCACGTGGCTCCCGCATCGCCTCCAGCCCCGGACCGAGCCACGGCAGCTCTGGGCCCGGCTCCGTGCCCAGGGCCGGCCGCGGTGGCAGCGGGCACGGCCCGGGCGGTGCTGCCTCCCTGCCGGGCCCGGACACGCTGCCAGGGCCCGGCCGTGCCCGCGGAGCCCCCGGAGCCCGCCGTACCTTTCCAGCTGAGGCGCAGGTTCCACTCGTAGAAGAAGATGAGTTTCCCCTTGCGGCTGTTGCAGGACGCTTCGCCCTCCACGTGTTTGAGGTCGCCGATCTCGCAGCGCCCGGCCTCGCCCTCCACCACCAGCCCCTCCAGCACCTCCTTCAGCTTCCTCTTGGACCAGCTGGTCGCGTCCCGCTCCGTCCTGCCCCAGGAAGAAGCCGCGGGCTCAGCGCCGGCCGCCGCTCCCCCAGCCCTTCCCGCATCCCGGGGTTTGTCGCTGTTTTAGGGACTCACCAGTGCCAGTTGTTCACGTTGGTGGCGTCCGCCCGCTCCTCCACGATCCAGCGCGGGTCCCCCTGGCCCCACTTGGCCATGGCGCTGCCGCGGCGCCGCCTCCGCCGCTCCCCCCGCTGCCCGCGGCCGCTTCCGCCGCCGCCGCCAGAAGGTGCCAGAAACTTCCCCGCCCCGCCGGAGGAGGAGGAGGAGGAGGAGGAGGAGGAAGGCAAGGCCCGGCCCTGCCCTTCCTTCCGGCGCGGGGGGCGGAGGCAGCGGGGACGGCAGCGCCCTGAGCCTCCGCGCCGCTCTGGCCCGGGGTGAAGCTGGCTCCTGGGTCCCGGGAAAATATCCGGGAAAAGCCTCTCGTTCGGGGCTGCTCCCGGCTCCGCAGGAAGGCACTGCCTCGCTGGAAAAGAGGAGAGAGAGATTAAAAAAATATGGAGGAGAACAGGAAAATTAGAAAACAGACTCTCGATTTCAGACACTGCGGCGGACGATTCTGCGCACAAGAACGGAATTGATGTCCCCAAATTACTCGATCTGAAGCAATGACAAGGCAGCGCCTCTGGAATCGAGTTTATTGTCTTGTCTTTGACACGTGCCAGAAGAAATTAAATACACAGTGAGACAGCGCTGCTGCTGGGAAAGCAGCCCTGCAGCACAGCGCTGCATCCCTTCCCGCATACTGCTTGTTCTCTTCCTCATCCATCCTTAAAACAGCAACAAAATTAAAATCTGGACAACATTCCCATATTCTCATTGCTCATTTAATTCTGAGCTGTTCCAATGAGTCTCATTGTGGTTTTTCTAAAAATGTTCTTCATGGAGTGTTGTTATCAGAGAGATACATCATCGCCAAACTCATCGTTTTCAGACTCATCATCTCCAGGCTCATCGTCCTCAGACTCATCATCTCCAGGCGCTGGGTCCAAAATCACTGCCACCTCTGAAAACTTTACTCCTTTCAGTTCCTTCTCAGGGGCAGGCAGTGTGGGCTGAGGTGTTAAGGAGAGAGCTGGCTTCTGGTTTGTGTCTGTTGGAAAGGAGTCCTGCAAAAAACGTAGCACAGGTGAAGCAGAGAGCTACAAATGGTTGAGTGTGGAGAAATTATAAACGGCGGAAATTGTAAAATTGTAAGCCCTTTACTGTTCACAGGCCATAAAGACAGAAGAGAGTCATCACTTCTGGATGAAAGTCCTGCTCTTTCTTCTAGGCATAGACAAACAGCCCCTCCTCTTGAGATTTTTTTATAGAATCACAAAATGGTTTGGGGTGGAAAGGACCTTAAGGCATTGTCCAGCCCCAACGCCCTGCCATGGGCAGGGACAACTTGCACTAGACCAGGTTGCTCCAAACCCTGTCCAGCCTGGCCTTGGACACTCAGAGATTACTTCACAAGATTTTTTTGTTGTTAGTTCTATTGGATTAGCTTTTCTGATAATTCCTTCAGTTACTCGGTGAATAACAATAAAATACCTTTCACTCCACGTTTGCAACCATAAATCTCATTACCTGTTCTGTTGTGAATCTCGCTGTGGACTGGACCTCCACATTTCCCCTTTCAGCAGCTTTTTCAGGTGCTCCATGTTCCTCACTTTCACCCTTGTAATACAGCAGCACTGTCTCCAGGTAATTGCCTTTTTCAGAGGCCTGAATTTCATCTTTTTCAGCATCATCTCCTCTGGTGCCTTCCAGGTTGTCAAATGACATCACCTCAGTTCTCCTAAGAGAGGTCAAAGAGTTCATAGCACCACAGACAAAAATCTCAACCTCTACAACCAAAATTACACTGATCTCAAAATTAGTGGGATTGTACCCAGGGAAATTAAGTAGCTTCCTGTATCTTGAAGGGTCTTTTCTGCATTAGGATTAACAATTTGCTAAAGAGTAAGTAGGAATTTGCCTTTGATACAAGATTAAAAGGCATTAACTTCCTTCAAGTGTAGAGATTTTTCATTTGTCATTTTAAGGGTCCTTAAAAATTGACCTATAGCCTAGTGGGAGATCCAAGGAAAATCCCATGGTACCAAAATAAACTAGAACCACGGTTTTTGTATGCAGTTTTTTATAAATTTGTTATTGCAGCAGTCTACTTACCAATTATTCATATGCTCTGGTTTCTCTAAGCTTTTCAGGCTTCCATTTTTGTCATCTGCCCACGGGTTATCAATGCCCTCCATAACATCAACTTTCTTAACCAAATCCTGTTTCCCATACTTTCTGAAAATAATACATTAAAACAATAACAATAAAAAATTCCTTTTGAAGATTGGCTTTACAGAAACAGAAGATGAACTTCTCGTGTTATAAATTTAATACGCAACAGTCATTTTCAGTGTTGTTCTGGGGATTAGTTTGGAGTATTTCATATTTTTCCATAATGGTAGCAGGGTAAATGTTTGCTTCCCCTTTGGAAATTGTTTTCCTCTACCATGTGGCCCTGCTGCCACTGAAGTTAAGCAGCAAAACCTCCCTTGATGTCATCATTTATGGGCTTGGAAAAGACCCATGGGCCCCTCCTCACAGTGAAAATTTCTGCTGCCCGCATTTCTCTAGTTCAGAACTATTTGTTTCTGCTTTTGCTGTGTGACAAACACAAGAAGAAACAACTGAGAAGAAACAACTTCCAGTTGCGTGTGACGCATCCAACATAAGAAATCTCGGGCAGCGCTCCCCGCAAAAGCCGCTAATTAATCAGACAAACCCCTTTCATTAAAACCATCAGCATAGTGAAGGCAAACCCTGGGTACCTTTTCCTTTTCAGGTCCAGCAGGATGTAGGCCAGGAGGGTGATGAAGGTGGCGGCCAGCAGCACCCCCAGCACGATGGTAGCCGTGCGCTCTGGGGCTGCTGCGGCCGCCGGGGCCTCAGGCACGGCCGCGCTGACAGGGGCTGAGAACACCTGCTGCAGCCCCTGCTCGATGGCAGCCCTCTGCTCCCTCAGCCTCCTGGGGACACATGGAGAGTGGCCATGGGTTGGAGAATACATTAGTTTGAAAATGCAGAATATCCCTCCCTGCTCTGCCAGGACCTTTCCAAGCACTCGGCCTTGTCGTGTCTCTCCTTTCCAGCAGCCAGCCTTGGTGCTTGTGACCTGAGATGCTTCAGGGCTTGGACACCTGAACTAGGATCCACATCACTGACAGGTTACCAAAGACATGTAAAGTACACCTGGAGTGTGGGGTTTTAATCAACAGTCTGCCACTCTGATATTTATAGTCTATAAATATAGTCTGTATATAGGCTGTATATATATATATATATATGGTATATATATCAGGTGTGTATATATATATCAGATGTGTGTATATATATATAAATAAATATCAGGTCGATATATATTTTAATTATATTAAACTATTATTTAATTATATTAAACTATTAAATTATATTTTAATAATATTCTTTCTTTCTCCGTCAGCTTTTTTCCTCTTAAATTTTCTCTGACTTTTAAATCTAATTTGCACAATGAAACAGCCTTACTTGTGTTTTTGGCGAGCTCTGGAAATTAGATGTCAGTAAATAGTGAATCAGCTTTCTGAATTCTAAGATGTCCTGTCTGCACAAGCTCTGACCCCACAGGTCAGACTGCGCCACACAGACCTTTTCACATCTTCTGCAGGTACTTCCTGGTGGGCCTCATCAAAAGCAATGATGTCTACGTGGGTTTCATCAGTGCTGCTCCTTGAATTTCTGTCAGACTCCTTGGGATAGATATTAAGCATGTATACATTCCATCCAAGTTTCTCTTCCAGGACCCTGACATCATATGAAGAAAACATTTTTAGTTAACTGGGCAATGACAGATTCTTTTACTCTGGAAATTAAATGAAGTAGTATTTAATACAACACTTGGCAGATATTAATGGATACTAATAAAAGTACCTTGGCAGGTGTTCTGATCAAAGCATGTAAAAATGCAGGATTATCATCAGCCAAGGGATTAAGCTATTTGTCCAAAATTGTTGAGTGAGTGAGTAGCAGAGGACAAAAATATCTATAGATTACTATAAACAGTAAAGGTGGGGAGGAGGGAAATTCAGTCTCATAATCCTCATTGTTTTCTCCTCTTTTTCCAGAGATTTCGTGCTGGATGGGACCAGTGGCCCAGTTAATCCATCAATCTGGCAGCAGTCACCACCAGCTGCTTCCAAGAAAGTTTTCCATTTCATTTTTACCAAAAAGAACTGGTCCATAATAACACCAACATCACAAACTCATTTTGCCCACATTCAGAGTGATTTCCCTTCATAAGCACAGGACTCAACCTTTCCAATGTAAATATATGTTTATGTGTAGCCAAACAAAAGATCTTCCATCTTTGTTAACATCCCCAAAAGGCCAACTGTGGTTTTAATTTAATGGTGGGTTTGGTTTGTGGTGTCTGCCCTATGTCTCCACGTTTTTATCCTGCTATCCATGAAAACCTTTATCCTAGGCTGTTAAAAATGACACAAACCTTGAGGTGGGAAGAGACCACATGAAATTGTCTAGTCCAGTGACCTCTTTGAGATGTGTCAGCTTTAGGCTAAAACCTTACAAGGCAAAAATTTGTGGATTCCTGTGAATTTGCTCAAAGTATTCTGAGCTCTGTCAGATTGAAGGCCTGGCTTTTCCTGAGCACTGGCTGCAGGCTGTCAGACCCCTATCCCAAAGGGACTCTGAATTTATCATTAGATATTATTCCAGAATAAGCTTCACAGTTTCAAAAATACCTTTGTACTTCAACACTCTTTCTTTCCACAGCACTGATCTTCTGATTTAGCACCAGCATCACAACGTTGCTGCTGGAACTGGAATCAACAGTTACCTAATAAAGAATCACAGATAAGATTTTCTAAAGCATTTGTACCTCTAATAGATTGATAAAAAAAAAAAAAAAAAAACAAAAAAAAAAAAAAAAAAAAAAAAAAAAAAAAAAAAAAAAAAAAAAAAAAAACACAAAAAGCCCCAAAGTAATTGTCCTCCAAAAATCAGTTTTTGTGCCAACATATTTTTATATGTCAATGAAAATGGCAACCTCTTAATTCCTGTATGTAAATATTCATGTATCTGACAGCCCTATTGACAGAATTAAGTAATTTTGTAGTTTTGCCATTACCAAAATTAGCCCTTCTTGTTTACAATTTTGACATGGAAGTATTATGTATTAAGTAAAATACATATTGACATATGTATTTTATGTATCAGGATTATACATAAAAATCTTCCTTACATTGACTGTTATCTGGGTTGTGAGTCTTCTTGTGCCTTGGTCTGCAGCTTGGACTTGCAGATAAAACGTTCCAGCTTTTCCTGCTACAGAAACTGTGAAAATCTGCCCTGTATTTTCATTGATGTCAAATTCATTGGTTTGGCCTTCCGCTAAGCTGTACTGCAGACGTCCATTGTCTCCTGAGTCTGGATCTGTGGCCTGGGTTTAAAAAAAGTGATTTGTGACACTCAGCCTGTGGCTTTTGGGCTGCACCTTGTTCTTCAAACAATAGCTCTCAGGAGCAGCTTGAAGGCTGCTCTACCACAGGGGGAGAAACCCAGCTCTGTGCCAGGGTTTGTCCTTGTGGGGAGCACAGGAATGCTGTACCTGGACTGTGGTGACGGGGTATTTGTAGGGCACAGAGCTGGGGATGCGGGCACGGTAGGAGGGGCTGGAGAAGGCGGGCGGCTCGTTCTCGTCCTGCACGGAGATCATCAGCATGGCCACGTTGTCAGCAAACAGCCCTGGGGAAACAAACACCAGTGAGCACCTGCACCTCCTCACCTGGCACACCAAACCTCACAGCCCAAAGACAACCACAGCTCCTGTGTGCATTGCAAACACAAAACGTGTGCCCACTGCTCCCCTGGAATGTTGTTCAGAGTGAGAAGTTACCTGAACGCTGCTCTTCTGCAGCAGAGGAGACTCTTGGGTTTGCTTGAATTAAAACCACATACTGAGAAACTTCCTCATAGTCCAAATTAACTGCTGTTCTCAGCTCACCACTTTCAGGATCCAGTCTGAAGTGACCTGAAAGGACAAGCACACACTTCTGCTGTGACAGCTGCCATCAGTTGCCCTTGGGATGTGTCCATGGCTGCTCTGCTCTGAACGATGTGGAATTCAACACTTCCCCTGGACAGGCAGCAAAGGCATCACCACAGCTACCGGGGTTCCTACCCCACACCAAACAGCTCTTAAACGTGCCAAGGAGCAGTAAATGTGAACAAGGATTTCACATGATTTCACAAATAAGGAGAATTGCTGCTCCTTCTTGCACAGCTCCATTTTTTAAAATGCATTTCCAAGTTTTCTCTCAGTTTCTATGTCATTCCTTTGTTGTGGGCCAAATGGAGCCTAGGCACAGCTGCAAGAGGGCAGGTGCCCTAACATAAATGCAAGGAAATGATGGACTAAAAGTGATTGGCAGGGAGGAAGCTCCTTGTTAACAACACTTTCTATTTTGGCTCCCCCAGTCTCTAAATTACCCTTAACTTAAAGTTTAAGAATAAAAGAAACCATTTCTTAGCAAGTTACTACCCTTCCTAAAGCCAAAGATCAGCAAAGTCAATGCTGAAAAAGCCCTGAAAAAAATTATCTGTTTTTTAAAACCTCCTGTTTTTTAAAAAGTTTTATCCATGCTCTCCATCTCCTCATTTATGCACAGCAGCACCTCCCATGCAAAAGACAGGTTATGATGTCCTCCTGGCTAGTTTAACTCATAAAGGGCTGGTACTCACCTCTTTCATTGCCAGATACAATAGTGTAGTCAATTGGTTTGCCTGAAGTTTCATCCACAGCAAAATCATAAATTAAATAATCCACTCCAGTGTTTTCCAAAACAGAAATGCTGATGCAGGAAATAAATGATGAACCATAATGTTAGATTTGCCAACAGTGGTTGCCCAGGCAGGCTTTGAAATTTAACTTTTTAAAAAAGAGTTCTCTGTGGAAAATCTTGCCCCCTCTCCCCAGCTGTTTGCCAGATCTGCCAAACTTTCAGAATACAGTCCAAACCCTGGTTTTCCAGCCAGATTTTGGGTCATCCTTGAGTAAAACCTAAGGAAAAATGTTTTATAGCGTTCAAGAGCAAAGGGACAAAGAGGCTGGCTTATAAAGCTGCAAAGTAGAGAAATAAAAGGCAATGCCTCAGCTCACATTCACAGAACCCCAAGTGTAGCAGAATTTCCAATATTTTGCTTTAACAAACCCCCAAAACTGACGTCCTTTCTTCTGCATGGAAAAATATGAAAGTGCCCTTCAAGTTTGCTCTGTTTTGCACCACCTGGTGCAGACATCCCAGTTATTTAAGTGAATGTGAAAGCCTCACCTGATCTCACTTTGGTTGAAGCGAGGCACGAAGGGGCGGTTGTCAAACACACTCAGAGTAACCACAGCAGTGCCACTTAAAGGGGGGGAGCCTTTGTCCCTTGCCATCACTGTCAAATGCATCTCTCCAGACCTAGACAGGTTCCCAGTTGTAATTATCTTCCCCTCACTCAAATCCTCTATCAGGAAGAAGGGGCTCACGGTGGCGTCCGGGAGGATGTAATACTCAATGAGGCCATTGTGCCCCTGCCAGGAAAGGAACACAATTTCATGGAACTGGGAGAACTGGGAGTGTGTTTGGAAGGGTAGGATAAACACTGAAACAGAGATCCAAAAAACATCTGAATGTCTCTAGTGAAATTATTTTGAAAACACTGTTTTATTTGAGTTTTTTTGTTTGGTTTTTTTTTTTTTTAAGAATGAAAGCTATGGTAGGATGTGTAAAAATTAAAAAGAAACACAAAGCAGAAGAAAATACACAATACATTGGTCATTTACACAGTAAAAAGATGGCAAAAAGCCTCTAATGAAAATAAGTTAGATATGTAGAGGGGGACAGACAGAGTAGTGAGGGTGGCACAGGAGGACAAGTGCCACTCTGCACAGCTGAAGGAGGAGTTTCACTGGGGTCTCAATGCAGATCTCCCACAGTTCAGCAATTTTCAAAGGCAACTGCACTTTTTATACAGAATCATTGAAAAGGCTGATTAAAAAAGGGCTTGTTAGATGATTTGCAGCAATGTACCACAGCTGCAGCTATTCCAACCAAAATTATGCATGAAGAAATAGGAAGGCACCTGCTTCACCTATTTTGTTGTCACTTGGAGATGTTTCATCTTGTAAATGATATAATTACTAGTGATGTTGTCATGGTGATGTGGTTGACTGCTGGATATCCCTGCCAGTGCCTGCATCCTATTTGATGGGTGTAGTACAGATATATCAAACAAAATTACATTTAACAATGGGGACAGAGAGAATCAGCTGGGCTGCCACACTTCAGAGTTTGGTGAGCAGACATTTCCTTGCTCAAAGTAGCTATATGATGTTTAGTTTATACAGGTTTTTCTACTTCAAAAGTTCAAATAACTTCAGAGACACTAAATTGCTTCAGTGCTTGTATATTTATGAAGTGCTGGTGCATGCAGCTCTGTGTAGAAAAGGGTAAAATGAAAGGAAATACAGCTGAGGAAACATGCCCGGAGCAGGGAGCACATCAGCCTCAAGGCAGAGCCAGCTAAATTCCTCATTTCCAGTTGTCAGTAGTGCAGCAGGATTGACTGTGTGCCTGGAGGAGGAGCAGGATGTGCTGAGGCTCAGGGTTACAGAGGGATCTCTCACCTGGTCGCGGTCGGTGGCACTGACGGTGAGGACAGGAGCCCCCACAGGATTCACCATGTTCATGGCAGCAGAGTAGGAGCTCTGGGCAAACACTGGGGCATTGTCATTCACATCCATCACTGTAACTCTGGCATGGATGGCTGCCTAGGAAACAAAGTGGTGCCATGCATCTCAGGGTATTTAGAAACTCTCATTTAGCATTGTTGTTTCTTTACGTGCAAACAAAAGTGATAAATCAGGCTTGGAAAAGGCTGCAGTAAAAATGTTGTCTGGGTTTAATTGGGTGAACTCAGCATCAGAGATCCCTACAGGATTTCAGCAGGAGAGGCAGGAATTCAGTGTTGCAGTAGGATTCTCCTTGAAAGGTGTCTGAATGAATAAGAATAGGACATGTTTAGGAGACCAACATGTCCTCCTTGCAGTTAAGGAAACCACACATGCTCTGATTCTGTTAAAGAAGTGTCTAATAACTTTTCAAATAAAAGAAATACAGCAGAACTAGAACAACCTGCTGAAAATACTTCCTCTCCCACGACAAATTATCACATCCCTTACAGTTCTAACAGCAGGAGACAACTCCAGCTCCCCAGCACAGGTCAGTCAGCAAACAATTCAGGTTCAAAGCCTACCATGCATCATTTTGAATATTTCACATAATTAAAGTATACTACTGCTCAGTGAGGTTAAAGGCTGTAGAAGTCTGACTCTAAACATGATGAGGTGACTCATTTATTCTACACCATAAATGGCTGGGCTAGATCTCCCTCCCAGCAGTTCAAAATCCACTCTCAAGTGTTGCTGTTCATTACAGTAATGGTCTCTTACCTGATAGAAAGGGGCAGATTTATTGTTGACTGCAGTCACTGTGAGGTTGTATTTATTCGTGGTTTCATAGTCTGGAGAGTTCTTTATCTTAATGATGCCCTGTATTGCATCTATTTCAAATATATTTTCTCCCTCACCTGAGACAGATTTTAACAAGCATCATCAATTAATACATCTTAGCAGCACATAATTAACTACACTCTTAAATTATATGTTTACTTGTGCCCTAAACTCATCAAAACAATTTTTAAGTAGTGTATGGATAATGTAGAAGAAGAGCAGAAATATTTTGAGTGGATGGGCACTTGAAACATGAGCCAAGGTTTGAAAATTGTATGAGCATGAATTAGTAACATCCCAAACCAGGAGAAAGTGAACATTCTTGGCTTTGGTGGCAAGAGGTTAAGAAATAACATGGGTAATACTAATTATGCTCATAATTGTACAGCCAAAGTGCCAGTGCAGTGGCAGAATTGCTTGTTACCTGTGAGCTCATACAGAATGAAGGCATTGTCTCCTGTGTCTCTGTCTGATGCTGTGATTTTCCCAACTATGAATCCCACAGGCATGTTTTCCTGGACACTGAAGTCAGGCACTGGATCAAACACAGGTGGCCAGTCATTGATGTCAGTGATCTTTATCACAACTGTGCAGTAACCCCTCTTCTTCTCAGGGATCCCATCATCTTCAGCATACACCACAACCTGTAAGTTGCACAGTTTTGGTAGTGAGAGGTCACAAAGAGGTTTTTGCATAAAAAAACCTTGGGAAATTTTAATCTTCGAAATATTCTTATGTAAAGTCCCATTCTGAATTCACCTCAAAATGATTATTGAAAACTTAAGGAGTATTTGGGTGAATAAAAAAATCATTCTGTGTACAACCAGCAAATTCACCAATATTTTTGCTTGAAGCAAAATAAGACCATAAAAAATACCCAGCAGTGGCAACAACAAAAAGGAGATTAACTGAGAATCATATCTGCAAGGTCTCAGCACAGGTTCAGGCATCAGACAGGGCTGAATACGTGAGCTGTCTTTGTGAAATTAGTTATTCATGTGCTGAAGTGTTTCCAGGGCAGGTGAACAATGACCTGTGCTTGAATTTCATTCTAGACAAAAGGCAGAACCTTGTTTTAATAATGCCTCATGCCTTGAGATGCTCCCGTTCTAAACCAGTGCAGAAAATGTTCAAGCATTGTCAAGCTAAACAAAAGCACAAGTGCCACCTGTTTTCCAAGAGAAAAATAAAGAAGACTTAAAATATCTAAAGCAAACCTGGTACTCTGTGGGTTCCTCTTCATAATCAAAGGGGGCAGTGGAATAAAGGATTCCAGTGGTTTCATTTATGCTGAATTTCAGTCCTTGTCCATTGACAATGCCATATGTCAGGAAACCATTTCTGCCTGTGTCACTGTCCTGAGCTTTCAGCTGCACAATCTGAGTAGCAGGGGAATGCTGCAGGAAGAAGGATTGAGGCTCTCAGAGACTGCTTTGCTGTAATTGCTTGAATTATGTAAAAGTAACAGGTACTGCATCCACTTACAGTAGTATAGAAATTTTTAAATCAAAATTATACAACTTGATCCACACAGTAAGAGAGTCTCTTGCTTTCTCTAATTTACAGAAAATAACTGTTTTCCTCCCCCCATATCTCTACATGTAGCTGCAATTTTCAGGAAGAAATATTATTTCAAACAGTTCAAATGTTAACCTCAAGCATCTGACTTACTGTTGTTTCTGTCTAACAGCCTCTTCTCCTGTGAAACTCAATGGGTGTTCTCAACTCCAAAATCACATTTCTTTCTGAACAATATTTGGCTAATAATTATCAAAATAAACAATATAATTTCTCCTTTTTAACAATATTCTTTGCACCAAGATTGACAGAAGGTATCAGTGTTTCACTTGCAGGGCCATTTGAGACCTGATCTGAAGTTATTTGATCCAACAGAGCATCCAGCAATTCCCACTGTGTAAATATTTCACATGGAAATCAATTTTTTAAGGTTGGGAAGTCTGATTTCTAGTTCTTCTGCAATAAACTCACTGGGGACATTAAAATTATGTGTAATAAGTTGAACCTCTATTTAATTCAGTGGTAGAGATGGACTAGACTTTAAATCAGTTGTGGCTGCTAAAGACAATATGTGCGCATAAACTGGGGATCTCCAAGGCAAGGTATGTGCTCTATAAAATATCACCATGATCAATGTGCTTCTTTAAAAAAAAAAAAAAAAAAAGCAACCGGCAGATTAAAGTGTGAAAATTTTGCTTAAAAATTGAAGAGTGAAATGTTGAGCAAGATGCTTTTACATTTTTAAATGCTGTGGCTTCCTCTGTAGAGAACCATGATGTCTGAAAATCTGACTGAGATCTGGCTTGTTCTCTGCTGCTGATCACTTGTGCCAGCAAAATCACAACAGACTGTACATGAGCAAGAGCAGAAATATTGCTAAATTAGAGACTGTGCCCTGGAGCCTGTGGGGTGCCCAGCACATCCAGTGGATTTCAAATGCACCTGAATATTCTCCATGTAAAATATTCAAAATGCAGTGGTAGTTCTTCCTTAATGGAGCCCCATACTAGAAAATATTCACTTTTTCTTCAATAAATCCACACTTCTAGATCATTCTTGGTGTGCATTGGGATTGAAATAAACCTCACAACACCATGTGGTAGGACAGAACAGCAAGTCTGCCCAGCTCCTGAAGGCTTACTTGTATACTCAACAAAAGATTCTTTTTATTATTATTATTTTGATGACTTATTCTTGTGATTCAGTTTGATGACATTTTCTTACCTCTGGCAATCTCTCTTCTAGTAGAGAAGATGGGAAAACTGGGGGGAAATTGTTTTCATCAAGGACTTCCACCTTCACTTCCACTTCATTAAATATGGCAGCATTAGATGAGTCTGTTGCTCGTACCTTAAAACTTACTGGAAAATCTTCCAGTTTTAGGTTCTTACTTGTTCTTACAACACCATTGGATGGATGGATAATGAAATATCCTGTTCAAAAAAAAAAAAAAAAAAAAAAAACAGAAATTATTCTGGTTATTATTTCAGTAGTTGAAACTGAAGATATGAATCCTTCAGTGAAAATTACAGATTATTTATATGAATGTTGTATGTTACAGTATTTCTCAAAGAACAAAATGAAATCCAATGTTTTTACAAGGTTGACAAGAATGTCAGATATATTCAGGGCTGTAATTAACAAAAAGAAACAGTTCCGAACAATGGGAACCAAAAGGGAGAAAATTCAATCCACCACTCTCCAGGCAGGTATTCACATTCCTCTGAAACAGTCAGAGATTATTTGTCCCTCTTTCAGTTAGATATTTTTTGTATTTCCTAACAAGTCCTGTTCTTAATGAAGATGAGGAATTTTGCAACTACCTTCAAGATCATGACTTCATACAAAACACTTTACAAAACTGAAGTACAAATTGGCTGTTTGAAAATCGGCAAAAAACCACATGTGGCAAAGCACTGATGCACTTGACCACATGCAAACTCACTCTAGGCACTCACATTTGTTAGGAAAACATTGCTGAATTAGTTTTTCTCCTAGAAATTCTTGTGCTATTAGTTATTTTTGTCCAGCCAGAGTAACTTTATGCCTGACCAGGTCCAGCCTGATCCTCCTGCAGCAGACAGAGCACAGAGCTGGTGAAGCCAGCCCTGCACCACGTGCCTTGTGCTGCTCTGATAGAAACTCAATGCCCACAACTGATCCACCCCAAACTGGTGCCCTGGCTTCATTCCCACCCAGGGGTAATGGCTGTGGAACCGAGGGAAGAGAAAAACCAGGAGGGAAGAAACCATCCCAACACTCAGTGTTCATGGCTGTAGAACTGAGGTAGGAGCAGAAGGCAGGAGGGAAGAAACCATCCCAACACTCAGTGTTAGTGGCTGTGGAGCTGAGGGAAGAGCAGAAACCAGGAGAGAAGAAACCATCCCAACACTCAGGGCTCCTCCTGTTCTCCACATCCAGGGCTCACCCTTCTCATCTCCAGAGGTGATGCTGTAGTCCACAGGGAGCTTGTACAAGGCTCTGACCTCCACAACAAACGTGTTTGGGGGGCTCTGCTCTGCCAGAGGGGCAGGGTGATAGGCTTCTTCCAGGAACACTGGGAAGGACACATCCATGGGAGCAACCACGATTGACACCTGCAGAAAAAGGACGTGGCCACAGGGGTGATGTTTCCTACTGAGGTGTGGGACAAGTCCAGGCTTTGGCCAGTGAGGAGAAAGAAGCCTGGGATTGCTGCCTGCTGTGTTTGACACTGCCCTGAAGGCAGCAAATACTGGTGGGAAACACCAAAAAACTCATCAGTTTAGGTTCACCTGGGTGCTTTGCTCAATGCAGAGCTCCAGTTCCTCACATAGAGCACATTTCAAAGGAGCTGTATGTCTAACTAAGCAGCTCTCAGAGAGATGCACTCATCTCCAGCCTTCCACTGCAGAGGGTGTAACCAGAGCAGGAGTTTGCACACACAGAGTATTTTAAAACTATTGTGACTGATTTATAGATTAAGAACAAAAGGTGAGAGGTGGTAAATAAAAAATGCCTACTGCTTCACAAAAATAGTTTATTTCTGTTGCCAGACAGCTGCTATTTCTCTGAAGAATGATGGCTTGTAAATCTACATTTTAAGGTTGTTGAAGGTAATTTTCTACATCTTTGTCCATATAGATTTCTAGTCCTTTTTTTAAATTCTGCTGTGATATTTAGTGGCAAAAGATCACCAGCAAGTTATAAGCACTGCATAAAAATAATTTTTAAATCACATTTACATTTCTCACTCTTCAATCTAGAAATTATTTTTTCTTACATTATGGGAAAATAAACAGGAGGATTTTATTTGCCATCTCCTGTTAATTTATCACATCCTTCCATTAAATCCTTTCTGGCTGTCTCACTCTTTGACCTTACACAGAAGTCTCTACTGCTCTAACCCTCCTCCCTCACAGCCTGGAGCTTCTGTCTGTATATTCTGAAATGGAATGATCACAACCATTTTGGGTGGTGTGCCAGCAATTGCTGGGGCAGCATAACTTGGTGACTGTTATCTTGTAGCCTGGAACAGAAATAAATCAGACATTTATGTCATTCATGTCAGAAATAAATCTCTGACATTCTGATTCTGGTTTGCATCGTTTTGCCTGACTAATATCCCTCTCCTGGTGTGGCAATGCTCAGTTTAGAATAAAGCTACCTAGGAATTAGCTGTGCAGTAAAGAGAGGGCCAGGCAGAAATGTTGGTACCTTCACGGAGGCTGAAAGAGGCGGCAGCCCCGAGTCCGTGGCGGTGACGTTCAAGGAGTGGTACAGGGGAACAGTTTGTGTGGATAAGTCTCTTGTTAGCCTGAGCTCTCCTGTGGCACTGGAAAGACTGAAGAGACCTTCTGAGTTTCCACCTGGAAACAGAAAAAGGAGTGTTGGAGATGTTGCCTGGAACCAGCAGAGACAAGTGACTGCAGTGCATGCCCAGGAGTGAGGAGGCACAGGTTGAAATCCTACACTTGGAGCAAGGCATCCCCTCTGGTCCAACCTCCTGGCTCAAAACATGGCCAGGAGTGAATTCAGCACAGGCTGTTCAAGGCTTTGCTCCATCAGGTGAGAATCTCCAAGGACAGCCTCTCAGTAATCATTAATTACTGATCTTCACAGAGGATTTTTTACCCCTTCTATGCAGTCAGAACCCACCAGTTCAATTTATGACCTTTCTCTCTCATTCTGGTGTCATGCAGCTTGCTTTAGCAATGTCAAGTATCCCAGTGATAAACAGCCCTAAGATTTTTGCTAGCATACCTGAAATACTGTAGAAAACGCCTTCATCATAACCCCTGCCTTCATCTCTTGCATTGATGTCCACTACCAGTGTGCCAGCTGTAGAATTGTCTAGGAGGATCCTGTGGTATGAGGGCTGGTCAAACTCAGGTCCTTCTTCATTGACATCTTCCACAGTAACTGAAAAAGAATCATCACATTTGGTGGGTTTTACCTTAAATGGTTGCCAGTTGTTGTTTTCAGCTAATATAAACCAACAAAGCTCCTCTGAATGAGAATATATCCAGTCATACTGATCAAAAGTAGGGCTGGCCAGAAGCTACTTCACAAAAATCTTTATGCCTTTTTTCCTCCAAAACAACAATTTTTTTTTTAAGGGAAAAAAGCCAGTAATCAAGCACTGTTATTTTAACAAGACTAAAAATCACTGTCAACACTGTTTATCACCCTAGAAACTGCCCTTCTGTATACAAGCAGAAAAAAACCCCTGAATTTTGTTTTTGGAAACCTTTTCAATCAAAATGCCAATAGGTTCTCAGAAAACCGAAAAAAAAATTGTGACTATATTGAGGAAAGTAATATCAATTTGTATGAAAAATCCTCATTTTTGGCATGGCAAGCTTTTTTTAGAAAAAATTCATTTGGCTATTGTGAAAAGATCACACTATCATTTTTGATAATTTACTCTAGCAGATACATTAGTATTGGTTTATGCCTCAGAACTGCACATGCTGAAATATTCCCTAGGGTTGTTAATGAAAGTTCATTTTCTGTGGTAAAGCAGAGCTACCTGTAATGTTTGCTGTGTCTTGGAGATGTGGCTCTCCAGGATTGAGAGCTTTCAGAATAAACTTGTACTGGGATTGACTTTCATAGTCCAAAGGTTGAAGGGTTGCAATATTTCCAGAAAGTTCTCCAACATGAAATGAAGATGTCTCTCCAGTTATGGTGTAATGAATGATGGCATTATACCCTATATCTGCATCTGTGGCCACTGCACTCAAAATCTAAAATAAAAGGAGAAAAGTCAGCAAAAAAAGGTTTAGAGCAGAACAAAGAGAGTGGCAAAACACACCCACAAGCCTGGTATTGACCCACAGAGTGTTACTGACTGAATTACTCATTAATTACTTGCATTGCTGGAATTGTGGCACAGCCTGTGGCAAAGCAGTTACAGACTGCCACCTCTCCCCTTGAAAACCTTTGGGCACATGTGCAAGGCAGAAATGGAGCCAGGAATGGATGCACTGGGAGCTGCCCAGGGAAGCTGGGATGCTCCATCCCTGGAGGTGTTCAGGGCCAGGCTGGATGGGGCTCTGAGCAGCCTGGTCTTTGAGAAAGGTGTCCCTGCCCATGGCTGAGGGGCTGGAACAAGATGATCTTTAATGGTCCTTCCAACCCAAACCATTCCATGATTCTAAGGACAGAGGGATGCTGGGCGAATGCACAACACCTACAGAACCAAACATCTTTAAAACACATTGCCCACAGATCCAGTGAAAACTCAGTCTGTGCAGTGTAGAATCACTGCTGAGGACAAGAGGAAAAGGGGGAGCAGCTCTCACTCTTTGGGAGAGCTTTAGGAGGAATCAGTGGGACAGGTACTCCTCTGTCATACAAACCAAATGCACTGTGTAATTCCACAAATTAAAAAATTATGTTCACCAATGCACAGCCATGAGAGGTGACTGCCCCTTCCAGGTGCCCAGACAGAAAACAAGTGCACTGTTAATTCTCAGTGCCTCTCACCACATGTGGAGGCTCATTCTCCCTCACAGTCACAGAGTAGGAATTTTGGGGGAGCACTGGTGGGTTGTCATTCACATCTTCCACAGTGATGCTCAGAACTAAGCTTGCAGATAGTGCTGGCTTGCCAGAATCAGTGGCCTGTGAAGGAACAACTTGTCATTAAAAACAGCATTACTTTGACACAAATTTACCCTGCCAGTTCAGTTTTGCTCCAAAAATTGTGAGGTTTTCCCTCTGCAGTCTTTCTGCTGGACCAGTTATCCCTCAGTGACACTTCTCTACCCTGTGCTTGGTTAGTTGCCACATCTTCCTGCAGCTGTATCCTCAGCCCATCACATGCTCTGCCTCTCATTAACAATTAATCAAAAGCTCCAGCTGGATGCAGATCAAACATGTCATGGGATCAGATGTGGCACTAATCAACACAGGACTGTGATGTACACATAGCTGGGCTCTGGTAGTTGAAAGAATGAGGAAATCCCTGGCATTTTGAGGGTTTAAAGTGCCAAAAAAGCAAGTTGTGAAGAGCATCCAGTATGTGGCAAATTCACACTCAGTTTTACACTGCTCCAACATCTGCCATAGAAAATTCTCATCTCTAGGTACATATGTACAGTTTTCAATTAGTCTTACAAAGTGTCCACTGTTATTAACTTGACATTTTTCTGAAGACACTGCTTCATTTTTAATGTCTCCTCTATATCTTCCACAAGCTCCTTGACCAGCAAAAATGTCCTTTAATATATTTGTACTTGATGGAACAAACAAATATATTTTGTCAGGGCTCGAACACTTCTTTGTATGCACAGTAATTGATCTGATTAGCAGCAGTAAAAATCCATGAAATCAGCTAGAATTAATAGATAACCTCATGGATGTTCAGTGAAAGTTTAAAGTTTAGGCTTTTTCTTTTTTTTTTGTTACTTGAAAAATCTCATTTCAGGTATTTTATAAAAGATCTAAAGACATGTAGTTGAATAAGGGAACAAAATAAGGGAAAGGGACAAATAACATGGATAGGCAAGGCAGCTGTATGGTCTAAAATGGACCCAGGAATGTTTGCAGCTGTTGTGTCTCTGTAACCTTTAAGATTTAGGGTTCATAAGCAATTTATTCACTAATACCAATTTACAGAGCAGAAAACAGAGCTCTGCATACAAAACATAAGGAACAGTCAAAATTCATGCATGAATTCAAATGAAATTCTCTAAGATTAAGTGGTTTTCTTGTGATGGTTCAATATTTCCTCTTTTCTAATGTTGTGAGCTTGCATCAAATTTGTCAACTTACAATTATTTTCAATTCATAAATGTCCACCACTTCTCTGTCTAAGGGTTTTTTGGTCATCAGCTGGCCAGTAGAACTGTTAATATGGAATGTTCCAGCAAAATCATCTAGCAGAGAGTAGCTGATAAGTGCATTATCTCCTACATCCAGATCAGTAGCAGAAAATGTGCCCAAGTCTAGACCAGCTGCATTCTCAGGAGCTGATAAATGAGTTTGGATCCATGCTGAGAAAACTGGAGGGTTGTCATTGATGTCTTCAACTCTCACAGTTACCTATATTGAAACAAAAGAAGAAAAAGACACAAATTTGAGCTGTAGAAGCTGTATCCAAAGGAGAATTTTGATTTATTTTAGTCCTATAGCAAAAGAATACAACCAAGGAACAAAGCCCAAAGGGAACAGAAAACAACTTCAGCATTTCTCAGCATTTGAGCATTTTCATAACCTCTGAATTTTTAATCTTTTAAAATACTAAGCTGCAAGATAACATATATATAAGATAACACTCTCTAACTGGAAGAGATGCACAGAACTAATAACCTGGGGCTCTTTGGCTCATCTGCCTCATGCATGTGACAGAACCATGCACAGAACCAGTTCTGGTGTTAATCAGTTTCTCTGGCTATGAGCTGCTCACAAGGAGCTCTCAGGGAGTGGCACAATCTGTGAAGCTCACAATATCTCCAGATGGTAAAATCTCCTCAGGATGTAAAAAAAAGGGAAATTAAATAGAAGGCTCTCAAAGCTTCACATTTGCATGACAGAAGGCACTTATCTGGATTTTGCTTGACTGTTAATATTTTTTAAAGATATTTCATATTGCTTGATAGAAAATATTTTGAAATGCATGTTCCATACCAAAGCAACAGCTGTGTTGGGTGGCACCAGGGAATCCACAGCTTGCACAAGGATGTTGTAGAGGTCTCCTTGCTCCCTGTCCAGCCTCTGCAGGGCCACGATGTCGCCTTGGTCCCCGATGGAGAACTTGTCCCAGTGGGATTTCAGGGAGTACTGGACCTGCACAGCAGTGCTGCCACTCAGAGCCCTCACTGAGCCCACTGCACTCCCTGGGGGTCTGCCCTCCTCAATGCTGAACTCGTAGCTGGAGCTCTCAAAAGTCAGCCCAAAGCTGGAGTCATCTACCAGCAAGTACAGAGTAACAGAGGCTGAGGAGAGAAAACAAATTAAAACACTGGAGTCACTGCTCAGATGATCATGATCTGTGCTCTGGTTCCTTCAGCTCTTGAGGAACCAGTAGAAACTGATAGAAATTATCACACAGAAAAGGGAAATGATAAGAAAAAAGAAACCAATAGTAAGAAGGATTAATATGTAACACAAAACGTGATGCTTTTGCACCTAATTGATTTTCCAGAATAATTTCACTTCCCTGATTACAGAAGTGTTGCTTCAGCCTGACAGGAGAGCAGGGATCACCAGTCTGAAGCTAATGGGGTGTGCAGGTGTTCCACACTCCTTAAAAACCTGACCCTGAATTGTAACAAGACAGGAGGGATGTACATAAAGCCACAAATGCAATTTCTGCAAGTTGTGACCACTTGTCTTATTTTAAGAAAATCAGTTTTTTCTCCTATTAATGATAAACCAAATTTAACGTCCAAAAACCACAGGAAACACTTACAAAAATTACTACATGATTGAGGAACAGAAACTAAGTTGAGGGTGATTTGCCAACTTTTGATTGTTTAAATGTTTCTAATTTTAGGAAGATAAAGGAAAACAGAAAAAGAAACACCTCAACAATATTATTTGAATACTTCTTTCAGAGTGACTACAGCTGTGAAGTCTTGGGGTTTGTACCATAAGTACAGCTGCAATAAATGAATTTTAAAGAATTATTTCTAATCAGGGTTACTAAAACCAAGTTTTCTGTTTATATGATCAGCATGGAGGAGATCAAAAGGTAAAAAGCAAATATTCATCATTGTTCAAATACAGCCTTTTTTTGTTTTGCGAGATTCAGTCTGATTGACAGGAATGGGATTAATGTAAAATTCAAATCTTTGCAAGGGTTATGTTTATGTGGGAAAAGACAAAAGGGTAAAAAAGATGGTAAAAAAGGTGGTATACCACTTGAGGTAAGCTGAGGAACTCCGTGGTCAGTGGCAACAACTGTCAGTGTCACAACTGTGTCAGCTGTGATGTGCTCCAGGTTATTGCTGAGAGAGATTTCTCCAGTGCCATTATTTATATGGAAATCATCAGAATGGTTCAGGAGGCTAAGCAAGGAGCAATCAGGAGAGCATTCATATTAATGACCTTGGAAGTGCCATCTACTCAGTGCTACCTCTGCAAGGAGCACTCAACAGACAATATTTGCCTATTTCTAAAGAACAGCTTTTCATTGCTGTCTTTAGCCTAAAATATATTGGCCTTTTATTTCCAAGTAAGTCTTTCCATGATGAAAATGTGCAGCATTCATGCCTTCAGTTCCCATTACACCCCAAGGCTTTGCAGCTCCCACCAGGAGAAGGCAGATCCTGCACACTCAGCTGCATGCTCAGCAGTGGGAGAAGCCCAAGGGACATTCATCTGAAGACTTGCTAATTCCTGGCCTTCTGTGACCTCTCACAGAAAACTGGATTGCTCACAAGTGATGTGGTTTAGGTAGAATGCTATCTCATAGTTAAAAATAACCTCTTACAAGGTAGTAGCTCTAAACATCCACAAGTTCACTGCTTGTTCATTTGTCCTTCTCAATCTATGCTTTTCATGTCAAGGTATCCTGGTATTTTCCATGATTTAGAGCTCAGATAAATATCTTTCTCCACTGATTTTTCTATGCAAAGCACATTAAGGAAGTTATTTTATCTCCTCCTCCCAGCAAACAAAAGATATGCAAAAAGAATAAGAGATTCATTTACTTCCTACCCAGACCCCAGACACTCCAATGTGTTGTTCGAGATTTCAGAAACTGAACCAAATCTTGGAATTTCAGACACTGAACCAAATCTTGGCTGTGGGTTTTTATTGCCAATTTATCATTTGGTTGTGCCCTCTTATGTCATAATCATGATTTGATAAGCTCTAAAACACCCAATAATCACTGTCCTTCTTCCTAAGTATAGAAACCATAACCGATTATAGCACTTGTAAAATATTTATGAAGAGATCTTATCCTTCCCAAGACCAATAAAAGTCCCTTTCAGTGTCTGTCACAGAGGTGTATTATTAACCTGACAGAAGTGTACCTGTATGAGATGACAGCGTTGTTCCCAAGGTCGGGGTCAGTGGCAGACACTGCCAGCACAGACTGTCCCTCCTTTGCTGCTGCCACAGGGATGCTGCCTGAGTACTGTGCCCTCGTGAACTCAGGGGGGTTGTCATTCACATCCAACACCCTGATGCTGACGTGAGTGAAGTTCTGGGGTGTGGCAGGAGACAAGCATGATTCAGAGAGTGCACAGGCACTTAGGTGTACAAATAAAAGGCAGCAATGATAAATCAGAACCTGCTACTCCTTACCTGCCTCTGAGGCACTCCGTTATCAGATGCCAGCAGGAGCAGCTCATACTTGTCTTTGCTTTCTCGGTCGACAGAGCCAGTGACCAAAATGGTACCATCCTAGAGAAGGCAGGGGTTCAATGCACACATCATTTGGAGATCTCTTGTACACTGAATTCTCAGAAGGGATGAGGGATTGAAATAATCTATTCTCCTTTGGGCTACTTAACATTCTAAGAATGTCTTGTTTTTTGAATATCAACATAGATTTCCAACCTACAGGGCATGTGCTGGTTGTGATGTGCACTAGAATGGTATTGCCTGCTCTTTTTTACCTGATGTATCTTACTATGCCAAGTCACTTTGTGAACAGCAGGATCTAAATCTTGCTTTCAGCATCCCCAAAGCCTTACCTGCTGGATGCTGTATGGGTTATCCCCATCCTCAGCTGACAGGTAATAAGTAATTTGTGCATTCTCTCCCTCATCCAAATCAGTAGCAGTCACATGTCCAACTCTAGTGGCATTATTCCAGGTGTATTCCCCTTCCAGAGCCTCAAAACTGTATGGCAGATTCTGAAACTCAGGGTTGTTATCATTGACATCCAGAACAGTGATGTGGAACAAGGCACTTGAATTAAGCCCATTTGTTACATTATCGACTGCCCATATCTGACAAAGTGAGAAAAAAAATGTCATTTTAGTTGACTGTGTTATCATTTCTAACCTCTTTATAAAAATATGAAAAGGCATTAAAGGGAATGAAGTAGAGATGGCCAAAGCTGCAGAGTCTCTCCCCAAATTTACTTGTAAAGTGAATGCAGGTGTAGTCTCCCTGTCCAGTTCTGTGTCATTCCTTAATGAGAGTGTTCCAGGGAAATCCACAGTAAATGAATTGCTGCTGAGAACAAAGTATCCCTGAGAAAAGCCAGCCTAAAAAGAAAACATTGTTCATGTAAGTTTAAAATTACTAAGATTTAAGCTCAACAAATAATCTTATTAATACTAATACCTGACCTTTTTATAAGACTTCTCATTACAGAAGTACAAGTGATTTGCCAGGTTTAATAAATGAAATCCTGCACTCTGAGCTATTGGAATAGACTTCTTTGGCAAATAGGAACTGGGTGTGTGGAAGCACTTATGGGCTTCCCTGTTTGGATCCTACATATTCTCTCTCCCTAAAGCTCTCCAGGACTTATCCCTGTGATGGAAAGGGCAGCAAAACAGTTCAGTTGAGTATAAAGTATGAGTATGAACCAAGCATTTATGTTGCTCTAAAACTGACATGAGCAAGAATAATATTAATATCGCAAATCAGAAATCTCTGCCTCCAAAGCATCTCCCCAGTGCCACAGCTACATGCAAAATGCCTTTATAAAACAAGGGGAGAAAGAAACCACTTGTTATAAAGCAGAGGGAAATTTTGTAATTTCCTATTATAGAAGAAACAACTTTATCAGGGTTACAAATTGCCTCTTGCTCTGACTAAGCTGAGAGTGAAGGTAAGTTCATCAAGTTTAGTTTATCAAGCAACATTCAATCAGAAGCTGTAATTGGTGTAATAATATATAATCAATTCTCTGTCTGGTATAATAATATATAATTTATTCTCTGTCTGGTGTGATGCATGCATCTCGTATGCGCATTAACAGAGGCAAACACCTCCTGTCCTGGGTCACATATGCAGTGGGAGAGAAGCTCTCCCCATCTTCTCTGATACAGCCACTAAACTATTTTGTACAAAGTCCTAACTTCCTTGGGTTGGGAAGGTTTACTGCTGGCTCCAGAGAAAGCAAAACATACTTAGTGCCAGCCATTTAAGAAATCTCATTTTGCCCATCTATTACTATGCTTGTTTGCAGGTTAACAGAGAAAAATATGTCATTTTGGTTTATCAGGATGAGATTAATGTGGTACCTACCTCGTCCTTGTCAGCAACACTGAATGTGTAGACAGGACTCCCCTTCAGATGATTCTCAAACACAGATACATCATAAGCTGCCTGACTGAATTCTGGTGGGTTATCATTGACATCTTCTACACAAACAACTACGAGTGTTACATTGCTCAGAGTTGTCTGACCTCCATCTGATGCCTGCACTTTCACTTCAAATTCCTTTATGGTTTCATAGTCCAGCAGCTGGCTCAGGCTAAGCTGGCCCGTGCTGGAGTCGACAAGGAACACCAGGGAGGAGGTTTGAGGTCGCTGGTCGGTGATTCGGTACGTCACGAGGCTGTTGGCCCCAGCATCCCTGTCTGTAGCAGACAGGTTCAGCAGGACACTGCCCAGCTCCTGGTTTTCAGGGACCTTCACTTCATACCTGCCTGATGAGAAGAGCGGGGCATTGTCGTTCTCGTCATCGATGACGACGGTCAGGTTGAGCGCTGTGGATTGCGCGGGTTGGCCTTGGTCGCTGGCAATCACAGTCAAATTGTAGAAGTCTTGTTCTTCTCTGTCCAGAACCTTTTGCAGGAAAATGAATCCTGAACTGTCAATATCCATTTTTCCTTCTCCACCCTTCAGGGTATAAACCACTAATCCATTGAAGCCCTCATCCACATCTGTGGCCGACACGCCGGTGACGGTGGTCCCCACTGGCTTGTTCTCCATGATGGCACTGGTGCTGTTGGTTACACCAAACACAGGGCTGTTATCATTGACATCTGTAACTCTGATAAACACCGTGGCATAGTCAGCAGTGCTTCCATCTGACAGGGAAATATTGAGAGTGTAACTTTTCTGGGATTCGTAGTCCAGTTCAGATGTGGTTGAGATGACTCCCTTGTCATCGATGGCAAATGAATCAGATTCCGTCAGCACCCAAAACTTCACTATGTGGGGATTTAAAGCATCATACTGGACCTGTGTCAGATACAGCATATCATCAATAAATGAATTAAAACACATAAACCACTGTCTGAAAAAGAATAGCTGTTTTAACTACGTCCAGACTAATTTTATGGTTGATATTGTGGATTGATATCAACTTATGGTTGATACTGTATCCTCATTTTTATTCTTTTAATGAATTTTCATTCAGGTACTTGTAAACTTCCCAGATTCTTTAAAAGAAGTAAAGGCCAAGGCGCAATATACATTAAAATGTAGAGAGGACTGCCTTTTATTAAAATGTGAATATGTATAACACAGAATAAAATTAACAGACTGCACTTGAACCTTTGGTTGTGCCTTTCTTTACAGGAAAAAGTGGGGGAAATTAACTCAAGATATCTATAAATCAAAACACTAAAACACATTACCTTCTCACTGCTTTGCTATGAACCTTCCATGTGTGTTCAGACCTTCATCCAAGAAGGAGTTATCATGGTGCATTCTGGTGCTCTGCTTGCCTGAGCATTTTTTGGGATCAAAATGAAGAGCAAGTTCTAGAGCCTTCTTTGAAAATGCCTTTATGACATTCCTCTGATGGGAATTCTCATATCATGGCACAGGGTTTTAGGTTTATGACCAAGAGATGAGGGAATATTGCCTATCCCAAGCTTTGAGGCACTAAACCCTTTGAAGGTTTAGTCAGCAGAGGGCTATGCACACAAGTTAACTTTCTCAAGCAATTCAGGGGTGCATTTTATTTGATTTGGAGAGCTGCTTTGGGGTTTTTTTAATGCTAAATGGTAGCAGATGCTGTTTAAATATTTGCAAAAGTTTACCTGGAAACAAACCCACCTTTGTGGGTGATAAGCTTCATCTGAGGGATGTACTGCATGTGAAGCTTCTAATGTAGAACACACATATCTAATTCTCCATAACTCAGGGAGATTTGGACATCCAGAGCACATCTGTTACAAAATTAGGATTTTCTTAGAGCTGCCCTGTCCTATACAGAGATAGAAGAGAGTTCTTCTTACTTGTGCTACTTCAACAGGAGGAGCCAGCTCCTCTTCCACAGACACATTGTATGTTTTCTGAGTAAACTGTGGTCTGGAATCTCCAAATGCATTGATTTCTACTGGCACTGATGAACTTCTTGGAGTGATCCCACCTGCAAGCAAAAGGAAACAATTTCTCAGCAGATGCACAAAACACCTACTGACCCCTCAAAAAATACACTTTTCTATGGGTACTGCCTTTTTAAAAAATATTTAATCCTTGGTGCTGCTGCTATGGTACTGCCTCAGAGCTCCTCACCAAGCAATCCCTTTTGTACCCATATTCCCCACAAGACCCACTTTATCCATGTGACCCTAAATTTGAAGACACAAAGTTCATTTTGACCAAATAATGTAAAAATCACAAGCCTGAAAACCACTTTGTATTCCCATTATACCAGGAGTGGGATGCCATTCCTAGGTTACATTTATTTCTGCCCTTATTCAGGTCATGAATGTTCACTGAATTCTGTTATTCTTTTAAAACAAAGAAACTCCCAATAACTATAGATAATGAAATGCTAAAAATGTTAGCTAAAAATACTAAAAATGGACTTGGCATCTCCACTTTAGCCACAAGGATGTGCAAGTAATGACCAAATTACTCAGCACATTTTACTTTAGCTGTGATTATATTTATATATATGTAATTATATAATTTATATATATATATAATTATGTTGAATTATTTTATATATTATTATATAAATAAAATGGGCATATATATATATATACACACATATAATTTCACATGTTCTTCCCACAGCCATAAAGAAAACAGATTTACCATAATGCCATCAGCAGGAACAATTTTACCAGAGATGCAGCAATTTCTTTGGATAAATGAGACAGTTTCCTACCTTCAACAAATAAGGGCAGATAAAATTTATGGTATTATTTGAATAAAGCCTGTGAACCTAGCATTCCTTCAAGTAAAAAATGAAACAAAACCAAAACTCATCACCAGGAATAGCTGTGGTGACCAGTACTAAAATCCTCTCTTACCATCAGTAGCTGTTATCCACAAGACAAATTTCTTATGCTGGTCGTTTTTTAATGGGATTACTGTTTTTAAACTGATTTGTCCTGTGGATGTATCCAGTTCAAAGTGTCCCTCTTCATTGCCACCAGCTAAGATGAAGCTTATCTCTCCATTTTTACCATCATCTGGATCAGAAGCAGTAACCTGGAAAAAAAAAAAAAATATTTCTTTTACTCTGGATTCTGTGCTTTCATCAAATTTTCTCCCATTTTAGATGTTCAGGAAAACCAGGTAAATATTGCTGCAGTTAAATTTGGTTGTACCTTTGACTGTTTGCTTCCTATGTTATTCCTGGGTTAAACCTCAGTAACAAAGTTTGTTGTTGGATGCACACACATGAAATCATTCCAGCAGCACAAGCAAAATCCTGCTCCTGTGAAACTCATGTGAATTACAACAGGTTTGCAGCTCAGAGAATTGGTTTCATAACAATTCCAAAGGCACTGGAGGCAGATTGTTCAAGAGATTTCATCAGGAGCCATGAAATCTGCACATCTGGGTATGATGTGCAGATTTCAACTCCTATTTCCTGTTTTATTTGGTTAACTGGTTTACTATTTTAGAAAAAGTATATTGGATCTAAAAAATATCCCTAATGCTCCAGAATTCAGCAGCCTTTCAAAAATGTTGTGCCCTTATTTGAGTTCCCGGACTCTAACAACATTTAGTTTTTATTAAACACTTTACAATCATTGTAAATTTTGTAAACTTTAATTAAATTAAAGAATCTTATTTTCTGTCATATATTTGTGGAGTTGAGGCTGGTGCACAGTACCAGAATAAAAATCCTTTATAATTTATTCCCCCATCTGGGATGTGATTAAAATATCTAGGACACTGTGATTATAGAATATCAGTAACTCTGAAATGACAGGTGGATTGTTTCTGAACTGAGAGCTGATCCAAAAAGATTCCCAACTCAACAGAAACTGCTTCACAGGTTTAAGCAAGGACTCATGCATGCATTTAACACAAAAATGTCACTTTTGCTGAGTATTTGTAGTACCTGAAGAAGGGCCATTCCTGCAGTCATGTTGAGGAAAATGTCTCGTTTGTATGGTGTGTCTGTAAAGGTTGGGCTGTTGTCATTCTCATCCAGCAGCACTATGTTGATAGGAGAGCTCACGTTTTGGTGGGGTGGCAAATGATCTCTAGCAGTGACCTGCAAAAACGATGCAGTGAGGAGCCTGTGTTGTACAAAGGAGTGTTGTGGAGGCAGTAAAAAGGATGAATGAGAACTACAAGCTGAGGAAGCTGTGCCAGTGTGGAGGCCTGAATAAATGTATTGTTATGGAGAAAGTCCCAGCTCTCTGGCTGCCACAGCTCTCGGCTGTCTGGGGCATTCCATACCTTCTCTCGATGTTCCTCGTGGCTGCATGTTCTCCATCATGTCGGGGTCACCGGATGTTGTATTCTTCTTCTTATTATTATATTCTTAAAGAGTCCATACCTTCCAGGCTGTTCTTCCCTGCAGCACAGTCCTTAGTGTGTCTTCTCAGGGGCTCTGCCTGGGCTCTTGACCCACCCCTATTTATTTCCAGTTACCTTCATGAGCTACAGCTGCTGCCCAACTAAGGACTTGGCAGCTGTAGCTCGTTCAGAGCAACTCGGACCCACACATAGATCTTACAATACATAGATCTTACAGGGACTCTCTCCATAACAATACATTTATTCAGGCCCTCACATGCCAGCAGTGGTATTTCCCTCCAGATAACATTGCTGTCAAAGTCTGGATTTGTTCCTTCAATTAAGCTGCTGATCCCCACTCAAGGTTCAGCCTCCTGCCAGGGCAGATCGGGTCTCACCTGCTGGCCCCAGGTAACCTTGGGCAGGAGCAGGGTTGGTGTCAGTACCTGTAGGTGAATAGAGGGCACTCTCTCCCTGTCCAGCAGCAAGGAGTTGCTCACAGTGAGGATCCCAGTGGGACTCAGCTGGAAGGCACTGTCACCTGGAGTGAGGCTGAGCGTTCCCTGGAAGCATCCCTGCAAACAGGAAACATTTGTCATTCAACAGGACAACCACTGAGCTACTCCCTTAGGATGCTTTCTTCTTCTTTTCCACATGGAGAAGATGAAATCTCCAGTTTAACTGAGATTACAGTTCCAAAAAAACCCAAAATTAAAAAGAGAGAGGCAAACATGGAAGAAATAACAGGCTGAGAATGATTTGCAGCTTTGTGTTCATTTTGCACTTGCACACTTCCAGACCTTATGCAAACCAGAGGAGTTCCAAAGAGAGACAAAACTTATCCTTTGTCTGCAGTGCTCTACTCCTTAAAGAAGCAAAACTAAGTTTGCTTTGTTTAAGCATATTTAGGCAGTCAGAAAAAAAAAAATCTATTCACAATAGCTGTACAACACAAATGCATTTTATATTATATTTCAGAAGTGCAGCACTTGTAGCAGCCATAAAACCATCATCTTTTTACCTCATCTGTGTCATTAGCTGTTATTTGAAGAACTTCCATCCCATTTGGGAGATTTTCTGGAATAAAGACATCATAACTTGTTTGTGACAGTACTGGAGGATTGTCATTTTCATCTCCAATAGTAACCAGAACTACTGCATCAGCTGTTTTGAAAATCTTGTCTTGCTGAGCTGCCTAGAAAACAGAGTTTATAGCTGTAAATTCCATGCCTGAAAGCAACAAGCTTAACACAAGGACATGCCAACTACATATTTATAATTAATTACTTTTTATTTTATTTTAATTTTTGAAAGGCAGGATGGAGCCTTGATATCAATGAGAAATGCTATTAGCAGCAGCTTAGATTTACATTTTATTTTCTGAAATTGAGACTAAAATACCAAAACAATCTTTACCTGAATGCCCACTACAAGGTTTGGACATATTTCTCTGTCAATTGGGGTCTTGACTTCCAACACTCCAGCGTCATTGATTGAAAAGTTGTTGTGATAGGCTGGGGGGTTCACTGAAAAGTGAAAAATTGGGAAGGGTTAATGAGAATGAACCAGAACTGGAAGTCAGGTCTGTCCTTTGGATGAGTGTTAACTTCTCAGCCATAGGAAAAAGGAACATGAAAGGTTGTTTTTCAAACACTCTGTCCCTCCAAACAAGTCCTGGAAAATACACTCATACTTCAAGGGTCTCAAATTAAGCATTTCATAAATTTCTGGCAATTTCTTCAGGAGGAGAAATCTGATAGAATTCTCTCTCTAGATGGTCCTGAATGGAAATTCTTTGATCAAATTGAAGCCTCCAGAGTAGCTTACACTTGAAATCGGGAATTGTTTTCTGTTCCTTGGAAGGAGGGCAAGAACAATCAAACATTTAGAAGTAGCTGGACCCTGCAATAATGACTGAGATCTGATTTAGCTCGTGGAGCAGCTCTGCAGTGAAGCTGTGGGCACTTCAAGACATCTGAATGGACCCTGCACTTCCTTATCATTCCCTCCAGTAACAGATAAATGAATCATCCTGAATTACTGTGTCAATGTCTAGAAGAAAATAGAGGCTCTTACCCAACTTGATGCTGTAAATGATTTTTTCATTTATACCTTTGTCTCCATCCTGAGCCAAGACCTCTGGGAGAATATCCAGAGGACCCACCTAGAAAATATACATTAACCTGAATATCTTAGAAAAAAACCACACATTAACTTCAAATCTTTCCTTAGATGAGTCACAGTTTTGATTAAAGAAACAAGAAACATGTATTTAATCAATGTCATCCAGAAAAAAAATTCTTTCTTTGCCATATGTGCTTTACAGAGAATGATGACCAAGATATTCTATGGATACACTGTGTTTAAGAAACACCAAATTATGAAGCTGCAGTCACAGATGGAATTTATGTTTAGGACATTGACTATTTCAGTCCCATTCCTCTCCTGGAAAGCAACACACAAGTCTATACTGCAGCCCATATAAAAACAGCAATTTAAAAGATGAAAACATTTTAGAAGGGCTAAAATTATTCCTTTCAGAGAATTAGAGATGAAATTCTAACAAAAGGAACACTGGAGGTCTAACACTAAAAGTATATGTGATTTGAAATACTTTAACAGGAAGATAATGACATAGAGATAGGGATAATAATGAACCTTTTTAATTTTAGTGGGTTACTCTGATAAAACTATACTGTTTTGTTTTTTTTCAGAATACATACAGAAACCTGAGTCAAACAAATACATTTCACTAAGAAATCTCTATTATACATAGAAAAAAAAAGAAGTTAAAAAAGTAATATAGACCAGGGATTACCATTCAGATCCTTATTTTTGCTTACCTGGTTGTAATGCTGTTTGAAGAAATTACACTAATTAAAACTAATTTCAGGACTGATGGGCAGCCAGTTGCCCTTTGAATTTTACATTAAAAGCTCTGTTAAAACAGGAATTTGAGCATTTTTTTCCTTTTCTTTCTTCTTTTTTATAATTTTTTCCCCCAAAATACAAAATGATGTGTTTCTATCACAGAAAATTCTATGCTTCATACAATACATGGCCTGTTTATCTGCTAGCTGGAGATCTACAGCTGATATCTTTTGCACTGGTCAGCACAGAGGAAAGCAGCTACATCCATCTTAAACTGGTCAGGAAAGAAGAATCCTTGGAAAAAAAGCCCTATGGATAAGAATAACCTATTTACAGCAGCATTCAGAGAAGAAATTTACCTGGTTTTCAGTGATATTCCCATTGTATGTGGATTGACTGAAATAGGGGTTCAATGTATCATAATCTTTCACATTAATTATTAATGGAGCAGTGGCACTCTGGTTTCCAAATCTTTCCTGCATCCCAAGGGAAAGAACAAAAATAAGAACAACTGTCTTGAAAAAAACCCCATATCTCAGTGGAAAATACAGCAGAATATTATTACATATATTTTGCAGCATTTTTAACCTGAGAATATTCAGTTTGTCAGATTAATCCAGTGCTAGGAACAAAACTATCCACAGGTAATCTTCCTTTAGTTTCTCATTTTCTATCAGGCACGTAGAATATAGAATAGAACATTTGCTACAGCTGTACTATTTGCTAGGTACCACAATAATCCTAGCAAAACCATTTATTTTTAATTCTAAAAGGAAATGAAGGCAAATACATACTTAATTCTCAAAAAAAATACCAACCAACCAAACAAAAACCTGGTAAGGCGCAGCAAAAATTTGAGAGATCTGCCAGAATGAATAGGTGAATATATGTTACAGTAGTGGAGAATTAATATGTACAGTATTTATACTTAGAAAAGCACAAAAAGAAACTTGGGCTGGTATTTGAGAGGAAACAATGGCTGAAATATTAACAATGTGCTACTTTGTCTCCAGTATAAAACAAGTTGCAACACAACATTTGGGTTGGGAACTCCCAAAGCTGTAAATTTGTAGAAACTGGGATGGTGTAAAGCAAAAGAACTTTCCTTGTAGAACTATTGAGGGTCTCATTCTTCTTTTAATTTGTATCATACCTTTGCTTGGACTGTTAAATTGAAAAAGTTGACCTCGTTGTAATCCAGTGGTTTTTTCACCATGATGTTTCCATCTCCTTCCCTTATAGAAAAGTAATCAGAGTTTGGGCCCTATTAAATGAATAAATCAAATATTTTATATGATTGATGATGGAATACATTTTGTTTTCCCTCTTTTTCACCTTTTTTAATGGACTATTTTCATAAAGGTGCAGGAATGTCTCAAGCACCACCAATGGAAAGAAAAAGGCTGATCCTCCTCCACACATGCCTGCCCTGTCAGTGCCCACAGAATTCTGATTTATCTTATCCCATGGCACACAGGGGAATGGAATCAGCTTCCCTTCACCAGCTATAAAAGGAGCAGAGAAAAGCTCAGATGTGAAGATTTCCACTGCAGATATCCACATTTAGTTGAGATGATCTTGAGGACTGGAGACTGACAGCAAATCCAACATAAACTTTAAAAAGAGGGGAAACAGCTCTCCCTCCTGCTACTGCAAAGAACCACTGAGTTCCTTAGCTGTAGTTCAAGAGTGCCATAAATCATTCCACAAAAGTTAAGAAACAAGATTCAGGCCTCACTGCCTGCCAGGCTGATCCTGTGGTGTAACTTGAAAGGTCTCTTGGAAGTTTTGCAGATTTTTAATCTTCACAGTGGAAGGGAGCACGCTGGGATCAGGCCCCAGGCTTTGGATCTTCGAAATTCAAACTGGTGTTCACAGTTCCCAGCTAACAAAGGGCACTCACCCAAAGACTGTAGGTAAGGATGCTAAATTCTGGTGTAATGTCCTTATCCTGAGCTTCCACTTTTACAACCGTGGAATTAATTCCAGCTACCTAAAAGGAAATAGAGACCACCAAATATTCAGTCACAAGTCCTCATCCACATCCTTCCTAACTTGGGGCAGGAAAGTTGTGGCACCTGCTTAGCAAATCACCTCCTGCTGCCATTTTTGGCTGGGAATGTTTCTCCATTTTTGGCTGGGAATGTTTCTCCATTACCCCACTCCCCCAGCTGTACATGCAGCCCAGCCTTTCTTTCCACACCCATGGGATAGGGCAGATAAATCCCATTAGGATGCACATGAGGAACTAATCTCAGTGTGGTCACATTAGAAGCTCCCCAAAAAGTAATTTAAAAATATCCCAGGAAAAAAGTGTCAGAATTTGCCAGAACCCACCTCTGACACTGAAGCACTGTAGTTAGCTTGCTGAAATTCTGGAGCATTGTCGTTTACATCTATCAGTTTTACATTCCGGCCGTTCTCTATCTGATCAGTCTTGGCAGTGGAAGAAATGACAACAGTGAGGTGGCAGCACTCTGCTAACATTTAATTTCATCTAGAATGAGATCCTCAAAAATACACCCTTTCATTAAACTACCATTTAGAGTTAGACTAACATTCCTAAAATTAACTTTTTAAAGTTTATCTTTGCTTTCTGTGAACAAAAACACTCCTTTCAACCAGCAGACTTCAACAGGAAATCTTCTACAAGGTACTCTGAACTCCCTGCATCATAGCTTTCAATAAATAGTATTGCAGAAAATAATCATTTGCATTAAATTAGACAATAAATGCAGTTGATAAAGCATGGTTTGTACTCACTGTTCCAATCCTTTGGCAAACAATAGAATACCAGACCATATCACCCTAAAATTGAACAGACAAGCCAATAAATAATAGAATTGATGAGCTAATATGATTAGCAAAGATAATTTTTGCCAAAATTATACAAAATTACTCCTAACACTTGAGTCCTCAGGTGTGCTGTACCAAAACACTCTGTTTAAAATTAACACTTTGTAATTACTTTGCTCTATATTGTAAGGTTTATTGGACTACCATTCTTCTACTGACACCCACCTACCCAGATCTCACCATCCCCCTGTACCTGACTGCTCTCCCCCACAAAAAGTTGACAGAGTACAGAAGAACAAGTGCAAGAAGCATAAGAAGTGTTTTAATCCATTTGGGAAATATCCAAATGAGAAATGCAAATGTAAATAAATTTAAAAAAATCAAAAGTATGTTTTCATCCATTAAAAACACTGTTTGAAATAGTGTTTTTTACAACATGCCTAGTCCAGGTCTGTCAGGTACAGTGCTGCTCTGAGATGGCAGTGTCCAAAACAAATCAGTGCTACTCTGAAATAGCACTTGTAAAATGAATTTTGTATATATAAAAATAAATATATAAATAAACTTGTATAATAAATATTTTTACATATAATTAAAAGAAATAATAATATATAAGTAAGAAAACAAAATTAAAATAAATATTAAATTTAAAATAAAATATAAAGAAATATTTTGTGTATATAATAAAAATTGTGTGTATATACACATAAAATTGTATAATAAATATTTACTCTGCAGTCCTGCACCATTTTCATACTCAGAGGCAACTTCAGCCAGGCAAAACAATGATGCTGCTTTCTAAATTCCTGGTAATCCTCCAGAGCCAGAACTGCCTAGGAAGAAGGATCTGCCCCTTTATGCACCAAAAATCCATAAATCCATTAGTGAGTGAAGTGCCTGTGATTCAGGATCACCTTCTACCAAGTTCCACCTGCTCAATCTCACTTTGGTGAAATATATGAATATTTCACCAACTCACTGAGAGGTGAGTTGTAAGGCAAGTGGCACCTGTCACAATGCATGTTTACATGGCTAGGAAAGAACCTGGCTGGCTGTCAGATGACAGCAAAGTTTAGTTATAAGACATTTATCAGATATTAGTGAGAGGTAGATACTGAATTCTATTCAGACAAATCACTTTTTTGAAATACCAACCTGCATTGTGAGAGAATGAACAATTACAATGTATCATCTTAATGTTATTTCTTTTTCACTTGTCAAGAAAACTTTTCTCTCTAGGTTTTATATGCAGTAAAAATTATACCTCAAGAGCCTCAACATCCAGTGCCCTTTTGGTTCTCACAGTTGCATTGCTAGATTGAGAATCAGTTATCAGCTCTACATAATCCAAGTGTTCAGGGAATACAAATTCTTGTAATGTCAGATGCACATTGGGTGGGATATCTGTAATCCATTCTATAACACCTGTAAGAGAAAATGGAACAAAATTAGATTGCTTTATGGAAAATAAATCCACGGGTTTGTTTTATTTGTATTCATTACTGGTGACTTTTGGTTGAATTTTATAGAATTTTGGCATTTTTAGCTAAACTGTAAGATCTGTTAAAGACCCTTTGAGTACCCTGCACAAGTGTATTGATGCGTTTTTAAAACCACATAAACCAAATTTTTCCAATATATACACAGGATATGTCCAGAATTAAAAAGCTTGGCATAATTTACACCTAAATTTCCACCTTTTTTTTTTTTGAAAATGGCTTTTCTGCAAAACTCTTTTTCCCAATGTTTACTGTGAAAATGTAATCAAAGTCAGCCAAAGTCATTGAGGGGCTGCATGGGTTTCAGTACTTTCCAGACACAAGGGCCTCTCATTTATTTCAGCTGCATCTATCAGGCAGTAGAATCCAGTGTGAATCTGGATTCAGGTGGAAAGTGTGTGGCCTTTCCCTTCACGTATTCCTGTTTGTACAGGACACAAACACAAAAGGCTGCAACCTTCAAAACAATCCTTATGAGATTTTCCACAACCATGTATTTCGGAACTATCCTCCTGAAAATAGGATGATTTGTTATTTGTAGTGATCAGGATTCCTGTTAGGCTGACTGTGTATCATGTGCCTGGTTAAATAGCAAATCTGTTTGAAATTGCTTTGGAAATGTATCCCTTTAAACCACCCAGCATGGTGTTACTGGTAATTTTATTAAAGAAAGTTCCCTCACCCACATCATCAAGACATTTGTGTTTATGTAATCATACTTATCTTCTCATGGAACACATTATCTGGATTACAAACCCATAATCCTTTCTCCTTTCCAAAGTCTTCCCTTCTGACCTCCATGCACAGCCCTGTGCTCTGGGTCTCCAGGAGTTTCAGGAATATCACCTCATCTTCTCCCAGCAGCAGAGAGTGTCTGGAATGCTGTCAGCCAGCAGCCCAGGGAATCTGGATTTTATTTGTGCGGGAGGACAAAGGGCAGTGAGCTGACAGCGAGCAGGGCTGGGTCTCAGGGGCACAGCTTGGTGTGGTGCCACCCTGCTGGGTGCAGTGCTGAAAACCCTCCAGGAAAACAAAATCCAGCTTTGCCTGCTGCCAGAGGCTGTCCAGTGCTCCAGGCAGAGCTGGATACATCCAGCCAAGAAGAGCCAAGCAGCTGCCTAGGAAACAGCATTCCCTCCAGAGGAGAAAGCCAAATAAAAATAAGTAATGGGGGGAAATTAAAGCTGATTAGCCCTCTTGCTTATTCATCAGATATGCCAGCAGATTCATTCATACATACAATGCACACAGAAGGCCAGAGTTCTTGCTGGCTGATTAAAAATCAAATGGAATCAGAGTGAAATGTAGTTATCCTCCTTTCTAACTCCATGCAGGAGTCAGACACAGCAGCTAAGCTTCCACAACTCAAAAAGAAATGTTTCAATCGTGGTTGTAAAAAAAAAATAAATCACTGTTCTGGATCATGTTTGTTTTCTGTACATTGTTGAAAGGCAGAAGCAGTGAAGTTTGAGTCAGTCAGCATGAGATCCTAAGGGTTATGGCATATCCCAAAGAGAAAGCTTTGGCCATAACTCAATGCTTTGCCTTGTGAAACTGCTGGATATCCATTAAGGACATCAAGTACTGGCTGGACAAGGTGAACTGAGAACATTTTCTGTACTCCTTTTCTTTCCCATTGCCTGATGTGACTATTCAGACACTGAAATCCCTGGATCAGGGAGTTTGGGTGGTTATATTTATTTATTCCACTATATTTATTTATTCCACTAAGCAATATTTCATGTAGGCAGCTGCTGCATCCAGCCATGGACACTGCTGTAAATCAATTAATAATACAGACTCACTATAAAATCTACTGGCTACATGAGGCAATAAAGTGCATTTGGGAGGAGATCAGACAATTCTAGGTTAGAATCCTGATTTTACCTGTATATTCATCCAAAAAGCTTGAGAGCTCCAGTGGCCTGGGTGGTACATCACAGTTGATAGTTGTGATTTCTAAAAGGAAACAGAAATGTCATGTACAAAGAACACAGAGGGACTGTGTCCAGAAGTAGAAGGAGGTAAATAAGCTGATGCTATGTAAACCCAGATGCACACAAGAGTTCAAATTAAGCTCCCAGATATTTATCATGGTGGCACCTTGAAGGGTTTAAAGCAATATCTGAAGGGAGTAGGCAAACATTGGTGTCCTGGAGCCAATCTGGGACTTTACTGCCTGACAGGAATGACTCAGTGCTCAGTGGTGTCCTGATGAACCATTTGTGGAAATCGTAATCGAAACAACTCTTGGACCTTGGCCCTGGAATTGTTTTCTGCTCCCCAGACAACCACAAACACAAAGCTACTCCCCACAGAAATGGCAGCAAGAATCCAGGAGCTTTTAATCTAAAATTTACTCTTTAACTTTTAGAGAAGAAGTCCTTTGAGAATATCTTTTTTTTTCATGAGAAGTGGCTTTCCTAAGTTGCTTCTTGTACCTCAGTCACCTCTCCACATTTTCTCTGTGTGACAGAAGTGACAGACTTCTTGTTTTATTCATTAAGATCTACAAACTATACACACAAAAATCAAAAAAATCGACCAAAACTTTCCCCTTTTCCCTGACTAGAATTCAGCAGCAAAGCTTCCAGAGTGCAACCCATGCTCTTACAGATACCTGTGCAACTCTTGTGGTTTGCAGCAATGCCAAGAATGTCCCTACTCCTTATTCCTTGCCTTCCTTATGGATACTCAAAGGGACATTTGGTATAAACAAGTATTGGGCTATTTTCCCCTGGCCTTCATATCTGCCTCACTTTATATGATCTCATTTTTAAGTGAGCAGATTTCTACACAAGTCACTGAATAGAATCCTAATGACTATTTCTAGGCAGCAGCTGCTGGGTTTAGGTTTAATTCACCACCTCCATCTCTGAGTATGCTAAAGCCTAGACTCTGAAGCAGTGAAAAAGACAAAAATTTGGCAGTTTTCACTTTCAGGAAGCCTCAATACATCAAACAGAACTTTCAGTGAAGTACTTATCATTGTGAACAGCAGAAGTAACAATGGTAACTACTCCAATCTAATTTAGCTGAGCAGCAGCAGCAAGGAATGCAACTGATTCCAACTTTAAAATTTTCCATCCTCAGACTCAGCTTCAGCCTAGGTATTTAAATTATAGACTGCTGCAGATATAAAATAATCAAACCCCCCAAAGTTAAAGAAAACTTGTAAAAACCCTTGTATATACAAGAGCATGGTCTTCACCTGTCCATCACTCAGTCCCTGAAAGCCCAAACACCACTTCCAAGGGCACCAAGATTGCTTGTTTAGAAATTATTTTATCAATAAATCAAAGTATTTGAAACTTTACGTTTGTGATTTGTATTAATTCAATAAATTTAATTTGTTGCATTTCAATAAAAGCAGTAAAATAGTCAGGCATTTATAAACATAGCAATACTCACGTTGTGCATTGAGAGAGAGGAACACAGCCCAGCCAACCACGGTGAAAAGCAGAGCTCTGGAGAGAGCCATGGGCACTGCAGGAGAAATACCCAGCTCAAGGCAAAACCAGGTGGTTGTTTCTCATGTAGAATACTAGCAAAGAATCATTTCATTTGCCATATCACAGGTTAGTTGTTATCCTGACAAATGCTTCACCAAGAACAAGGCAAAAGACTGGAATGAGCCTCTGAGAGCAACCCACAAACTATATAATGTGCTTATCATCTTCAGCTTGTGAGATCAAAGTCCTCCTGGGCAATAAACAATAAACCAACAAGGAAACCCACATCTGTGCTGTGACACAAAAGATGACAAGTGCGTTTTTATTTTAATTTTCCAGCCGAGAATAAATGAGCAAGGTGTCGTGGCCAATGTGAGAAGAATGTACACGTTCCCTGGGAAAGGAAATTAATGGGGAGTGTCAGGAGCCAAAGGGACCAGCACTGCCCCTTTTGTGATGTAGTGATGGCAGAGTATCTTCACATAACTCTGTTCCACATGGAATAAATCCAGAATTCCTGTTTGAAAGCTGCTTACTACTTGAGGTGATGAAAGCAGACACCTCTGAAGAATGGCTAGTATTTTACAGATATTACACATTGGAAATAAGTTCAGCAGGCAGCTAAAATATTTTACCTCAATGAAGTTATCAAAAAAAAACCCAACCAAAACCACCAATAGTTTAAGCTTGTGGAGAACTTCAAAGATGACAAACAACATGATTGAAAGTATCACTTATAGGTAAATATACCTTGATTGGAAGGAGCAACAGAAAATGCTGCCAAGCCTAAGGTCTTTCTGTAATTGTGCCAGCATGTTTAGTCATTGTGGACAGTAAAGTAATTACTGTAGGCTGAATGGGAACACAAAATACAATAAAACTGCATAAAACAACTAAAAATAAAATTACCATTATGCTGTCCTAGCCTTGAATAAATGAAATGTGGGAGCAACTCGAGCAGAAGCAATTAAAGAAATACTGAAAGAAGTTCAAGCATGGGCACCGTGTTTTTTGAACAAAGGCCACATGCAGCAGTGATTATGCCTTCAGTGGTGTTACTTATTGCTGGTGCCAATCTCAGGTAGGTAATTTTCTTCTAGGTTGATGTTTTCCCATATCTACAATGGCCAAGCCTTTGCAAGTTTATATAGCACAGGAGGAAGGCAGGTCTGTGCACAAAATGCCTCCTGTGAAGAAGAAAAAGGAAAATAAATTCCCTTACCTAATTCACCAAACACCTTCAGACCATCACAGCCAGGCCAGAGCCTAAATAATCTGATATTTGTACCAAGAAGTTCTAGCAACAAGGCCTCTTGACCACCGGAAATATTCATGTGCTGGATGCCTTAATCACTAATAACTACCTACTTTTGGATACCCCAAGGCAGAGGGAAGGCAATGCAGCCTCAGTGTTCCCTGGGAGCTCTCTCAGAGAGCTGGAAGCTCAGCCATGAGAGGTGGCATGAGACCTTAGGGGATCAAACTCCAACAAGATCTCCCACATTATCCACGGGGAAGCAGCCCCAAAAGCTGAAGGAGGAAGGCCCCTAGTGTACACAAACCCCTAGAGGCAGGTGTAGGATGAAAACTCCTGCCAAGATGTAGTACAACTCTAATTCTCTCTTTGGAAGCTGTAACAGTGGTTTTGCTGTGAGGATCTTAGTCCAAAACAACAGCAGCACCTCCCAGAACTTGGGAATGCCCCTGTCATTCCCAGAGTGTAGGATCCCACAGTCCTGTTACACTTTACCAGTTGCTGCAGCCTTCCATGGGCTGATGGATCCTTCAGGCTCACCACAGTGCTGCTCAGAGACAGGACAAGCCCTGACATCAGGGACATGGTCACTCTGTGTGTCACTTGGCCTCAAGCCTGGAACAGCCTCTGGCTGCTTTTATTTATAGATACAGCCAGCAGGGGAGTCAGCAGTGAATCTATTCCAATGAGAAGATAAATTTAGCATGAGCCAAGTCTTCTTTACCTGCTCAGAAATGGGACTCGATTGTGGAGGTCTTTTCCAACCCAAAGGATTCTGTAATTCTCTAATTAATAAGAAATAGAGAAAAAAGCTCAGAACACAGTGGTACAGTTCATGAAGGTCAGTTTTCACTGAGCTGCAAGGGCAATGTCTGCAGGGTCTGTGTGTGCTGCTCTCTTGGACATCAGCAATAATTTAAGGTGTCACACTGGCCTGGAGTGGGGAGGGAGGTGCTTAAAGGAAAGCAGAAATTGAATATAGTGGCTCAAGCAAGCATCTGATGCACAGGAGCAGTTTCCCAACACCATCCCATATGTCTGAGCACTCAACAAGAACAGGAAACAATGATTTTTAAAACATTGATTCCCTTCTGGCCAAGAGAAAGGTGTTACTCAGTCACATCAAACATGTCCATGCTATTCACACACTGGGGCAACCATATGTCCACACTTCTCCTAACACAACATCTTTTTCCCTTGGAGCTAACACTGAATTTAAGATTCTGTCCCTTTCTCCAAGATTTCTGGGCATCCAGGAGACAGGCACAGCTCCAGGGTGCTGTAAGTTCATTTATACCCACGTGTGACAGCAGGATGACACTGCAGCCTTCCCAACAGCCCAACTGCACAAATACAGGACATCCAAGACATCCAAACAGCAATTCCTAGAAACAGAATCATGGAAACTAATTGTATTCACAGATTTAACAGATTGTACCATTTAAACAATCTGCACTGTGGCAGTGCAAAGCAAAATTATGGTTTTTTTAAACATAGCTTAGCCTGACGTTTTGCATACTTGGGTCAGTTGTAGTGCAGCTCACTGAGGAATTTTTAATCCAGCTTCAAAACTTGATGCAGATAAAAATTCTTTGAAGTTCTTGTGGATTTGGAGTAGCTCTGCATTTAATGATATCCTGTTCTTGATGGATAAAAAGCCTGTATGAGGATGCTGCAATTTAATTACAAATACACATGCATGATTGAGACCATCAAACAATATCTATGCACATACTTTGCTCTTAAAAGCATCTATAAAAAACTCACACACCTCTTAAATTAATAATGTTTATTTCCATTAAAACAAGACAAATTTTCAAAATTAATACAAGATAAAAATTCAAGGCGGTTGGCATGGGGGAAAAAAGATAACACTGCACATCATGTATATTATTTGTATATGCTCAAAAATATTTTTGAGTTAAACAATACTGGCATGTAGAACTGGCACTTCCCCACAGAACAAAACCAGCAGAATTTTCCTTTATCTTCTAGTCAGTAGTTCTATGAAAACAAAACACACACACATGCAGCCTGCAACTTTCACCCCAGGTTTATAATAGGAATTTGGAACAACCCTCGATCAGCAGTCACAAAATTGTAGCAAAACACTTTTCCTACTGCAATTTTCATACCTGATGGGTTTTATGATACTTTCAGCAAACAACAATCAGTTTTCCAACATTGACTAAAAGTGCTTCAGACTGCATCAGTACTTGCAAACAGGCCTGAGGCATTCACAAAACCTTATTTATTGGATAACAGATTAAAGCACTCCTGCAAAGTTACAGCTCCTGCCCAAAATCAAAACCACTGAAATCCAATTTTGCTTGTTGGTTTCACTGGGCTCCAAATTTGCTACAGCATTGGACAAAACACACAAGTAACACTGATTATTAATTGTTTCAATAAAAAAATCTTCCACCTTGACAGCAGTATTTTCAAGTATTGCTATCCTAGCCTTCTAACACCTACCAAAAATCATCAAGGAACAAGACAATCAAAAATGGAGAGAAGAGCATTTAAACAAATCTCCCTCTCCTTATCCCACCCCATCCTCCCAACCCAGGAACTTGCTGACTTAATTCCAAATTCCCAATTTATTGTACAGCCAGGAGCTGGAATAAGCTTTCCCTGAGCTTTCTACCTGTTTCAAAAAGTCAGAATGTGTTTCCTTGAATTCAGCCATCATCATCATAATTATTATTATTATTGCCATTTTCTCTGTTAATATACAACATATTCTCTAGGCAAGTTATTTCATTTTGGTAGCCCTGGATTTGTGTTCTATTGCTCCAAATACAGAACTTGAAAGTGCATCTGACTTCTAAACAGTGTAAATCAGGCAGGTTTCAGGGAGTAACTAGACCCAAAAGAACTGCATGCACAAGCCTTTGTAATGATACATCTCTGCTAAAAGATGCAGAATTAATTACAGATCTGCTTAGAAATTTAGTGGCATAGAATCAAGTTGGAGATATAACTGCTTTGCATCACAAGGTTTGGGTTTTAGAAGGGAACAAAGCACTGTCCTGTGCAGGAGGGATCAGGAATGGGGATGGGTGCAGATTTCATATCCAAGAAAAGCAAGTGGTTCACATGCAAGATGCAATGCTGCACCCTCACAGCACTGACAGCATCTTTGGAGGTCTAGTTCCTACCTGCCACCCACCTTCAGAGGAGTGGGACTCACAGCACTGACAGCATCTTTGGAGGTCTAGTTCCTACCTGCCACCCACCTTCAGAGGAGTGGGACTTGTGTGAGGTACACAAGGAAGCCTCAGAACTGCATGAAAATTTTGCTTCAACTAGTCTAAGTCCCAGGTATTGTCATGGACTTTAAATGCAAATCCCCAGAAGACTGACCTAAAATGTACCATCAAATACAACACAATATAAATACACAAGGAGACTTGGGTTAATGCTGCTGACTTCATTCAGAACCCAGTAGTCTTGCTTTTTCCTTTTCAGTGTTTCTAGCATACCAAAAGGCATAATTGTCTCTTCCCTCATAAATAAAGTTAGCCTGATAATTTAATTTTGTAGATTTATAAAATATTTTCTATGCAACTTAATGTAACAGCCTAAAAAAAGCAATTAAATTTAACTTTAACAAATAGTATATTTACAATTAAAATAAGTACAGACCTTATTGGGTTTGCATTCATTTATAGCACAAAATAATTTACAAGGCTTAAAGTAATAAATAAGTCACTGGCAAGCTTTCAGAGAGGTGCATTGTCCATTGTCAGAGTGCAGTGCAGTTTCAGGAAGCAGAAATGAGTTCTGGCTAAAGCATGTCCATGACTCCTTATGTGGGACGGCCTTGGCCAAAACGGGTTTTTGACCTGGGTTAAAAACACACGAGAAGCATATTTACATTATTTATGTTGGGGTTTTTTATTATTAATGTAGGTTTTTGATGTGTGGGGGTTTTTGGTTTAGTCCTACAAGGTGGATGAAGAACAGGATAAAAATCTTGGATGACACTTTTCCAGTTTTCTGTAGTTTCCCAAAAAGAAAATGATGTTGGAGCTGCAGTGAACCTCCCCCCAGCATGGCTCCAAGAGTTTCATTATCCCAGCTCTTCTTGGAGACCAAGGGAAGCTTTTGCACCTCATATAGCTTAACCTGATCCATAAGAAGTGTGTGAAATGAGGCATGTTTTTTCTTTAAAACCCACCATCCCACATTCCCAAAAATCCAGGAGTTTTTCTTGCTTTTATTTTAAAATCTTACCTGGGATTCTTCTCAGCGTTGCTTTGTCGTGCACTGACCTGTGCTGAGGCTTTTATCTGAGCTTCAAGTCTAGAATAAATGCCTCCTGCATACTGGAATCCAGAAAAAAATAATCAAGTTTTGACATGATTTCAATGCAATCAGTGACTTTCCATAAAATTCACTAATATTCAGCACAATCTATGGCACACTTTTGTCCATTATCACAACCCAGTACTGGCTTTTTTTAAACCCATTCTACTTTCCATGAGCAGTTTTTAAAAGCAGTGAACTTCAAATACTATTTTAAACTCAAATCCTCAAAAAATCATGCTTGGAACAAAATGAAGATTGAGAAAATTAATTCTTTAGATTAAGTGTTGAATAGATGTTATTTTCATTTGTGTTTAATATTTTTGTTAACTAAGGCTCACTTCAACTCTGCAAACACCACATTCTGCCAGGACAAATCTTACTTCTTTGCTGTCTTTGGACTTGACTCGATCAAGGTCTCCCAGTCTCATTTTTATTAAGTGCCCTGTGATCTCAGACATTCTTCTCTGATCTGTCAGAAATAAGAAAGGATATTTAGAACAAAGGTTTTCATTGCTACTGAACACAAGGAGGATTAGACACAGACTTTAGTGATATGGATTTGAAAGTTTTTTTAGTTTATATAAAAGTCTTGAACAACCAAGCTCCTAAATCCTGATGTAGCCTCAGCAGCCTTGGCAGATACCAGAATCAGCCTGAGGCACTACACTGAGATCAAAATCTCAGGAAATGGTTTGGAGGCAGAAGTTTTTAAAACAGCAAAATTGCACAAGACTTTCAGGAGAGATTAAAAAAGGCAGAACACATTAACCCAATTCTGAATATTTTTAGTCAGAGAGACTGGGAAAGAGATGGAAGTGGATGTTTCTCTGTTTATCTGCACAGACAACAAGTGCCACAGGGATGCAGGATAAAATATCTGCATACTTTCATAATCATGAGATGACAAACTATAATCTCTGTATGTTCTGTGCTGACATTCCAAATAAAGCACATAAATCACACAAACACCCCAAATCCCACTGCTGGATCTGAGATTAAATTCACCCTACAGGGATGTAACTAAGTGAATTTTAGGAAAATTAGCTGGATCATTTCCTTTGCATAATGTTAACTTCATGAAAGCCAAACTCATGCAGGAACGGACCATCTTCTCTTTGAGCATCCTGGTTGTATCTCAGGGACCTGGAGGCATCCCATTTGTTCTGCTGCATGCTCACACTGCAAGGGAAAGGTGCACACAGCCTGTTATCAGGAACAGCTTAGGAGAGGGAGAGACTGAAATGTGCTCTCAAAGGCTTTGAAAATGACTTACATGAAAGGAGAAGCATCTCGGGAACTTGACTGTTGAAGAAAAAACAGATTTAATGTGGTTGTCTAAGGTCAAGTCCAACGCTTGGAGAAAATTCCTCACTATTTAAGCCAGCCAGAGAGCCTGGGTTCCCAGCTGTGATTTTACCTTATCAGATGGCTTCTCCCTTTTCTGAACACTTGGTGAAGAAACTGCCTTCTTTGGGTGCCTGTAGGATTTCTTTAATTTCTCCTTTCTCCCTGCTAATAGAAGAAATGTCTATTCATACCCTCAGATACTTGGAATTTCTCAACTACAGAGATACTCAAGTATTTTTCCCCTCTATTTCTTTACAAATAGTGTAAATCAACAAGGTGTTTTCCTTTTATTAGTGGTGCAGGCATGCTAACACACAGTACTCAAAAGCTTTTCTATGAGAAATATACAGAAACTCAACATTTAAAATGCAGAGTGGTTGCACACAACAGCATACATTTTTTACACTTAAAAATTAATGCACATACAAGCTACACTTTTGACCATATTAATTCAATGACCAAATTCTGAGCAATATCAGATCAAACAAGTTTAAATTACAAAAATTTTCTTTCAACATTTATATATTTTTTTTAACTGGTACAATTCCAATTGCCCTTTGAGCAATGACAAAACAAACAAAGAAATCATTGGAAGCCTTTCTTCCAATGAATCATTAGTAGGGCAAAAGGGAGAAGTTGCTTTTTGGCTTTCCATGTTCCTAAACCCATTAACACATTAAAACATGACTAAAAGTATTTTTAGATCATATACAGCTTAGCCTCAATGCAGAAACAATTTTAGCTACATTAACCAGTTACTCCTCTATGCAATCAAAAAGACAAATCTGCCAAATTTTTTTTGCATGTAAAAGCAGTCATGTAATTGCTGCCTTTTCTTCCAACATTCATTACATGAAGTCTTATTAATTTGAGAGTTTCCTGCAAAATAAGTGCTTGATAATTCCAGGGACTTCTCAGACATGAATAGTTGCAGCTTTTCTTGTTTGCCAGTGATTTTTGATGGCATCAAGCAGTGGGGTAATTTCTATGTAACCAGAAGAAAACTAGTGATAATATTCAAATAACTTTGGATTTTATTTTTGAAACACCTAATATTCAAAATCTGCTTACAGAGGACTTCTGCTGCCTCAAATCCCTATCTGGTAACTCCAGAGAGAAGGACTGTAAAGATTTCATATACCTGGTTTCTTGCACACTTCTTCTTCATCCCCCACTTCATCCTCAGTGACCTCTGAGCCTGTGGTGTACTCCTCCTCTTCAGATAACAGTGATTGCTGCTTCTAACCACCACCAGGAGAAGCCAGAGATTAAAAGTGAGGCTGAGTTTCTATTAAATTATATATTAAATCTGTCCTGCAGGTGCTGACATCCAGCATAGCTCCCTATCTCAGTGACCAAAGAGGGAATCAGCACAGAATTATGGAAATGTTCAGTAATGTGATGTTTACATTGTTTGAATATACACATTTATCTAAATAAGTGATAATGAGAAATCATGAAGCTTAACAATGAAGACCTGAAGCACCTCAGACCAGCCAAGAGAGACAGATACTCAAAACCTTGGATTTTGATTTATGTTTCTGCCAGCCCAAAAAACTATTAATAACTGATGCATGCAGTGCTACTGTGGCTTGCTGCCATTTATAAAAACATTCAAATCAATTTCTCATTTCTATTAAGGCCAAAGTACTTCACACTTACCATACTGTCTTGTAAAAACCATTGCTATACTGCAACCTCCAAATTAAAGCAAAAGAACATTTTTTGTCTCATTTATTAGGAAATAAGACAAAAATCAAAGCTAGTTCTTTGCTAGTACAGAAGACCAAATATTTAAAATTAGTAAAATATTTGACTAACCAGCTGCAAAGTCCAGTTCTTCAGAGACAAAAACTGTAGTCACAAAGAGAAAAAAGGCACATATGTTAAAGAAATAATAATAATTCAAATAAAAAAGTAAATAGCAGTGGTATGCTACAGTACAGCACTCTACACTGGTAACTCCCAGGCCTCCTCCCATCTTGAACTCCAAACTTTGGTGGAATGATCAATCCCAAGTAGGTTGAAAACCACTGACCAATTTAATGCAGTCAAGTCATGGTTTAGTGAAAGTAAGTTTAGCATTAAAAATATTTACAGCTGATTTTTTGATCAAAAATATGGGAAGTTACGTACTGAAATATTTCCAGCAGACATGGGAAAAGTTCTGCCTTTTCACCAACCAGGTATTTTGTACCTATGTCTTACTCCAACATTGTAGGAGGTTTATTTTTATTAAAAATTGTTCAAGAAAACGTCTTCAAAGAATCCTCATTATTAGAAAAAAAGAAGGAAAAGCATCAGCACTCACAGCATTGATCTCTCCAGTTTTGGGGCCCCATGGTGTATTTGGTTCTACAAGCACATCACATTCAAGGCCTTTGTCATCACCAAGCCCAATACCAGAATCACTGAGAGAAATACAGAAAGCAAAATTAAATATTTCTATTCCACTACTTCAGAATCACTCTCCATTGACTGGACATGTATCAAGAGAGCAGACAGACCTCTGAGTCAGGCACATAACATCTTGACAGAAATACATTAAAATATAAAGATAGCAGTGAATGCTTATGGAGGCTGAGGGACTAAAAGCCTGCTTGAAAAGTGCAAGGAGAAAGTACTTGTTCTTCAATTTCCAAGTAAACAATCAAAAATAAGTTGCCCTTAGAAAGACCTATGACTCATTTTGAAATGAGAGAGAATTCCAATATAACAGCATAAGTGTTCACTGTTGAGGGCTAAGCTATTTCTGTAACTCAATACAATGTTCTTACCTATTCTCATCCTTAGTGAAAGGAACAACTATAACATCTCTGTGATGCAGCAGATCATTCAAGATCTGAGCAGTCTGAGAGGGCAGAGCATCCCCCTCTTCACTTTGACATGGCAAAGCATCCCCCTCCTCACTCTGAGATGGCAAAGCATCCCCATCTTTGCTTTCTGGAGGTAACTCCACCAGATGATCCCTCACTTTGCAGCCCTGCAATACACAGAGACAGAAGATCAAATATTGTAGTTAGTGGGAAGAACTGATTCCAGTAAGTATAACAACAAAAGTTCAACTTCTGAATTCCAATCCTTATTTTGGAAAAGGATCCATTTTCCTAACATACTGTTGCCCACCCCAGCATGTGCTGTGCTCTGTAAAGGAGAGCTGAAGTACCTTTGGGAGGGTTGTGGGGTCAAACCGAAGAACTTTTTGGTTACAGCAGGGATAAACTCCTGTGCCAGTGGAGCCCAGAGCACTGGCTACACCTGGATAAAGAACTGGCTGCGAGTGGTACTGGCAGTGGGAGAACTCAGTGCACAGGAAAGACTACAACAGCAAAAACACAGAAAGTGAGAGGTGAGACAACCTATGGAAGGAAAAATTGTGCACTGTAAAGAATGTGCACCTAGCTTTATTAGCAAATATTTTCCAAACAGCTTTAATCCCTGCTTCACCCCCCAAAAGTCACCCACCACAAGCCAAAGTGAAATGACCTAACCTGGTTAGCACAGGCCAAAGTGACATTCCCTAACCTGGTTACCACAAGCCAAAGTGACATTCCCTAACCTGGTTACATCTTGAGCACTTCAACCAGTTGACTGTTCCCCAAAGACGCCAGTAAACATCCCGCCAGGATTTCAGTTCCTCGTGAAGGCCAATTAAATACTCATGCACTTCCCAGGTTTTGTCTCTGAAAAAGCAAAACAGCAGAGAGTTGACTCTGTTTTGATCCTGCCACCAGGAGCACAAGGCAGAGAAAGTGCAGAAAACACTGGTGAAAAGCCTCCAGTAGTTACAACAGGAGGGATACACTGTGAAACAATGATTACTAAATTCAGAGCATGACAGGGGAGACTTGATTCTTTCAGAAAATCCTGAACTAACTCATAACAAAGAATTAGAGCTTGATTCACCTCAAGATCCATATACTGCAAATTTACAAGCTAAGATAAACATCTTCTATCTATCTGCAACACAATAGCTAAGAAATACAGTTTGAAAACACAAGCTGATGCCCTTTTGATGAAGGTACATACCTGGCAGTTCTAGTACCAAAAATACAGGACTTTGTTGCTTCTTTGTGATCAAATGAGACACACCTCTTCAGAATTCAAAACAGAATGTGCAACTTGCAGTGGGGCATGTTATCTTCAGAAAGAGCAGATAAATTTCCTCCCAATTTTAAGCCCTGGCCTGAACCATTTCTGTTAAATGTGAGCCTATCCTAGGCTAAGAAAGTCTAGGATAAGTAAGTGTAAGCACATCCAGTTGGAAGACAGTTCTAGGCACCACTAGAGGACCAATAAATAGAAACCTATTTTTAAACCATTAAAGATAGAATGTATTAGCTCCTGAGCCTGCATTCATTAGTGGCCAGCATCACTTCTCAGTAAACATACTCTGTAGCAAAGCATCACAAGTAGCACAAGGCAAATAATTAGAATCTAGATAATCCTCTGAGTAACTTTAAAGCCCTGCACATTTATCTGCTGGGAATTGCAGAGCAGCCACATACACTGAGCTTAAGTGAAGTAATACCATTAATGAATTTTATGTGACTAATCACCAATGATCTTAAATAGGTCAGGGGCACAAGATTTGGTTCTATGTAGGCAGAACTTAACAGAAAAGAGCCCCACACCTCGGTGAGAGCTATATGGAACTGTTTGGGCTGTTCTGAACAAAAGGGATCTGATGGGAAAGGTCTCCTGTCATTGATCTCCCACCATCCCCCTTAAAATGGCCATGTGGGGAGGGAGGGAACTGCAGCTGATCTTGGACGGATCTCCATTAACAGGAGAATCCAGCTGTTCACAGCCACAGATCAGACAGAATTCCATTAAACATTTGTGCCAAATGAATCAGGCCTGCAGACAGAACAGGTCCTGCAAGCTCCTCTGATAAATACTTCAGGAACAGAAAAACAACTGGCAAAGTTTATTCACAGCAGCCTTTAAGCAGGTTGAGCATTTGATTTGACAGTATAAAATCAGATTAGAAAATACTCTTTAGCCTTTCCTTGCTGACACAGTGGGGTCTATACTTCACTAAAAACCTTGCAGAAATGCAGCATTTCATTCAATCTCTCATCAACTGCAAACATCTTAAAACCATCTGATGAAAGAATTAGCTGAGTATTTTCTATTTAAAGCAGTGCAACCCAAAAATAGCCCTCACAGTAATCATGGCTGCAGTTTGCCCATTTCCATTCAGCAGCAGTGCTGAATGAATTTCAGTAGCACATCATCATAATCACACTCCCCTGTTTTATTTTTTGCTAGGTAATACTAGAAGTTGAGATGCTTCATACACTCTTCACATATATGTGACTTAATTTTGTAATGTATCTGAGTATGTACTACTTCTAAAATCACCCAAAATCAGACTTGAAGAAACATTTTATATATGTACATATTCACTACCTTATATGAACATAGACAATATTCCCATGTTGGTCTATGTTGATTTTTCCTGGTACACAAGGAATTCTCCTTTCAGTTTCTTTGGTTAGCAACTTTTTACATAAACAACACCTAGATTTAAAAAAAAAAGAGAAAGAAGGAAAGAAAGCACTGGAGTAAGAGCAGGGCTTCTAAACACAGGGACTGTCCTTGCTATTGAAGCAGCCATATAAAAATGCCATACCGGTATAAAGTTGCTGCATTTCCTCTGGAATCTGGATTTACATACTCGGGATCAAACAGTCTCTCAATCTTCTTGCAGAAAAGTTTACTATTAATGACAGCAACACAGCTCACCCATTAGAAAAAAACCTGAAAATTGCTTTATGTATAGTGGATTAACAATCACATTCTGATAAGCAAAGTGACTCACAGAATCTAGCTTTTAATATAATTTCCCTTTAAATTATCCTATCTCATTTTTACACAAGTGTGACAAAAGTGTTATTTTGATTATTTTCTTTATTAAAATGCTTGCCAATATGAACGGCCAGCTTCTACCTTGACTAAAGGCCTTTAATTAGTGCATATAGCTGTGAAACTGCACTGCATTCTAGGATTAAGCCTTCATCCCTACAGACTCAAATCCTCCCTTACTTTCACCTTGCTTGTCTGTCAGTCTGCCCTCCAATAACTGGCCCTTATCTTGATACTGAGCTGGGATCCTGATGCATGAAAGAACATTCCAGCACAACTATTCAGCCTCCCAGCCACCCTGAATTCTAAGCCCAAGTATCCAAGCTCACAGGATGCTCAAGCCAAACCATTCTCTACTAATTAGGAGCATGTCATCCCTTAAAAGGTTTCTCCCCTAATCCTTGCTCCCATGTGAGAATTCATTAATAATTCTCCCATGCCACGCTCCTAGTGTGGCCTTTCCTTTTGCTCATTTCCTATAAACACTCTTTCCTTTTGCTCATAATTTTTATATAAAGTTCTGAAGTCACACCATTATATTCTGCACTAAAAATACATTCCATGAGAATATATATAATATATAATTTCAAACTGCACAGTCTTAGCTGTTACGAAATATGATCCCAAAGCTCAACAGCACTTCAGAAGTGTATTTACAAGGCAAAAAAGTTACCTCTTAAATTTGTCTCTTTTGTCCTTCAGCTCCTCCACCTCATTGTGCCTGAAGAGATCAGCAATGTGTGTAACAAGATTAGCGTTGATACAGTTCATGTTACACGGCGTGGCTACAATAGCATTCATATTTTTGTGACAGTAATGAATACATTTCTCTACCTAGGAAAAATAGAAATATCAATGTCAAGGAATTCTAGACAAAACTCCCCCATTCTAATTGCTTCAAGACTTTTATTTTAAGTGTAGTGTTTTGGAAAATTATTTCAGTTTGACTTAAAAACAAAAAAAAAACAAGCCTCAGATTTGCCTAAAGTTGATGCTGAATGACACAACTTAGTTTATGTTCTCCTCCAAAAAATTCAGTAACCTTCCAATTGCTTGTTGAAATAGAACCACAAAACTCATGGATCTCAACTGCAACAGCTGTGCTGTGGGCCACCCCAATGACAGAGCTTTTGACAAACATTTCAACAAAGTCAGCAGCTATTATACAGAGCTGGAAAATCAGATCCTGAATTGCAAACATATCATTCATGTAGAAAAGGATATAAAACAAGCACTCTAGATCACCCTATCACATTTACAAATAACATACTCTTTATTGCATTGAGATTCTGCAAATATTGGATTACTGCACTGAATAGAAGTGTTAAAAATCTCACAATGGTCTCCTTGTAGCACCTGTTTATGTAACAGCCAAAGCACAACAAACAAGCTGTTAAGACACCTGGTAATTAACTGTGCCCTCATGCCAGAAAATCAATCTTCTTAATACTTACTAATGAATCCATCTTCAAAAACTCAGAAGAAATGAGGATTGAGATGACATTTGATGGTTCTAGAAGGCAACAGAACAAAGATGGGGCTTTTTACATGGATTTTTTTTGTAATTTCACATCACATCCCTCTCTCTTCCTATTTAGCATGTTAGCTATTGTTTTAGCATTCAACTTGCCATTCCATCTTCCAGTATACAGAACCTTTTAATCATCTTAAGAAATAAACTTTTGGCTTACCATTTCAGTGGCCAGAGTAGAACTATAACCTGGAAAAATTATTATAATTGAAACCTCATTAAAATTGGAAAAGGAGGCTTCACAGGAATGCAATGACTAAACAATTACACAAGATTAACTTCCATCTGTAGCCATCACACCCAGCTGAGATTTCTTCAACATAACCTTCACATTGCAAATTATAAACAAAGCAAGAGAAGAAAGTTATATTTTAAAAAGTGGTAGGAAAGGCTCATTAAAAAATTAAAAACTTGCCTCAAAATCCACAAAGACTCTTACACCATTGTATTGGATTGCATTGAAATTGTAGAAAACATTGCAATTGTACCAACAGGGAGCAGAGGAGAAACAAACAAACCAATCATCAGCATTTAAAGTCTACCACTCTGCCCTTGGTCAGAAGGGGTCTGAAGAGTCTTAATTAAAACCATCACATCCCAGAATATATTAGGGCATTTTTATTGCTTCAACTTTCAGCATGTTTCCTCAAAGCTGTCAGTGCTGGCAAAGCAGAGCCATCTGCTGAAATGACCAGAGGATCTCTGCTGCAATACTCTTCTAACAACTGCTGATGCCTTGGGAAGGCTGCCCTGGAACAGAGGCTGGACAGAGCTAAAGAATAAAGCAGGGATTTATTAGGAGGCCTCCATGGGTCCACCTTGTGCAGCACAAGAGCCCAGCCAGGACTGCACCTCAGGTGAACCCAAAATGGTCCCAAGATGCACAACTGGTCACAGGGTCTGTCACTTTTATAAGTTCTGCTCCATTTGCATATTGGAGTTCATTGTCCAGTTACAGTCCCAGCCCATGCAGTCCCACCCCGCTTGTTTTTCTCTCTTCAATCCATGTTGTTTATGCTCTTGAGATTTGGGTCATTTGTCCTTGGTCCCCAGCTAGAGAAGGAATTGTTTTGTCTCCCTGCTCTGTGCAGAGAGCTCACCATCCCATAAAATGGAGCCCAGACCCACACACTAAAGCAGCACAGAACCTGAAAAATAGAAAAGCTAAACCTGAGGCATCACTGACAACAGTCAGAAACAGACTGGGGCTGAACTGCATCAAAACCATTCCTCTTCAATTAGTACAGAACATAACAAACCTACTAGAAATGATCTGCTTTTACCTAAAGTGGGCATTTCATCAGCCTCAGACTCCTTGGAGCTCCTTTTGACATATCTTATCAGCCAGTCAAAGATGTGAACATCACAGTGCACAGAAATGTCCACCTCCTCCCAGCGCTGGGCATCCACAGACAGGTACTCAGCAAAGTATTTCATCTCTGAAACCAAAAGGTCTCGAGGACACACAAAATCTTTTTTGAGGTTTTTTGCTTCGTCGCACACGTGGATCACCATATTGGGCCTCCAAAGGAAAAAAGCCACAAAGCAAATTAGGAACCTAAGGAATCAGGACACCAAATCCCAACAACCTCATCTCCTGCTCTGGGTCATGCATTGCAACACTGATGGCACAAACAGGGGTTTATTAACAGAGGGAAAACAAATTGCAGTTATTAACTATTAATAGAAACTATTGTTGGACAGGTGAAGAAGACACAGGCATATCATCTACAGATAATCAGAGTGATTTAATTAATGAGCAGAAATAGAAAGCTTCTACCTCCATTCCCAAATTTTGTCACCCGTTTGCTATAGGATACTACTTGAGTTATATAGAGAACTTGTTTGTTCTCCCTTCTTCATTTTCTTCAAAGAAGAACCAGATATAGATGCTTAAATCACTGAGGCACCAAGGACAGTAACAGCAATTTTCATCAGTGGAAATTAAGATTTGGTTCATTGTATATTAAAAATCTCTATTTCTTAAGAAATGCTTGAAGCTAGACTCAGTAAATGCTGTCTCTACAGAGAGATGTTGAAGTTTCAAACAAACATTATTCTATGTGTAATTATACAGTATGGAAAACAGGGATATGTGATGGAATAAAAGTGACCTGGATGGCCACTGAAATTCATGTGAAAATTTTTCATTTACAGCTCTTTTTCTACTTTTACATAGGACAGATCTATGTTCAAGAGTATTTTCAGAAGTGTAATTGACCATCAGTCTTGTTTCATTCCTTTATAAAGCCAGGTATGTTTCTCATTCCTGTCACAGCGGTGATCAATCACTCAGAGGAACATACATTTATAAATATTTTATTGCACACAACACATTCTCAAACCAACTCCTTGAATTTCTGCAGCAACAGAAGGTTTCCAAATTTCTTACAGCATTCATTAGGCTGCTTCCAGTTGTTTTCTTTTTGGTAGTAGGTAAATATCAGCAACGTTTCTGTCAATTCTACAATCCCCTAGATAACAAATACACAAAGCTCTTCTTACCCCTGGGTTTCATCAGTGCTTTCCCCACTGTTATGGACAGGGCCTTTCTCAGATTCTGAAGAACAGCTCCTTGTGGAGGCTGCACTGGGCCTTCCTTCAATGTAAGGAAAAAAGGCGGCATTAGAACAAAACCTCCTCATCTTTCGCTCTTCAGCACCTTGGAAATGCAACTCAAGTGTGGCAGTCATGGTGGAGCAATGGCACATGGGTTGTTTCAGGAATAAAGGACAGGTGCACTTCAAATAGTTCATGTTCACAAAGGTCCTACAAGCAGTGGGAGGTGCACACAAACACCTAGTGAGGTTCAGGAGTTCAGCCACCAAGTGCTGGAGTGCTGGACCAAGGTTAAAGCAGTGACTGGCATTTCCAGCTGTGGATGGATTTCTGCAATGTGAAACTTCAATAATCTTGCTTAGAAGTCAGAAATATCATTATCTTTTTTAAACAATGGAAGGGCACTGTATCTGTCTTCCACTGAAACCCTAAGGTGGTGATTTTCCATGATTATGCCATTCTCTCAGACTTCTGGGAGTTCCAGAAACATCACCTCCCTGTTGAGTCATGTAAGAGGCTGGAGAAGATTAAGACAGACCCCTTCATCTTCATCTAATGGCTGAACAACTACAGCAGACTGACAGCAAAAATTATATGGTTCAACACACAGCAGTTATGCCCTTCAGGAAAGCAAAATTCCTGCACCAGAGGCAGAAGAAACTAAACTTTCTCCAAATTTAGACTTCTCCAAAGGCCTTGCACAGTTAAGTCTTAGTAAGGCCTTAACAGAGGGAGCAGAACTAGCAGAAGGGAAGATTCACCCAACAGATTCACTCCCAGTAAAACCTTGGGCAGGGCTGCTCCAGCCACAGCTCTCTGGGCAGCCATCCTCACTGTGAGGTGGGAGCCCTGGGCTGGAATCAAAGGTGTGACTTTCACAAGAAGGGACTGTGGAATTCTGCCTGCAAATGCATTAACAAGTCCATTGTGAATACTGATTTATTGAAGGCAATAATGCTGGCAAGAATACGCAGCACATAGTTCAGATGTCCCCAAATGAATGGGGACATCTGAACTTCACCACACATTGCTTCATATCTTCTTTCCTCCCCTCCAAAGCTGACAGATTGATTGACCTTGTAACAAATCCTTTAGGTAAAAGCTGTCCTCTGTGTTTGTTTACTGTCATGAGATGCAATCAGAGGGACTTACCAGCAGTTGGCCTTATAATTAGCAAGTATTAAATGAACTTTTATAACTCAGCCAAATCCAGAATCCAGCTCAGAATGAGTAAGGTCTGATTTGCTTTTTCTTGCTGTTACTCATGACTACAAACAAATGCAAACAGGCCCAAAATTCTTGATCCTAACAATAAGCTAATGTGAATAAATCCACTAGGAAGCAATTAATTAAACAAAAAAACATTTACAAATAGGATTGTCTCAAATCCCCAATTCTGAAATGTAGAAGTACCTCACAGATACTAAGAAGGTGAGTTCACCCAAGCCTGTGAGAAAAAAAGATTAATTACCCTAATTTCATATCAAAAAATTACACTCAAACAGGGCAAATGACTTACACCAAAGTCACAAAGAAAACAGAACAATCTCAGGCTAGGATCTTGTCAGAGGAAACATGGCATTAGTGGACTTGACTGCATTAACCCTCATTACATGTAGTGCATTGTTAGAAAGAAATCATGCACTAATTGTCCCAGGAGTTCCAGAAGCAGAGTCAGCTCGTTAACTCTCCTCTGGGAAGCTGCTAATCCTGTAAACAGGGACCTGTGGGTGCCAGCAGCATTTACCCACAGCAGGCATGGAACACAAAATTGAAAGCTGATGGGAAGCACTTCCAGGCTTGACACTGCACACACATTTTCCAGTATCAGCCCTTGATTAGAGTTATTAAAACCAGTTTGAACAAAGGTCAAACAGCTCTTTTTCTGCTGCAAAGGGGACAGTGAAAGCTGCAGTGAAGGACATTTTAATAGAGAACACATTTAAATGCTTCACTGTTGTCTTAATTTTTAACTCAGAAATTATTTATTCATCGCTGAATCAAATTTCTTGTCCAAGTTCTAAGTCACTGGAACATCTCAGCACTGAAAATCAGAGAATAACACACACACATTTAATTACAACTTCTGACAGAAGCAATACAAAAGGAAATGTGAACAATATTTAATTGTGCTATGATTGAATTTACAACTATTGGGTTTGGTCCTCTTCTGCCCAATAATTACTGGGACATATAATTGACCAAGACACATTTTATGTCATCTCAAGATTGTCTTGAAGCAAAAATTAGCTACATTTTGCTCTTCTGTACCTATCCATTGCCATTACAGGTCTTGTAGCTGGGAGAGGAAGGTTTGCCCTCAAGGGATCTCCTCCTCAGCCTCCTGCAGCTTTTCTACACAACACTCTCCAGTTATTTTAATAACGCTGCTAAGCATGACTTCAAATGGCTGCAGGTTAACAGCACACCACCAAAATCCTAAACACAATTCAGCAGAAAGATTTATACCTCTTGGAAGGACAAGTTCCCAAAAACACCCAGCAAACATTGATTCTTAAACTAAACTAATGGCAAGTGCCTTGTTGGATGCATCACATTCATACTTTACCCTCCAAATATGAATGACTACCATTCCTGGGTGGAATTAACCCCTCAGGCCAGAAGCATGCACACACTGATTATCAAAGTCAGCATAGGTCAGAAGGACTGAAAACATACCAGTGATAGTAATGGAATCCTGGCCAAGAGCAGGCTCCTGAAACTCTGTCTGGGAATCCAGCAGGGAGGATTTGATGTACGTAGCTAAAGTCTCCACAGGACTCCCACCAGCAGCCATCAGGGGGTTATACTGGTTGTCAACAGGTGAACTTCCACTGCTTTTTAGCTCATCAAATCTTTTGGCACACTGTCACAAGATTAAATGATTAGGACAATGAAGCAGCAGCTTTCAGTACATTTTTAATAACTGTGATTTGAGATGGATACTGTATTGCACATTTTGCATGTGAACAGTCACTGATATCAAACTCATAAATGCTGCCTACTTAGTGATATCAAGAAAGTACATAAACACACAGTAAAATAAGAGTTACCATCATTAATGATTCTAATAGAAAGATAAAAAATAGAACCTGTTTAAACTTTCATTTCCTTAAACCTTGTGAGATTTTAAGCCTAATTTTCAACAGAGAAAGTTATGGGGAGCGTTTGAATTCTCAAATGTTATTAAGAGTGGCTACAGAAACTGATTCACAATTATTATTCTTTTACTTTATGGCTTCCATTCCAAATTGGATATAAGGGACTGCTGCTTTCCACTGCAATTCTACAAACTCCCCATCCCCTGTTTTTGATGAACTTGAAAATCTTTCTGTTCTGTAAATTTGTACCAACACAATCATAATTACAGGTTTGATTCAGCAAAGTCCTACACAGAGGTAACCTGCACATACAAATTTATCTATTTAATTCTACAGGTGCTCCTCCTGTGACACAAGTGTGGGGCTCCATTAGCAGCTAGTTTAATTTATTTATTTAGAGTTAACAGACACTTCATGCCAGTGCCCCTTTGGGCCAGGGGCACACAGGGACATCCTTGTGATATTCACAGTGTCTCAGATTAGGGATGCCAGTCACAAATTTGATATATCTGTGCTTTTATCTAACTGCCTTAAACAGGGACTCCTTAAATAGGGGCATATTTGAGACATTCAGTCCTGTAAAAACAGTAATCAGACATGCACTCATCAATCACATTAATTAATGTGAGGAGAGGGCTCACTGATATTGTTATTTAACATGCACAGTGCTGTCTGCACATTGGAAGGTGAACAACAGAGATGTCCCCAAGCCTCTGCCAAGAACTTGAAAGGCAGCAACATTCCACAGAAGCTTCTACACCCAATCCTCCCTTTTTCTGTTTGAAATCCAAGGTTACAGCAACACCCAGTAGCACTGCTATAAATGGGAGCTGACACACTTGATTAGGTTTGCAAGAAAGTCAAGACCACTGTCTTGTTCTCTTTCAGCTTTGCTGAATCACAAGGGCAAAAGACATTTTCTTTTCTCAGCTTACACCCTCTCAGAAATGAAAAAGTCAAAATTATTGTTAAAAAAGGAGCATTTCACCTGGAAATTCAGCAATCCAGAAAGAGAAGTATACAGAGGTTCTTCCAACTCTACTCCAACCAAAGACAGAAAAATCCACACCTTGTAGGATCAAAAAAACAGCAACTGCACCCCTTACCCAACAGAGACCTGTAACCCCTCCTTGTTCAGAGCTGGAACACACACTGAGAGTTTTTAGGTTTCCCAGTAAGGACACCACAACCTGCACAGGGTTAGTGGGTACTGGCATCCCTTCCACCCAAGTCTCAGCTAGGGAGTTTGGAATGCAGTAGCACAGCTACCTTTTTTTAATTTCACTTTTTAATTTTCCCTTTCCAGTAATTTTCATTCTGATTCTGTGTAAGTTCTAATGAGATAGAATGCAGAATACATTTCTCAAAACAAAACCCTCCACCTCCTTTCAATCTACTGCTCATTTAACTTTTTCAATTAGGTGCAAATTACTTTAGGAAAAAAAAAAAACAAAACACTTTAATTTCAATTTCCCTCCCTCCCCCCAGGAAATGTTTTCCTCTCCATAAAGCATTGCTCAAAGCATAGAAATTCTTTTATTAGTGCACTCACTTCTTTGGAGGTGTATCCTGGAACCAGCCTTGCCACACTGTCCCAGTTGATGGGCTGAGGAACCCCAATGAGGGAGCACAGGATCATATCCAGAACCATTTGGTTGTTGTCATAGGGGAAGTTATTGTTTTCTGAGAATCCACGACTCATCTTTGGCTACTTGAGCCTAGAACAGAAAGAGTTTTTAGCAAATCTCACTGCATGGTTTGCTAAGGCTTGATCTAAGGCTTCCAAAATCCCAGCATAACCAGCCCAAGTTACAGAGGAGCATTTTAATGCAAATTCACACACGTTCAAGTACATTTTTCTGTTCCCACAAACACCAGAATAAAGCCCATAACAACAGCAGAAAACACTTTTATAAAACAAGATTACATTTTGTTAGGTTTTTTCCTTCTTTTGTATGTATAGCACCAGGGAACAGAGTAAAAGTTCAAGGTACTGATTCAGTTTCTGCTGGGAAAGAACTGTGGGCATTAATTAAGAGTTTCATGCTCAAGTAAAGCACAGCCAAAGAGCTCAGAATAAAAATACTTAATAACAGAACTTCAAAGCCACACACAGATTTTTGACTTATAAAGCAAGAATTATAGAGAGTTTGAGAGAAAATATACCTAGATAAGACCTGATAGCTTGTTACTAAAAGCACACCATGCATAGATGTTTCCTTTGCATCACCCTCTTTCTGAAAGAAAAGATGCTTAAAATACACAAAATAGCCTTGGTTTTTTCTCCCTCTAGAAGCTGTTCCAGCCCTTTTTTGTTGGTAGAAAGAGAAATCACAGCAGAGGTAACTGTAAGCTTTCATCCTCTCCAAAGAGCAGCTGAATTAAACCAGAGGGAAAAAAACCCAGAACCCACTGAAAGAACTCTTTGGTTTCCTACAGTCATGAGATTTAAAAGGAAAAAAAGCCACAAAACAGAGGACAAGCCCTATAGGAAATTTCATACCATTTCAGCAATTCTGCCTACACGAAATCTGCTGTAAAATGTGCCAAACAGCCAGTCTCAAAAGAGAAAAGTCCTCACAGGTTCCAGAAGCCCAGAACCCCGAGTAACAGAGGAATTTCACCCTGTCAGGTAAAGTGGATCAGTGTCGTGTCCCTATCCCTGAGAGCACTCTGGGGCAGTGTCACTGTGGTGATTCCATGGTGCAGACCTCTCTCTGTCAGCGTGCAGACAGATGTCAGCACCAATCCCATCCCAGCCCTGAGCACCTCCTGGTGCTGCTGCCAGAGCAAGGCAGCCCTGGGGGCAAAGCCCAGGGCTCATGAAACACAGGGCTGACTTCATGTGCTAGCTCCTACACATGGAACAGCTGGCTTAAAAATATGTTTGGGTGAGATAAGTAAGTGATGGAGTATTATAATCCTGTGGTTTCCCACCATAAAATAGGCTTAATGTGAGTGGAATTACCAGCAATGTCAATATTCCATAAATCACCATTTTGAGGGCGAGTGCTATGGGATGATTACACTGAGCAATCAAAAAAGTTAAGGGAGAAGGAAAACTTTTTCTTTGTTTGTTGTTGCAAAAGAAAGGAGCATGTAATTTACAGGGGAAAATTCTGAGTGCTTCAGTGGTAACAAGTTTACTGCACATCAAGCCTGTGGGGCATGAAGCAGCCCGAGCATGAAGGGATGACAGGTGCTCTAAAATGTGATGACACCTTCAGAGAGAATCAAGTCTTTGTCTCTCAATAAAGGGTTCTTTATTTGCTTATTCAGCACATTAAAATGCAGTTCTGTATATGCTTATTACTGCAAAGACAAATGAAGGAGGAGACTTAATTACAGGCGTACAGAAGTATTTTTATTTATATTCTGGAAAGAGCACGGGACTCCTCTTTGCAGCTTTACACATGACATTCAATATTTGCCTTTTTGTCCTTTAGGAAACCCTGTTGGAAATATACAGACACATGCAAGATTCTGTCTCATGCAAGAACTCTCTAAAAGCTGCAAAATAAAGCTTGTAAGAAATATTCTTAAGAGAAAAAGCAACTTGTACAGATTCTCTCCACTCTGTTACTGCAAGGAAAGCTCAGGTTAACCCCTTCTTCAACTATGACAATTGGAAAAAAAAAGTTTCCAAATTATTTAACTCCAACCAACTCATTTGAGATGCACAGCATATAAAGATACATGACAACAGAAATTCCTATTAATACTGAGAATTCCCTATCAAGCGGTGCAAAGGATTCCCAAGAATTAATTCATTATGAAAACACACAATCTGATAGATTTTTTTGTGATTTTCAGCAAGTCATTAAAGCAGGAAGGAAGGAAGGATTGCTGTCTCACAGCGTGAGGGGAGGTGAGGATGGAGGGGCAGAGGTTCCATCCTCAGCTGCAACGCAAGGAAGTGATGGTGCAGAATGAGGCTGCGGACAGGAACAACAGCAACTTTGCTGCTTGCCCGCGTACCAGCCAACGTTAAAAACTACAAAGCGTTTAAATTAAAAATACAAAAACCCGTCTCAGGCGATCTACAAGTGCGGCAAGCTCAGAGCGGGGACCCCGACGGCCCCCCGGGCGCTCTCCACCGGGACCCCTCCCGGGTTTACCTGGCGGTTCCCAGGCGCGGGGTCAGCGGGACGGGATGGAACGTGCAGGGGGGCTCCTCCTTGGGCCGATCCGGTGGGGCAGCAGCGGGACGGGGGCTCGGCTCCTCCGCAGGACGAGCGGGACCCGCAGGCGCCCGGTCCGCAGCCGCCGCGCCCTCATCTGCCGGCGCCGCCCGGGCCCGCCCTCAGGGGAGGGGCGGCAGCGCCGTGAGGGGGGCGGCCCCCGCCAATGGGAGCCGGGCCGGCGCGGAGGCCCCGCCCTCCACGCGAGGTGCAGCCAATGGGGCGGCGCGGAGCGCTCCCGCCCCGGGCGCGCGGCGGCCCCGCCTTGCCGCAGTGCAGCGGTGGTGGCGCCCCCTCCCGCCCTGCGAGCGGCGTCCGGTCGCCCCGGCAACGCACCGCCCCGCGCGGCGTCACGGTGACGTCACGGCGCGCATCGCACAAGTGACGCGTCAGAGTGACGTACGCACACCCGTCATGACGTCACGCCGGCGCTCTCCCTCGGGTGGTTTCCGAGCGGAGCCCGCGGCGGTGGCTCCGCTTCCCGCAGTCCCAGCTGAGCGCAGCGCTCCCGCCTGCCGGAACCCCGCGGGGAAGGAAGAGCCCGGCCGGGGGAACTCGTACCGCCCGACGATAATAAATGCATGAATAATTGTAAATATACAAAATAAATAAATAATACATCGGACACTAGAGTCTGGCTGGTGACGTAAGCACAGCTAATCAATGAACCACCACTGTGTCAGGGCGCTCCATGCTCCCACCAAAGAGGAGCCCCAGTCTAAGCCCTTCCCGCGTTTCCAGCTGATGCGAACCCTTGAGACGCTGCTAACATACAAAACCCAGCAGCAGCACACTGACATTGCTGCTAATTACACAGAACAGCCCCAGCGCTGGGAGTGATTCACCAGAGCTACCCTGCACAGGCTCACACTGTCCCAATCCTGTTATTTCACCCACACACATTGATTCCTGCTGCATGGCTTCTGCTGTCTCAAGTATTCCTAAACATTTTTACATTACTTCCTGTGGGAAGCCACCAGTGCCCGATAAAGACCAGCCCAGATCTCCATTTCCCACATAACAATCCTTCCCTTCCTGGTCATTTGGCAAAAATCAGGGGACAGCAATAATTTTCTTTCGAAAAATCCCACTTGTAAACTCTGAGATAACACAGTGAGGACAGAGAACACAAAAAAAAGCACAGAAAAATTCAGAAAAAATTATTCTGCCAATCTAGAGAAGTACCTGAAATCTAAATTCTCTAAGGCAGTCTGAAAGCTTCCCTCAGGTCTCAGGGAAAGCAGAACCCACTGGTTTCATACCACCCACAGAATAAACTAATGCTGGGATATTGCTGCATTATGATGACATCCAGTTATTCCACAATGAATGGAAACCTGATGGTATGGCAGAAAACTGGAACATGTTTTTTTCATTAATCTGTGCTATTAGGCAGGAGTCAGTCCCCTCCTGTTTTATTTTTAATTAAGAAAAACATTATCAGGATTTGAGAATAAACAAAAAAAAAATCAGTATCTTAAATTTTACTCATTTGCTGCTCTAGAGACTGTGCCAGATCAGTTACAAAAATTCAGAGGTGGTAAAGCTGACTCTATTTTTCATTTCCAAAACACAAGATTCTGTTTATACACTGACAGCATAAATAATCCCTGTCACTTGCTGGAGTCTGATGGTTTTGTGACTGCTGTGAAATTCAGGGAATTGCTCAAAGCAGGTAAGAAGGAGCCAGGGTGCCCTGCACTGACATCATGCCTGTTACCAGTCAGACCAGTCAGACCAGTGCAATTGTCCCAAGGAGAGATTATGCAGCAGTTAAAGGCTGAGCTGCTGTGGCCACAGAAGGCAGGGCACAGATTTATCAGCCCAAAGCTGCTTCAAAGTGCCCTGCAGAGGAACCAGTCCAAGATGTGAGGAGAGGAAAGGATGTGTGGGCACACACAACTACTACCTGTCTTTACAGCCCAAAAATGTTCACCAATCTCAACACCTGGGCCACATCTGCGTGGATAAACATCTGGAAGGAGTTACATAAGAACATCACTTCTTGTGTTTTGTTGTGTAAAACAGGAACAGTTCTGCTATGATTGCACACAAGAGCATTCCTACAGTGGTTTAGCAAGAAATCCCTGTGCTGGTTTCCAGGTTTGCATCTCTTCTGGAAGGTTTTCATTGCCAACAGAGGAGATTTGTAAGAAGCTGCGTTTGCTTTGTATTTACCTCAGCAGCAAATTTCACCAAGTCAGAACAACCTTAATATCCCAGATGGAGCCTAATGCCACACAAGGAAGAGTTTTCAACCTGTTCAAAGTGGCCCATTTATTTCTACTAGACAAACAGAGGATTTTAAATTGATTTTTCAGAGAGCTGAACAAAGCTCTGACCCTGCATGTTCATGTTCTGTCTGCACCCTTTGAACCCCTCAGCAGTGGCATCTGTCAGTAGCTCACATATTCTAGCAGAAAATGGTTGATCTACTAAACAGTCTCAGTAAAATTCAAAAATAAATTAATATCTTATATAAGCAGATGTCAAATTTCCCTTACAGACTTCTAGCTCTGCTGCAGGTATATAAATAATTCTGAAGAATAACATAAAGGTAACTTATAAGTAAATAAAGGTAACTTGTAAGTCAAAATAAAGCTGCTTGCCTAAATGCTTAGGTTGAGCAGTATTTCAGGCACCTCTCTGTGTGATCTCCTCTTGCAGGCTCTCTGTGGCAGCCACACGTGCTCCTTTTGCTCCTCTCCCTTCCTAAAGCTGTGCCAGTCTGGAGCAGCCTGTCCACCAGCCTTCCTTTCCCCCACTACTCATTTAGGTTCCTTTTCTCTGCAGCCTGCCATGTGGACACAAACAGACAGTAAATTGTGCTGCACATTTCACTTCAATGAACTTTAATACCCTTCTGCAATCAATACAATTAATTGGGAGTCCAATAACTCACTTCCATTCCTCAGAGCCTACTTTTCCAATTAAGGTAATTGCAAGATTGAAAGGATCAAAATTCTTGTTGAGATTTAGGAGATACAATGATGACAGTGACTTGTAGGCTGAGTCAAACAAATACAAAGACAACTCAGGTAAGGATAACCTATCTTCCTGCTAAAAGAATTGTCAAAATAGTGTGACCTAGAAGTGAAATTAAACTTATCTTTCCAAAAATAAGACTTAAAACATTCCAACAAGCATCATGGTGTTGTCCTCTCAACTTGTTCTGAGCTAGAAAACAGAGAAAAAAAAAAACTAAAACAGACAGAAAGCCAAAAAATCTACCTGAATGGATGCTCTTAAAAAATTTGGGGTTTATTAATTAATTCATTCAGAGACCCTTCCTCTGAAATCTTTCACTGACAGGAGAGGCTGACAGTCCATTAATTACATCTCAGAACTGTAAATGAATTCCCTCCAGGGACACACTATGCACACAGAATTGCACACTTGATACACCCCTGCCCCTTTTTGCTTCTCTGTATTTTACATTTCAGATTTTTTTTGCTATTTTAATTTCAACAACAGATATAATTTTCAAATACATACAATTTTCTGGTACACAGGGCAATGTCTCAGGAACATATTCTGTTTTAAACCTCAAGTTTTTCATTTGCCCTTTAAGTACTTTTTCCTTTACATCTGCACTTGAAAATCTAACAATTTACTATAAATAATTCTAATCACCATCTCCCAATACCTGAGCACAACCACTGAAATTCATGTTCTATTTATTAACAACAGGCATCCAGAGATTACTTTCAAATCAAGGTTCCAGCATAATATTTGTCTTTTCAGCCACACTACCTCAATAAAATTCTGCTCCTTTTTTTAGAGTTTTGTTGTGTTGATCAGACTTCTAAGAAGCCAAGGCCAGCAAATGCCATGAAAATATAAATACTGAAAGCTTTGTTAACACATAATGGGTGTTGAAGATCCCTGTAGGAATGGTCAAACTGAAACTACTCAATCAATTAAGAAATTGCCTACTTATATTTTCAATAAACCTTAAAATAAAACAATTATTTTAATGATTAAGACAAACTTAGTTATTTAATCTACTGATGTAACCTTCAGAAGTTCAACATGTTATACATACATACTACAAGGAAAAAAAAAGTTTTAATTATCTTTGCTTCATTTAACAAAAAACCAAAACAGTATTTCAAGACAGAATTCTCAAACACCCATATGAAGAAAATACTTTGAACAGTCTTAATATTTTTATGGCTTTTCATAAACTGGAGCCCTAAAATTTTATGGGCAGATGAAAAATTTACCACCTGAAAGGCAGCAAGAAAAGTTTGTCCAACTCCAAGACCTTCTCTAAGTGACACAATTAAGCAAGAAATGTTAATTTTTCTTTGATGCTGCAATTACTTTCAGCTTCCCCCAACTCAAGGCTTTCCTACTGCTCAAAAACACAGGAGAGATATTTTTGACACTGATATAAAATGGATAAAGGACAGAAATAAGCTGAGATGCAGATGGAGCTGATAGGCAGCTAGCAGGCTATATCATAAAATGGCTAAGAGTGATGCAAAGTTAGTTCAGGGAGTAACAACTAACAGGTGCCTGGCTGCAGAATACCCTTAATTCCAAAGTCCTTTCAATAGAGAAACCAGAACTGCTTGGAACTACTGGTGATGCCTCACTGCTCTCCCTTTGTAAACTCTCTTTCTCCTCCCTTCCTCCACAGTCCCTTTTTTCCTGAGAGCTAAGTTCTTGATGACAGAGCCCCACTTCTTATAAAAACAACTTAGACCTTCTAATTGTTCCACTGTGTGCATCTCCTGCAGCTCTCCCTCCCTTCAGGGGGAGACAACATGCTGTTACTCCTTTATGGCTCTGAGGGTGATGTTTTGGAGGACAACTCACAGAAATCAATCTTCCCTTTGCACACCTGTTGAAGAGGCTCCAGACTCCTACGAAGAATGGGTGTTAATTTGTCTCCTAAGCCAGAATGGCAGTCCCTATTTTCTTTTTTTCCTTTCTTTGCTATTTTATGAATGCCTCACTTCTCCTATCTCGAGATCTCAGAGTGGCTGCCAGGTGGGTGGACAGAATCACTGACGTACAGCCTTGGGTGAGTCAAAAATAAATACCACAAATTTGAGCAATCATTTCTCCATCCCTTCACCAGCCAGTAGCACCAAAAACTGGTACAGCCCCACCAGTGCTCCACTACAAACCAGATTTCAACAAGCCCTAAGTGGTGTTGATCAAAGTGCCTCAGAGCTCCTGTTTCTCTCCTCCAGCCACAGCGGAGTCCGACGCCGCAGGGGCTTTGCTGCTTCCAGCAAAAGCAGTCTCAAAAGCTGCCTCCTGCTCCTCCAAAGTCACAGCAGCAGCAGCAGCAGCAGCAGCAGGGGCTCCTCTGACAGCTGTGCTGGGAAAGGCTGGCCTCTGCTCTGCAATCCTCTCCAGGTCCACTGTTCTCCTCCCTCTTCTTTTGCCCAGGATTTTGATGTAATTAGCTGGCACAAGTCCTGTTGTTTGGCCGTCGTAACTAGCCAGGAGCCAACCACGGATCTTGGGCTGTTGTTCTGCAGAAGAGAATGCAAATGAATTACAGGACAATCCAACAGAACTGAACAAATCTACTCTCTAAGTTTCATTACAATGCAAGTAATCACTTCATGGGAAGTAAAAATCAGTGTGGATGAGGAATTTGGTCAAATAAGGTTGTTTGGGAGCTTTTTTGTTTCAATTTTCAGACTCTTGCACTATAACTTACTTCACATGTGTTGAGAAAATAAAAAGGTTTACCAGAAAATCAAAAGTTTACCTTTGGGTGCTAATCTTAGCATGTCACCAGCATGGAAAGAAATTTCTTCTTCTGAGAGAGCATTGAAATCATATTCTGCTCTTCCAACTACATGGTCATCTTCTCCACTCGCCCAGTTGCTAGACACTGTTTGCAAACAAAAACCACAAGTTTATCAGCTTGGAGTTACAAAGTTTGGTGTGTTTTTCAAAGGAAAATGAAGAAAACACTTCAGCTTCCTTGCTAAAACTTTTCCAATACAGAAGCGACAGAAGTGACATGAAAAGTAAGATTTGGGGAGCAAATCCAACCAACGCTTGTCCCACCCAACCCAAAGTGCCACATCTAAGAGGAAGGGACCAGAAATTGAGAGGAACCATGATTCTAGAATCACAGAAAGCTTCAGCAGGAAACCACATCTTAACAACAGGTTATTTAAGCAGGCTGTCACTTGCATCACATGCCTAAAATTCAGTACTAATAGATGTGACCCAGCATCTATTAATTACTATTGCTGTAGCATGAGACTAATCACTGTAGAGGGAGAAACAAAAGGAACAACACACGCTGCACTTCTCTGGTGCTGCAGGTCATCTTTACCTGTTTCCTCCTCACTGTATGTAGAAAGCAGCTTCCAAATCAGGTAGGGGCCACCCAGTATGACAGCAAAGAACAGGAAAATGGGCCAGGATTTCGCAGAGTTAGCCACCTTGTCATCGAGGCCGGCACGAGCCACTTTGCCCTCGCTCTCAGCCCACAAATCCTCGTTGTCGCAGCTCTGCCGCAGCCCCAGCAGGCGCTGCAGGCGCTGGTAGAGGTACCTGATAGTTCTCACGAGGGCAAAGGCTGAGAACACCTTGGTGAAGTGGATCTTGAGGCGGGAGAAGTGGTTGGCCACATCCAGCACGGCCCTGAAGCTGTTGTAGACGGCGGAGAAGGTGGCGTCCATCATCATGCTGACGGAGGCGAAGGCATGCACGATGCTCTCGATGGACTGGAAGGCGCCGCGGCTGCTCTCCTCCGCCTGCTGCACGAACCTGCTGGGCGGAACGGCCTCGGCACAGAAGCGGTTGTAGCCCAGCCCCCCGTAGCCGTAGCTGTAGGGGCTGTAGCTGCCGTAGAAGGAGGAGCCGTAGGAGCCATAGCCCGGGGAGAAGGAGCTGCTGTAGGCCGGCCTGAAGGCGCTCAGGCTGCTGCTCGGCTGCTGGGAGGGCCTGGGCAGGATGGGCGGGGGGATCCGCGCCACCGCGGGCTGCCCGGGCCGGGTCAGCACGTTGTCACCCAGGTCAGCAGACCTAGACAAATTCAGATAAGCCAGAGTTAAAGTTTTCCTTTCCACTAACTCCTAAACACCACAGAGTTTCAGCAGCAAGGGCGTGACTGTGTTCACAGGGGTCTGAGGATGAGGGAAGAGACAAGGATCTGACTCCATGTTCAGAAGGCTGATTTATTATTTTATGATATATATTATATTAAAACTATACTAAAAGAATAGAAGAAAGGATTTCATCAGAAGACTGGCTAAGAACAGAAAAAAAGGAATGATAACAAAGACTTGTGGCTTGGACAGACAGTCCGAGCCAGCTTACTGTGATTAATTAGAAACAACCACATGAGACCAATCACAGATGCACCTGTTGCATCCCACAGCAGCAGATAATCATTGTTCACATTTTGTTCCTGAGGCCTCTCAGCTTCTCAGGAGGAAAAATCCTAAGGAAAGGATTTTTCAGAAAACATGTCTGTGACACATGGGGACAGGGAACCTGGGAGCCCAACACTCAGTATGCTGAACAGGGTTTGATGGAAGCAAAAGATGGAAATACAGATCCTTCAGGGGAATAAAACCCCCAAAATCAGATATCCAGTGTAAACATGGAACTGGAATGTAAACATGGAAACCCTTTGCCTATTTATTCTATCATTTATTGTGTATTTAATGTATCAACCCATAAAATACACAACCCAGAGCCATCAAACCTGCTGCTCTAACACCCACGTCATTCTTCTGCACATGAAAGCCCCTAACACAAACTTTTATAACTTTCCAATCTGAAAGCTTTATTCCCAACCCTTGCTCCCAGCTCTTCTACACAATGAGCCACAGCAGGAAGAAAGCTTGAGAGCTCCTCTAAATCCACTCTTAAAGGGTGGCATGACCCAAGTGGGAATCCAAGTAATTATGCAACAATATGTGCAAGGGCTTTGGGGTCCCCAATTTCCCTCTCTACCCAAACTACATGATACCTGTATGCAGATTTTCAAGTTAAATCTGCCACTGAGAAGTGTTGGCAGAGAGAGATCTTAATTCAGTAATTTTTCTTTTCCTTTGCATGCCTACAAATTTAAATCATTTTATCAATGCCCTTTGTAATACAACTCTGGAAGTACTTGACTGGTGTTTGAATTCTGTCAAGCAGCTTCTTGTCCAGTTCAATAAAAATATGTTTCATTCACACATCATCACCTAAAAGTCAAACATTCTATTTCCCATGCTTACTGCCTTGTCCCACAACTTCTCACTTCTGCAGTCCAGAAAAAAAAGAAGGAAGTCAAGCTGGACTTGCTAAGTAGCTGCTGCTTGCTGTACTGTTTCCATACAAGGTAGGGAACAGCTTCCTCCCAGCAAAACTTACAGGTTTCCACAGCAAAGAATAATATTTGTATCTTTACACTGCTGCTTTTTCCATCACAGACTGTAACTCTCTGAGCAGTTGAAAACAGGAGGAAAAATAAGTTATTACCCCAGCAAACAGAGCTAGTGTAACTCACTAAGTCGCAGTACAGTCCTCTGCCCGTTAGACAATTTGGGACAGCCCACTTCAAAGCTGCCTGAAGCCGTTTGAAACGGGGTAAATAAACACAGAATGAAAAACCAACACCACCAAACTGCTGGCTCAGCACTCTGCAGAGAAGTTTTCAATGTTTAGTGCTGGGCCAACCTCTAGCCCAGTTTCAGCTCCCTCCAACTGCAATCACCAGCACCCGGAGAAAAACAAGACGAGCATTCAGCCACCCAGCGGGCCTTGCTTGGCTTCCCATAAAAAAGAAGGAGTTCACAAGCCTCTTTCTGTGCATCCTTATCCACGAGCAGGTTGGGTTTTCAGGGAGATCTCCCAGAAGCCGGGAGCACACACACATATGGGACTGACAACACACAAGGATCTCTTCCAAGTCCTGGGGCTGACACGCAGCTCCCCCCGTCCTGCTGAGGCTCGGGGGCTCACAGAGCTGCACAGCCCCAGGAAAGGACTGGGAATGCCGCCAGGAAAGGGCTGCGAGCGTTCCCAGGAAAGGGCTGTGAGTGTCCCCAGGAAAGGGCTGCGAGCGTCCCTAGGAAAGGGCTGCGAGCGTCCCCAGGAAAGGGCTGCGAGCGTCCCTAGGAAAGGGCTGCGAGCGTCCCCATGAAAGGGCTGCGAGCGTCCCCAGGAAACGGCTGCGAATGCTCCCAGCAATGGACTTTTAATCCCCCCAGGAACGGACTGTGAACTCCCTCTACCCCTCGGTGACAACACGGCTTTCCTTCCCCTCACCGCGCACCCAGCCTCCCTCCGCCACCAGCGGGGTTCGAGCCCGCAGCCCCTCAACCGAGCCCGCCCCTCCCCGCCTGGCACAAGCCCCTCACGGCGCGGGGCAGCCCCGGCCGGGCCCGACCTTTGCGCCCGCCCCAGGGGAGCGGGCCCGGCCGGCCCGAGGGGGCGAACCCCCACAGCCTCCGCGGCGGAGGACACCCGGGGAGGGACGCCCGCACTCACTGGAAGGCGGTGGCGGTGCCCGGCAGCCGCCGCGACTCCCAGGGCTTGGGCGGCGGCATCCCCGCCATCGCGCCCGCTCAGCTGCGCTTCGGCCCCACTCGGCTCCGCTCGGTTCGGGCTCGGCCTCGCTCGGCCCCGCCCGCCGGCAGGCGCCACGCGGGAGCGCCGATCTATTCCACCAGCCGCCCTACGGGCGCGGTGCCGCACCGCGCCGGCCGAGCGATGCGCTCTGCCGCTCTGCTGAGCGGGCCTGTGCCGGCTCCGGGGGCCGCCGAGCGAGGGTGAGCGGGAATGGGAGCGGGAGCGGGAATGGAAATGGGAACGGGAATGGGAATGGGAATGGGAGCGGGAATGGGAACGGGAATGGGAACGGAGCCGGAACGGGGCTCCTGTGCCCCTTCCCCTCACAGATGAGGGGCTCTGAGCTCCGCCCTGAGGTGCTGGGCCGGAGCGGGGCCCCGGTTCCTCTCCTCACGCTGCCACCAAGTGTCAGGAATATTGACTGTCACATTTACCGGGTGGAATATTGTCACATTTACCGGGTGCAATATTGTCACATTTACCCTCGTGGGCCACGCCGTGCCAGTATAAGTGTATACAATTCACCTGGCATGGAGCTGAATTGAGGTCGCAGTTACCTAAAAGCGTGTTTGTGTGTGTTTGTTCTTTCCCTTTAAAAGCAGCTTTGGAGTTTCCCAGACAGCCCTTGGTTTTTACAGCTTACCCTGAAGCATCCAAAGCCAGGAGTAAAGAAATTCATTTAATTTATCACTTTTCCATGGTGCAGAAGCTCTCTGTGGCTGCAGGATTCCTGAGCAGGATGGGGAACTGCAGGTGTAGCCATGGAGATCATGGATAAATCCATCCCTTGGGACACAAGAACCAGCAGAGTATCCAGTGTTGCTTACAGGAGCTAAGCCCAAAGGAAAATCGGGTGGTTCATCAGTGCTGTGGAATTCCTCGCTGAATTTATTCCCACAATGGACTCGTTAAACCTTTGTGTGAACGATTGTGGTTATCCCTATGTGGCTCCTGAAATTCCCTTGATGTCCAGTGAGGGTGAGCACCTCACTGGGATTTTCTCTTCTTCCAAAAAAATGCTGAGTTCACAACATTTTGGCCAAAAAAAAAAACCCAAAACCAGTATTTTCTGAAGTTCTGGGCAGAGAGAATGACAGGAAACCGAATTAGCTATGATATTAAAAAAACAAATAAAAGCATTATGAGATTTCTCACAATGAGTTCTATACTGAGAAGTGAAATAAATCTTTATTTTATAAATATTACTTATCTTATAAATATTTTTTTTTCTCCCTGTGATTTTAACACACTGATTCTTTAGTCACTGCAATTTGAGGAGGAATTCCCATTTTAAATTTGTCTTAATATGTCTCAGCTCCACCCTCCATTCAGTAAAGATTAGCATGTGCCATGTGCTTTATCCAAGATAAAACTGGGCAAAAGCTCAGCATTTCCTTGTCAGAACTTGAGTTCAGGTTTCCTAGGAAAAACCCAACAAATACAGAAGCTTTTCCTGCAGCCAGTGATCTTTTTGGGTTGTTCTTCCACTTCTCTTGTGCCTATGATTTAAAACAAACGAGCATCCAACAGAGACCACAAAAATCCCAGTTACTCTAAACCTGGTGCAGTTGGGTCTCAGCTGAGCTGTTTGTTTGTTCTGAGCTTTTCTTTTTGCTGGATTTCAGGTTTGCCCAGCATGTCTCCAGTGGCAAAGAAGGACAGAGCAGTTGTTCAGCTCCTGCTCGATGCTGGCACGTGCCCACGATGTGTCCTGAGGTTCTGCTCTGTGGGCTCACAGCTGCTGTACAGACACCCACCACAGGTCTGTCCTTTGCTGTCCTTTTCCCTGAAAGGAAAAGGAGTTATGCAAAACTCTGCTTGTGCCTCTAATGGGAAGGAAATTTGTGGGAAAATGCAGATTTGGTAGGAGGATGAACTGAAGAATTGCAGGGCAAATATTGAGGATAAATCAGAGAAATCCTCCTTAGCTTCTCTAACCCCCTGTCTTTATGCTTTGTGTCTGCTGGTGTCTGTCTTGATTGTTTTACCTTTGCTCAAGTTTAGACTCTCCACAATTCATTTTTAACATCTTTCTTCCCCACCTTTTTTCCATTTTTTATCAATTATTTGAGGAGTATTCGTTCATTGTACCATTTTTTATCCTTTTGCATCTCTACCTGCTTTTCCTCTGAGTTGCAACAACACAGTAACTGCTGTCTTCCTTACTGAAATCCTTTTAATGAATCCTTTTCCCTGAGCTATGTCTTGTCTCTCATCCTTCCAGGAATCAGAGACATGCAGGTAATTGTTAATTTTTGAAGGCTTCTGTCCTGATACAAAGCTCTTGCTCTGTGTGTTTCATTTCACCCCCTCTCTCTTCTTTTTAATATAGGGGCCAACTTCTTCTTTGTCTGCTCTCTCTTCTTTTTATTGTAGTGGCCAGCCCTGTTCCTGTTGAGGTGAAGAAATTAAATTCTAACATGATCTAAATGATGAGAAAGCATTAAATGTCTCTTTTCATGGAATAGTGTTGGGGCAAAAATAAAAGTGTTTCTGCAAGCCAGGTCTGGAAAACGTTGTCATTCTTGGGTGACAAACAAGTCTATTCAGGAATATTTTCTCTGGAAATTTCTATTCTGAGAGAAATGCAGCTTGGAGCTGTTGAACTGTGTCTTAAAGGTGGTTTTGGGCATAATTCCCTTTTGTTAATGACATACACTGAGCCTCAACTGGAGCAAACACAATTGCACTGCCCTGTGGGATGGTGTCTGTTAAAGAGGAGCAAAAACCAGGCTGTGTTTCCTGTGTTTGTGGCAGGATCTGCTGAAGGATCTGCAGGAATTCCTGAGGAACAGCCAGGAGCAGGAGGGCACAGTGTGTTTGGAGGTGGCTGACCCCCCTTGTAAGAGACTCAGGCTGGAGCAGCAGGAGGAGGGTGCAGATGAGCTGAACCACAACGGGGCCGTCCCACAGCTCCCCTCAGCTGGGAATACTGGGAATGCTGCCCTGGACAGCTCTGCTGGGAGGGTCTGCAACGTGTGTTTGGGAATTCTCCAGGAGTTCTGTGAGCCTGACTTTGTTAAAAAGGTACATTTTTCACTTTTGGGGGTACTTCTTTGGAGTTTATGTTGGGGCCTACAGGATAGCGCTGATGACTGAAAACACCAAGCAGTTTTTTTGTTGTTTCTTCAAAAGAAATGTTTTCTCTTTTCTTTTGGAAAGAGAGAGACCAGACAACAAACCAAAACATTTGCCTGTTTTGAAGATTTGAAATGTAGATGGCAGAATCCTGCTCCACCCTGCTCCTGGGCAGTGTTTGCACACCCAGCAGTGCATCTGTGGTGGTGGCACCATATTTTGCCCAGGATTTGTCACAGTGGCACTTTTTAAATGAAAAAATAGCAGTGCAGGTGCAATGGGATGACTGCAGGGAGCACACTTTCCCAAGGAAAGGACTGACAGCCTCGTGGTTACATGGATTTAGGAGGTGACCTGAGGTTCAGGAAAAACCTCTGAGGAGCTCTTCACTTTTTATGTGACAGGAAAATGAGGAGTCATCAAGTGCTGCTCTCTGTACCACATGTTTCTAATGACAGCATGAACCTGCCTCCATGAAGTACCACAGGGCAAGAAAATGTTTTGGTGATGCAGCACGTTGTGGATAATAGAGAAAATGTGAGTTAGGAGAGGATGTGGGCACAGAGCCTTGCAAATGCCATCTCTCATGTGAGCAATATCAGCTGGATATTTCCAGCTGAAATATCTTCTAGAAAACTCACACTGGCACCTGAGATTGTTAACAGAGTTTTGATTGAAAAGGATTTGATTTGATGGCAGGAATGTATCAAAAATGGGACTAGACAGAAAGCACAATACATAGTTGCTTTGCTGCAGGACATAATTGTTTCTTTTTTTTTTCCATGGGCAGAATCTGTATCTTTTTACAGAATCCACTGCTGAGATTTGTTTCAGAGCTACTCTGAATGGAAAATCTGACAGCACTGGTTAAGGCACCAGAAAATCTACTTATTTATACAGAAATTTCCTTCTCTGAGATGCTGATTTCACCTAAAATTTCAATGTACAATTGGTCCTGGCCTTAAAAGAGTGAGTTTGGTTGTTTCATAGCACCAAAGATACTGGTGATTAGTAACTTTTTTTAACAGGACAGAAAAGCTTGTATTTCAACAAGTTGTTAGTGATTACTCTGGTTTGTATGATGAGCATCTCTCTGAGTGGGTGATAACATCAATTCACAGTGATTATTCTAGAACAAAAATTACCAGCTCAGTCCCATTGCTGTGATTTCATATTAAGCTCCTTCTCTTACAGGTGTGCCAAAAAGTGAATTCTGCTGACTACCAGTTCACCAGTTTTGTATTTTCTGTGTCACTGCCCCCACAGCTGTCTGTCAGGGAGGTAAGTAACTTAAATAATAACTTAAATAATTAAGTACATATTTAAGAAAATGTATGAGCTGGAGGTGGTTTGAATTTTAATTGTTATTGTTAAAAAATCCAGAAGCCCATGCTGGAGGTGAAGTCTGCTCTCCCCTTCCTTTTGGGTGAGCATTATTGTAATTAATTAAGGGCCTGAGTCACTTCAGCTTTTAGGTAGCCCAGGAGTTGCCTTCCATCTGAAGACCTAAAGGAGTTTGTTAAAACCCTCAGTGAGTTGTTCCCTCAGGTGCAGATGCCAGCCCTGCTTTGTGAATCTTCTCAGAGCTGCCCAGCTGGTCCCTTTCCAGGGATAAAGGGTAATTGCTAGTGCAAAATGCAAATGAAGGAATTTGAGGATGAACTCTTGAAGTGTTCAGCATTTTAAATGATGGGAAAATACACTTGGTTGTGAGATACTTTGCAATCACCCTTTGCTTTCTGATGTAAACTAAAACAAAAGTACTGTTCTAAAAGTGGTGTAAAAGTGGTGTTTTAAAGGGCAGCATGTAAATCTGTGCAGGAGTGGCTGAGATGTGGTGGAAGCTGCAGTGAGGAAGGCAGAAAGAAGAGAAGATGGAGTTGGATTTCTGTGTGGAGCTGTGGTGAGGTCTCCTCTGCTCCCACACACTTTGGTGAATAATTTGCTGCCCGTGTGGTGCTGGTTTGTGCTCTCAGCTGTGCACCTTGGGCAAGTGCCACTGTCACAGCTGACAAATACTCCACTCCTAAACCCTCTGCAGCATAAGATTCTCTGCTTCCCATCCTAAATTGGGCACAGCTGGTGTGTTTGCTTTGTCCTTCTGGCTGGGTGAGCTGCCCTGATTCCCTCTTTGGGCTTTGATGCCTCCAAAAGGTGAGGTCTGTCAAAAAGCACTTCCAGGCCAGGTGAGCATTGGGATGCCTGTGATGCTGTGGCAAACCCCAAACTTAGGTCAGGCTTTAGTGAGTCTGAGTGCAGCTTTGAGCTGAGGTGCTGCAGCAGCTGATGTTTGCAGGAAGCCTCGGCAGAGGGTGGTGTTGCATCGCAGTTCTGCTCAGGGATGGCCTCCAGCAAAGCAGCAGAGCTGGGGACAGCAGGGGAGTCAGAGCTGTTCTCTGGCCCACACAGCAATGGATGGAGAGAAATGAGTGAGTAGGAAGCTCCAAAACTGGCTCTGTTCCCTTTGGAAGCACTTTTAATTCAGGTTTGAATTAAGAAGTTCCTGCTGTCCCTTCTGCTCCATTCTTCCACTCTTGTCAAATGCTCAAGCATTGTGTTTGCTCCAGCTGCAGGGCTGGAAAGGGGTGATGAAGGAGGAAGAAAAGGGGTGATGACGGAAGAACAGTTTTAAAAATCATGGAGCTTTATTTACCTCATTTTTAAGTTTATCACTTAAAAATAAATAGGTGAGAACCTGTTTTACAGCCACAGAAAAGCAGCAACACACAGGATGTAAAAATGTCTTAAAATGTCAAAATCAGATATCAGAATGTCTCACCATGCTGAAAAGAGGCTGTTTGTTAAATTTTGCTTTTAATTCTTTGACTTGCTGTGTACAAGAACATGTGGAATCCTGTCATCAAAAGCACCCAAAGGCAGCCTCTCTCCCACTGCCCTCTGGTGTGACACACAGATTTCCTCCATCATCTTTTTTAACAAAAATAAAATCAGAAACTGCCTCTGAGTGTTATCTTCATCCCATTTAATTATGACACTTGTCATCCTGCCAAGTGTAAAATGTACGACGGGAGCTGGAGAAGAGCAGGACATAAAATCTGCATTTGCATAGTATTTGTGTCTGGGATGCAAGGAAGCAATTGCTTCCTTCCACAAACAGCAGATTTGATTGAAATAAATCATAAATCCAGGAGTCCCAGGTTCCTGTCAGACAGCTCTATTAGGATGTGAGGTGAGGGGTGCCCTTCAGAAGGGTGGCACATCAGTCCTGATCCATCATCCTGTGCCTGCTGCAAGGACATTGGTGCAAATAACATCTGCACTCATTGCTGCCTGCAGGGCTGCTGGGCCTCATCCTGGAATTCTCCATCTCCAGGCTCTTTGCTGAGGCACTGCAGCAGTGCTGGGGCTGGGATTGCACCTGGGGGTTCAGCTGTGCTCCCTCAGACAGCACCAGAATCCCACCCTGCAGCTCCTGATCAATAAGTGCCTTGTGTGCCACTGATGTGTTTGCTGCTGAGCATTGCCCTACAGGCTTCAGCTCTGTAATGAGCATTTCTCATTTTCAAACCTCCTCACAAACATGAAGTAATTAGGAAGGAGAGGGATCTGATCCCCTGCTCCACGTTCAGCTGGGAGGGAGTGCAGGGCTTTGGCTGCCTTAGTGGTTGGATGTGATTTGGAATTTGGGATCTTTTTGGCTTCTGTGCTTGCAGTACCCTCATCTATTGTTTCCCCTTAATTGGAGGAGAAAAGTAATTTCTTTAATTCTCTTTCAACTTGGAAGTCAAGAGAGAGAGGAGATGAAATTTGACCTGTGCTCTCATTTTAGCATAGCTACTCCCATGCAGAAGTTTTGTCTGTTTTGTAGTTTTATCCCAAGAAAACAGGGATGAGGAGTGTGATGAGCCTCCCCCTGAGTCCCAAACATCCCAAACCTGCAAGTGCTCTAAATCAAGGCATGAGAGAGGTTTCTTTGTAAATTGGCATTTGTCAAATGCAGCTTGCTGGGCCCAGCTCTGTGGTTGTCACATCCTGTAGTTCAGAGCTACGTTCAAGGAATTTCAATTGAAGCTATTTTTATTTATGATTTTATCTGGGTTATTATGCAAACAGGATTACAGTGTGCTTCAAGTGAAGCAGCCTTACTCATGCTGTCTTCAAATGCAGGACAATGAATCACAGTGGATTTGAGCAAACAGCATTTCATCACTACAACTGCAATTGTTTTGTTCAGCACTGTGAGGGTTTGTGTATCATGGATTTAACAAAGTTCAATTCTTCCCTCTTCATTTCCAGCACCGCTTTTAGGGTTCCCTCATTCCTTTAGGTGCACCAAATGAAGGATAATAGACTTATTTTGTTGACTGAGTTCCTTATCAGCATGGAAAGGAATCTCTGATGTGGTTCCTTCTGATATCCATGTGATCCTGAAGTTTGAGGGCTGCTTTCAAAACTCTTCCTCAGAATTGTTACTTGACAATGCACAGTGATTCTTTCAGCAGAGTTTGGGGGAGATTATTCTTTAAGTACATGAAAAATAAAAGGTGGGGAAGGGGTTTAAAGGCCTGCAGCCTACAGACTGAAAACTCTTTCATTGTGGTGGATTCAAATCAAACAATTTGATTTTGGAGTTTGTCTCCAGTGAGGACAGTGACACAGGCTGAATTAGTTAAGTGCTTTCCTGCCAGCCCTAGTGTATTTTTTGAGTAGAGGAGAACTGAAACTGTTGTTGTTCTTCATTGTAGGAAGTTCTGAGGGGAGTTTTTCTCTTTTTACTAATTGTTAGTGAACTCAAGCATTTGTACTGAAAGTTCCCTCTGATTTCTAGAATTATTCCTTCTGTTCCTCCCCTTTTCCAAATTTAGCCTATTCACCTAAACTGTGTTGGGTGCAATTCTGTGATCACCAAGTAAGACCAAGTATATTTTAATTCCATTTTTTTATAATGGACGATAGCTGAATTTGGGGGTTTATTAATTTATGCCAATCAGCTTTTACATCCCATTCATCTAGACACTTTTAATTCTGCATGGAAGATAACTGATGACTTAGAGTCTTTTTGTAGTTACAATATTAATAGCAAGTTTCAAAGTGTTCAATGATGCCTCTTTTTTTTTTAACCCAGATAGGATTTGGTGTGAAGAACAAAGTGATGTCTTAGAAATAGGATTTGATGTGAAGAGCAAAGTGATGTCTTAGAAATGAAAACTCACAGCAATCCCATCTTTCCACTTCTGAAGCAAAGCTAAATTCCTGATACTTTTTTTTTTGTCAGGAATTTTAAAAACACTTCTCCCTTTGCAAAGAGTCTCTCAGATTGTTGGCAGTTCTGAGCCTTAATTTCACTTTTGTTTTTTCCTCTCTTTTCCCTGGGCATGGCTGGTGACCTGCAGCGTGCTGCTTGGCTGGGGCTGAAGCAGCAGATGAGGTGAGCCATTGCTTTTGCTGTCTGTCTGTCTGTCTGTCTGTCTGACAAGAGCTCTTCATACAGACACCATTTCTCTGCATTAATGTTGATTTATAGTCCTGTTTACCTGATGCCTACAAAGAATAAGGTGGCAGCTGGGTTTTGTGTGTTTTGTTTTTTCTTTTTTACCTGGTTTGACCTCACCTGGGGCTTCTTATCTCTTTGCTCTCTAAGCTCCCAAACAAGGGGTTTGAAATGCATCTCTCCCTTCCTCAGCTTTTCTCTGGGCAGCCTCTGGAAAGACTTTTGCAAGTTCTGATCTCCCAGCAAGCTCTGGCATCAGGTTCCTCAGTGCACAGAAAATCAAATAATCCATTTTACTTGGCAGTAGCTACTTAAGTTCCTCCTGAAGTATTGTATGTTGTGTATCTATTTTTGACAGACCCCTGTGCAAGTTATTATTTCTTTGTGATTCAGAAATCTGGGCCTTCCCTTGGCTAAGGATGACATTGTTCAGCTGAAGGAAGCTTACAAGTGGATTATTCATCCCCAGCTGGCAGAAGAGTTGGGTGTTCCTGCTGATGGAAAGGTCTTGTATAAATAACAGAACACTTTTATTTCTTCATTCTTTTTTCATATGGGGGTGTGTGTGTATATTTATACACTTATATACACATGATGGGGGAATAAAAATGTATCCTTCTTTCCTTATTAACAGAGAAACAAGATGAGTGCCTCCTAAATTCACTGTAGGGAAGGTATTTTACCAGAGCTCTCCAAGTGGGAGTCCTGAGACCCCAGTGTTCATTTTTGTACACACAGATCTTTGCATCTTCTGAAAGCACCACAGGCCTGTGCTAAATCTCTTGTGTGCCATCCTCCTTTTGTTAATGAGGCTTTTCCAGTTGTCTTCTTTCCAGGATCCCTGTTTTGCAGAGGCTGAGGAATGCTCCCACATTCCTTCCCTGCTCTGCTCTCACTGCCAGTGCTTGTTCAGTTTCTGTGGATAAAATAAATGTCTGAAATGAGAGAGCAAAGACTGGTCCTTGTTCACTCTAATGAACACTAGAAATGGGCTTGTTGGGACCTGCAATAGCCAGAGTAGGCAGTGGAAATGTTTTTTTTCAAACTGTTTCCAGCTTGCAGATTCTGATTAATATCCTTAAAATCTTTCTGCAAGGCACTGGCTGAACATGGCAATCAGGTGCTGCCAAATTCAGAAGCACCTTGAGATGTCTTGAATGTAAATTTTCTGCGGTCATGGCTGGCTGTAGGTTTCACTTGTCACCAGCCATAGCACTGACCCCAGGACTAGATTCAGTTAGTCTTCATCTTGGTTTGTCATCTTCCATAATAATTACAGGCTGTGTTTCCCAGGTGTGCTGATTGAAAGCATCCCTTTTGTCTCAGTGAATAAAAACCCACTCAGTCACTCTGAAGATGATCCAGGAAAAGCCAAACTCCTCACACACAGAGTTAGCACAAGCTCCCCACCACTGAGGCAGGAGCCACCCCAGCCTTCCCTGTACCACCAAAGTTGTTTTTTTGTTCCCCTTTATCTACAAGGCCCTTGAATATTAGCCAATCTTTTCAATAGCCCTCCTGAGGTGTTCTGCTATCTGAGCAACACAAGTAATGAGTGTTGTTTGCCCAAGGCCAGAGAGGGAATTGGGGCAGGAATTGAGATTGCACTGGAGTTGCTGGGCTAGCTGTGTTGCCTTGCTGTGCCCCAAGGCCATGCAGGCACTGCAAAGGAACCCTGGCAGGATTTCCAGTGGTGACTCCTGCAGGGTTTTTATCTCTGTTGCCCTCCTGGGAGGGCTCTGGGGTGTGTAATGGGCTTTGAGCCCTGGCTCAGCCTCAGCCTGCACAGGATGGCACCAGGACAGGTCACTCGTGCCTCTGAAGGGCTCTCGTGTCATCCTTGGTGGCTTCAGCAAGGCAAATGCTGCTCTGGCACACCTTGTCATGTCTTTAAACATTAATGGCTGGGTTGTTCTCTCTTTTGTCTCTGCTGTTTTCCTACAACTGCAATGAGGCTGCTTGAGAATGTCCTCCCTTACCTCCTCCTTGTTCTTTTTTCTCTTTTTTAATTTAGAGTTTGTTTGAAGTTAGTGTGGTCTTTGCTCACCCAGAAACAGACGAGGAGTGCCATTTCCTGTAAGTTTCTACATGTAACAAAAGATCTTTATCTAAATGTTGTGCAATATTGTGTGTTTGGATTTGTTACACAGGACAATATGCAGTGTTTACAAACTAGAGTGTGGCCTGCATCTAGAGTTCCTCATAGCCACGTGAACTTGCAGAGCTTGAAGTTAATTCTGCTAATAAAAAAAATCATCCATAATTCTGATTTGAACTGGAAGGAGAGCATTCAGATAAGTTCTTCAATTTCAGCCCTCCTCAAAGTGTATAATTTTTAAAAATGTGAACAATGTAATTGCAGGTGGGGGAATCTTTTGAGGTCATACCTGAGTTTTACTGCTCCTGTAGGACACATGGACAGGAGGAAAGGCTTTGAAGTGAGTTAATCCAGCTTAGCTGGTTGCTGAAAACAGACAGAAATTCCCTGGCCTGAGCCCAGCAGGGCACTGCTGTACACAAAGCAGCAAAACAGTTCTGTGAATTTAGCTGCCATTTCATCTGATTTCTCAAAATCTAGCTGTAGTATATTCTGGAAAATTAGGGTCACTCTTCCTGTTTGTTGATGCTTCCTGGAAAACCTAAAGTTTCACTCAGTTAATTTGCACCTCCTGCAAGTGAAATCTCAGCATGGAAGGAAGCAGAGATGTCTCTGCTGAAACGTGAATTCATTTCTTGAGACTGCAGATTTCTCTTGCAGCCTTCATTTATCTCCTGATTTATCTTTTGGCAATTTGTGATCTTTGAGTGCTCAATCCACCAACATCTTGGTTTTCCACAGCTGCATCTTTTGTTTGTCCTGAGGTGGGCATCAGGGAATGAAAGTTTGGAAGGGAGCAGTATTAGGAACAATGAAAAGATGTTTGCTGAACATCTTTTCTTTCCAGCTTGTTCAAGACTGGGCAAAAGGAGGAGAAAATTATACTGTTCTAAATAATGATTGCTGCAATCCTGTAAAGAACCGAAGTGTTTGTCCATCCTGCACCCTTTTGTTCTAATTTATTTAATTTTACTTCCTTCCTCTGAAACCTCTTCACTGGTATTTTCTGTTCATCCTTCCATTCTTTTTCTCTGGCATTTCAGGAATTTTGCTGTTGAGCATGTTATGGTGCCAGTGTGAGTGCTCCAAGCAGAGCAGCTGTAGAGGTGAAAGCTGGAAGGAAGTTCCATTCCATTTTGCAATTACTCAGGTTATTCCATGTGACCTGACAATATCCCTTTATTTGCCTCCTCTTTGTAGCACACTTAAACAGCAATTAAGGCTTGAGACACTTTCTGAAGTGCAGCACATCCCCTGATTTAATTACACAGCACTTCCTGAGGTGCCAGGGCATTCTGCCTGTGGGAGTGGCTGGCTCTGGGCACATTCTGAGGCAGGCCTTTGGTTTTCAGGGAAATGTGGTGAATTTGGGAATTATCACAGTAGTTTGACAGTCATGGTTTCTGTGGAAGCAAAGTAGGGCTTTGTCTCAACCTGGAGAGCTCCAGGTGTGCTTTGGGAATGGATTTCCACTGCATTTTCTCACCTTTTCTTGCACAGTTGTGTGGAGGTGGGTGTGCTGTGGGTTGACAGGGAAGATTGAATTGGCATTTATCAGTTCATATTTAAGGGTGAGGTGACACTGGAATTTGGGAAGAGGGAGTTTGCATTGCTTTGGATCACAGACTGGCCAGGGAAGTTGTTTGTATAGAAACAGCAAAACAGCAAAACCTGCTTCCTTGGAGTCTGAGGGAGTCACGGAGGTGTTGAAAAGCACCAGCAAGACATGGTAACTTGGCTTGGAGGTCAGAAATATCTCTGCCTGCATACACAGAAATCCAGAAATCATCTCTGCCTGCATACACAGAAATGCACTAATAGGAACAGCAGCTTCCTCTGCACTGCTCAGAAAAAGGGTTTGTTTCACTGACTGGGCTTTCACTTTCGTGAAACAGCCAAGTTTCCTTTCAAACAGGCACAGCACAGCTCGTGGTGAGCACTTGGGGTTGCTTTTTCAGTGGGAAATTGAATTTTCCTCTCCAGAAGGGACAGTTTGAATCTCAGGTTTGTGGTGGGCATTGTCTGAGAGAGGCAAGTACAGATTTCAAGGTGCCAGTGGATCTTGCCTGGAACTTAAAATATCAATCATGACCTTTATTGAGAGGGATTGGAAAGGACTGAAAGCTACACTTGTGTGCTTTTCCATCCCATCTCAAATCTGAGACACAGTGCTGGTCAGAGCAGAGAGCAGAGCTTTTTCCATGATTTCCCTGGATCAAGCAATGCACATCCTGCATCATTTTTAGGATAAAGGGAATTTGCAAATCTGCTCTAAGCTGTGGAAGTGAGACACTGGATGTATGTGTACAAAACCATTGACATGCTGTGCTTGTGAGTCTGTCCATTTCTTTGTCTGTAAGAGGAGCAGCTGATTTTCATTTCTGTGTTTAGAGCCACAGCCTGCCCAGACTGTTTCAAACCAGCAAAGAACAAACAGGTAAGATCTCATCATTGTATTTCTGCTCTGGCATTCAGAATTTCACAGCAGTAGCCTACAACTTACCTGGGTATTCAGTCAGTGCTCAGTGTCTTCTTTCCCTTCATCAAAAAGCTCTCTAGTTTCCAATTGTGTGAAAATAAAGTTGTCTCCTTTATTCACTTCACAATTCTCAGCTTAGGAAAACTGGGAGCTCGGTGCTTTTGTTTAGGTTGTTCACTTTCCAGGCTGTCCAAAAGCCATCATTTTAGGAAGATTCTCTGTAAATACCTCCCTTAAGATCTAGGAATTTGATTGTCATGCATTAAAAGTGACATGAAAAGTGATCCTCCAGCTCTCTGTGGGTGAAGCAGTTCAGATAAGCCACATTGTGAAGATGAGACTCAGCAGCCAGAAGGGAGATGATCACACTGCAGTTTCCATGTGCTCTGATCTCCATGAAAGCCAGCACACATGCAGGATGGTTTTATCCTGATGATCACACTGCAGTTTCCATGTGCTCTGATCTCCATGAAAGCCAGCATATATGCAGGATGGTTTTATCCTGCCTGCCTCTGGAGGAGTGGGGAGAGAAAAAGGACCTTGCACTTGCTGCAGACCCTGAGCAGGCTCACTGATGGAAAAGGGGACACACGAGGATGAAAAACCAGTCAGAGGGAAGCTGCTGCAAGTGGGACAGTTGGTGTGATCAGAGGGAGAAAAGTGACTCCTGTCAGAGGCCATTGCAAGGCCTTTGATTCTCTCTGGTGAAGATCTGCCAGCGTTTGGCAGAGGCAGATCTGGCCCAGGAATTGTGCTGACTCTACTCCACCTGACCAATAAGCAGCACTCTTTTTTTAGAGAGTTGTATTGTTATAACTCACTGCTTGCTGCATTGCTGCTCTTGAAAAGGGGGAAATCCCACATAAGGAGCTAAAGCAGCAGGGCCCGGCTGTTAAATCCACACTGGCAACAAAATGTAGGGGAATCTAAAGAAAAATACCAGCTCTGAAAAGCTGTCAGAGGTTTGTCCTCACAAAGAAGCTGGGCTTCAAGGGCTGTGTTAATCAGAGGAGTGGTGTAAAAACTGGCTTCTGAGGGAAAATGTCTGTGCTGTCTGTGTAGATAGTTATTCAAACCTGCTGCTGCTTTCAGGGCTTTCCTGCTCATCTGTTCTATGAGGAAGGGAAGTGATGTTATCTCTGATTTATGCTTGGAAGGGGGAAGAGCAGCTTTCCTGAAGACACCCAGGAACTCTCCAGAGCCAAGATTTGAATTGTCCCAAACAGTCACACAGGGTTTATTTGTTTGTTTGTTTGTTTGTTTTCCTAAATCCCCAATCCAGTTTGCAAAAAAGACACCATTAAATTAAAACCACCATTCAGCAGAGAGTCCTCAGGGCACATGGCTGGGAGGGGAGGCTGAGGAACCTGGAACTTGTTCAAGGTTCTTGGTGAAGGCTCTGGGGAGGATCCATTGAGTCTCCTCCTGGTGCCAGAAGAGATCCCTGAGAGCAGGGAGCCAGCTGGTCCACAGAGCATGGTGGAGGGAGGAGACACAGCAGGAATAGAAATGAGAGGTTCAGAGGAGACACAAGAGAAACCATTTCACTTTGAGGAACCTCAGAGTGGAGCAGGCTCCATCCCAGGTGGATTTCAAGACCTAACCATGCTGGGTTGGAAGGTTCATTGAGAGACCTTCTCCTGAGCAGGATTTCACCTCAGCTGGTACAACACTTGTTCTCCTGTCCCAGGAGTGTAAATTCCCACTGGAATTGCCCCAGCAGCAGCTGGCTGTGCACAGAGCTTGACTCTCTGCTCCTGCTCCACTGGCATTGCTGCACCTTGGGACTGCCCAGCCCCACTGCTCAGAGCCCCCAGCTCTGAAAATCAATCCATTTTTGAGCTTCAGAAAGAGCTTCCTGCTCAACAGGCTTATCTTCAGCACAGCTACTGCCTGCTGCCACTGACATCAAAACTGGGCTTGGGTAAATGTAACTCCTGAACAAGGAGCTGGTTTGGGTTTCTGTTCATGGATTTAGGATTCTGGTTTTAAACTGTTTTGGATATTTGGACCTGGGCTTCCAGGTGAGCAGTGACAGAACTGCACAGTCTAAGTTTCAGTGGTTTTTTTCTTCCTCAGGCATATCCTTTCCTTGCTTTTCTTAGTTCTTGACTCATTTTTTTATTTCACTGTGCAGTCTGTTTTCACCAGAATGGCAGTTATAAAAGCCCTGGAGAGGATAAAAGAAGAGGATTTTCTCAAGTAAGTAAATACTGAAACTATTTCTTAGTATTGTGCTTTAATATAGAATTAGGGAGGGGAGGAAAATATCCAGTGGGTGTGTAGTGGTAGGGTGGCTTTAAAAGAACTTCTGATTGTTTAAATTCTGTTGGTTTACTGCTTAAAACATGTTTTCTTTCTGGCAATAGAAAAATCACTCCTGTTCTTTTAATTAAAAGGATGATTTTGAACTTTAGAGTTTGTAAGATAAGCTTCCCTTTACAAGAAATATTCCCGTATTTCTAAAATGTTAGGAGTTGAGTTTTAAGAAAATACTAAGTGCTGTTAAATGGTAAAAAAGTCACCACAGTGGGAAGCCAAAATAGGCACTTTTTACTGCTCTGGTGATGCTCCATCATGTTCTGGTAGTGATAATGCTTTACTCTGTTTTTTCTTTTAATACAGGCATTTTCCATGTCCCCCAGGCTCACCAAAGAACCTCTGTGATGCTCTGGAAATCCAGTGCAATAATGGTGCAGTTTTTGTGGCTGGTAAAGTGATCCATTTCTTTGCTGCTGTCTTGTCCTGAAGAGAACTTTGTAACCCTGCCCTGAGACCCAGAGCATTTTGCTGTTTGTTAATCCCTGGAATGAAGTGTAAGGAGCAAAGAAACAAACCCAGCTCTGTCCAAGAGTGCTTTGTAAGGGGAAGAATTATATTTGAGCTCTGCTGAAGATATTATTTTGTCAAAAGTTAGACATTACAGATCCCCTCAGAATAATGCTTTGAGAAAGGCACCTGCACACCAGAAGCTCCCAGCAGTGCTGTTCCCTTCCCTGGGGTTTGATTTGGATTCAGAGGTTTTCACCATCTGGGTTTCTCTGCTTATCAAACCTGCAAATCTTGGTGGGATTTATAAAGGTTGGGGTGGGACAGGTGGTGCAGCAACAGCTCAGGCAGTGCAGCATCCCTGAGCTGAGATGGTTGAACTTTTCTATCCTCTGCCTGCCAGAGTATCTGCCACTCTCCTAGTCCTTTGTAGGAACAGCTTATTTAAATACATGCAAACTGATAATTGCTGAAAAGAACCCAACCTTTAATTTAAATCCAACATACTGGGCTGATAAAAATCCTGAATATAAAAAAATGGAAAATGAAAAAGTGCAAAAGTGAATGGCAGGGTAAGTGATGTTCTACATAAACCATTCCTTATTTTTAATTACTGATTAGGCAGCCAGATGTACATTTTGGTGAATCCAAGATATCCAGTTCCTTTTAGGTTTTTCCAAACACACTGCTTTATTTTAAGTTGTTTTTTTGGGTAGTTTTTGTCAGAATTCAACAGTATGAAGAGCAAAACAAAGGGGTTTGCTTTCTGCCTGTCATTTAGTACTGGTCTTTATTTATAGTTTATATGTTGCTCCAATAAACAATCCAGGCAGGTGTTTAATTTTTGAAGAACTAAATCCAGAATAGAATTTATTGAGTACAGTGGAGAAATTTTGCTTGTAATAAATGAGATGGGATCTTAATTTGTAAGCACAGCATTGTCCTCTTGACCTTACCTTTAGTGTTTACATCCCAACCTTTTTTTAAGGATTATGGGGCTGTCAAAAAACACCTTCTGTTTTTTTAGACCTACTCTTGTTCAGATCAAAAATTAAAATTATTAGAATGGGGAGCTGAGAGGGAAAAAAAAAAAAAAGCAAATCTAATTCTCCTTTTTCTGGTTTATGGAAAGAGAATTTAGCAGTGTGAGGCTCCAGTGTCTCGATGATGAGTCACCCTACTTTTATTATTTACCCAAGTAAAACTGTGTTACTCAGTTTCCCCATTTGTTTGTGTGGCTTTTTTTGCTGCTCGAACTGCAAAAAGGAAACATTGTTCGAGATAGGAAAATATGATAGGAAACCCCAAACCCTGAGATGTCAGAGGCCCAAAGCACTGCAAGAGCTGCTCTGAGTTCCTTTGCTTTTTTATTTGCAAGGTTTCAGGTTGAAAGCAGTTTAAGCTCCTTGGCCTTGATTAATTATTTCCTTGCTGTGGGAATATTTTCAGTTCTAATCAAACCTGTCCATAAGAAAGCTCATATTGGTCATCCATGTCAGGCTTGTTCTTGTGTTATAGCCTGCCATGGAGGTGCCACCAAAACATCCCTGGCACCACCCAAAGATGCCAATCTCTTTACCTGGCACCTTCCCAAGACCCCTGCCATTCCTCATTTATTATGGGCACTTTTCACTCCTTGCATGGTGTTCCTTGTAGAGAGCCAAAGCATTTTAGTGTGGGTTTCTTTTCTTGAGCCTTCAGGCAATGGCAGAGCTGGTTTGGGTTATTTCACACAGGAAGGTGGTACCTGGAGGTTATTTCACATAGGAGGGTGGTACCTGGGGGTTATTTCACACAGGAGGGGGGTACTTGGAGGTTATTTCACACAGGAAGATGGTGCCTGGGGGCAGGGCTGCAGCCACAGGCTCTCCAAGTCCACCCTCAGAGTCCATCCTGGTTCCTGCCCCTTCCCTGGACACAGCCATGTGTGACCCACACTTTGGTGTCATGCTCCTGCCATAAAACAATCTGGAACTCTCAATTTATTTGCACAAAGCTCCCAAGGAAGTGAAATGTGCTGGGCAAGAGTGCAGCTTTCACTCATGGCTGTGGAATGGTTACAAGTACCATGGTTGTCTTTTACAGGAAGATACAACAAATATTCCAGGAATTTACCTCAGACTCCCTGGATTATTGATGGGGAGAGGAAACTGGAGTCTTCAGTGGAAGAATTGATTTCAGAGCATCTGATGGCAGAATTCAAGGCAGACAGTAAGTCTTCAGGAGATCTCCTTCCATACATATTTTTCATCACTACTAGAAGATTCTTTTCTTGTTAATATGGGAGTATAATGGAAAAAAAATTATGTTTCTTTATTCCTCTTGTTTCCTTTCAAGTTCAACTTTATTTGGCTGTGATCTGGGAGTAATTAGATCCTTTTATCCTGCTAAAGTAGCTTCTCAGTGGATCTGATGGTGCAGATATGTTGGTTTCATGTGGTAGTGGTTTTGTTCAACCAAACTTCTTAACAGTTGGTGATTCATAGGAGGACTTGTACCAAGAAGGTTTTTGCCACAGGATCTGCCTCCTTTTGAGCCCCTCATGTTTCTGGCCATTTATTTTCCTCAGTGCAGAAAGTTCCACAGGTTAAATGTTCATCCAGGGATTGTCCAGATGAAATAATCACTGCCCATCATTTGTCATCTAACAGATTGAAATTAGAGACATAGAAGGTCCAAGGAAAAACTGCATTAAATAGTAGTTTGGAAAAAAACCTGCTACTTCCTCCTCCTCTCCTCCCAGTGGATAAATTAGTCTGGTTGTAGTAGTGCCACTCAGGCCAAGGAATTGGGAGGGCTCTTCAAGAAATTTGGGAATAAATAGGAATTCCCACAGTTTGTGAAGTGCAGCCTCCAATGTACAAAGTAGATTTTGCAAACAAGTTTAGACAGAAAATATTTCATCTTTTAAAAGCTGTAGGGAGAATTACAAATGTAAAATAAAAGCTCACCTGCCTTGTTCAAATCTGTTACAGGCTTTAACTTTAGCTCCTCTGGAAGAGAAGACGTGGATGTGAGGACACTAGGCAATGGTAAGGCTTGGGAGAGCCCTTATGCATCACAGAGATGAAATGGGTGTGTGGAGCTCCTCTGACAGATCCTGCTGAATGCCAAGTGTGTGACCAGGCATGCTTTGGAATTTTATAATCTCAGAAGTTATTCCCAAAGTCCAACAGCTTCCCAAAAAACCAGCTGGAAACAGGAGCCCTTTTTCAGTGGCCTTGACTGCATGGGAAGGCATAGTTAGTTAAAAGTACTTTGTTTTATTCACTCCCTACTTTTAAGCCATTTATGTCAGACTGATTCCTCTCTTGTTTTCTGCTGGATCCTTCAAATTCCCTCACTGCAACTGTGTGAGGGAATTGTTGTCTTTTTGAACTTGAGTCCTTTCTAAAGGTCAGCTGCTTTCCAACGCATTGGAGCTGCTGTAGCCAAGGGAGGAGGGAAAAGAAAAAGTAAAATGAGCAACTCTGTGTTTCAGTAGCTGTCTGATCTGCAGTGTGATTCTTGGCATGGCTTGTGCTGGGGATTGTCCTGGCCCTGAGCACAGAGTTACAACTCTGGCAACAGATGTTGAGCTGAGGGAGTGGGATTTAACATTGCCGTGCACCTGGGCATTGCTGTAGGTGACAGAAAATAAGCTAATTAGCTTTTTTTTTCTTATTTTATTTTTTAATTAGCACAGACTTGTACAAGATGTCTTCTGGGAAGCCATAATTTGCACTTATTGCTGATACTGGGGTTTAGTAGCCAAAAAAAGTCCCTTGTTTCTTCCCTTGCATCTGATGCTCCATCCCTGAGCCTGCCAGTCCTGTCCCTGTTAGTGTAGCAGCAGACAGTGCTCCCACCTTGCAGCCTGGCTGTGGAAATGCAGCATTAATTCAGAACAAGGTGTTTGTGTGGTTTGTTCCAGGACGGCCCTTTGCGATGGAGCTGGTGAATCCCCGCAGGATCCATTTCAGCGCCGAGGAGATGAAGAGGTTGCAGCAGGTAAACCACGTGTGCAGCACGGGCTGCCTCTCCAGCCCAGCAGCTCTGCTAACTGAGTGCTCTCTTTAACTATCACAGGCAATTAATGACTCTTCAGACAAAATACAGGTTCGAGATTTGCAGCTTGTCACCAGGTCAGTGTTCATGGTCGCCGGCGAGGGATTTCAAAGCGGCACTCGGGGAATTGGGAAGTGCTCTTGCTCACTGCCTTGTATAATTATGCTTCTGTTGAGTAAGTAATTAATTTCTTTTGTTTAGAGAGGCAATTGGTCGTATGAAGGAAGGTGAGGAGGAGAAGACAAAGACCTACAGTGCCTTGATATGGACAGACAAAGCGATACAGAGAGAGGACATCGCGTTTCTCGATGATATCAAGGTAGCAGGAGCTCTTGTTGCTCATTTAAACAGTACCTAGGTGCCCTAGGGAAGGGTTAAATACAGGCCACCCATGGGCCTACCTCTTGCTCTGTGCTTGGTTTTTGTTCTGGTTTTGTTTTTTATCATCAGGGTTTCTCTTGCTATAGGGACTTCCATACCACCCTTCCTTCCTTCACCAGTCACTCCAGCAGGACAGGGAGGTTGGCTGTCAGCAGAGACAACAAATCCTTGTGTAATGTTCACCTTCCAGGAGACCAAATCCTGGCAGAGGAGGAAATCTCCACCCCTTTGTTACCTTAATAGTGTCCTGTGTAAGTGAAAGGAGCAGAAAAGCTCTTTTGTTCTGCTCCAAAGCCATTCTCCCACAGCTGCAGCACCCTGGAGGTGGAAATGTCTATGTCAGAGTGCAGAGCCCTCAGGAAGGCTCAGCATGTGCAGGAACAAGAACTTTCTCCATATGTTGGCCTGATGGAGAAGTGGGTTCAGTTTTTGGTGTCTTGCACCATTTCCTATAGAAGCTGCCTATGAGCTCATTCTCAAAGCCATTACAGCTCAGGCAGACAAAAAACTGTTGGGAAGTTCTTCCTTTAGCTTCCCTTGCTCCTGAGAAGTTGCCTTTCACACTGCTGCCTCTCCTTTGGGAAAGGGAGTTGGGAATGAACTTTTGAAAAGACTGTTCTGAGATCTAATCTCATTTAAGGTTTTCCCCCCTCACTTTTATTTCTAGGGGGTTGGCTGTAGTTTAGACAAAGCATTTTGTGGGTGGAATTTATTTTTTTCTTCTGATTGCCCTGAGGCTCTGAGCGAGCTGCTAAATCCTGGAGTCATTCCAGCAAAGGGCTATGGAGATTTCAAGGTTATTCCTCTGTATTTGTGATTCCACTAGTTTGTGTTCATGTGGGGCCTCTGAGAGGGCTGTCCTTTTTCCTTTGATAAACTTGGAAAAAACCGGTCTTGCCTTGAGATTACTCAACTGATAACAGTAACTTAACTGATCTTTAACACAAGAGATGGGACCAGTTAGCAACACACACAGTTCCTACAATCCAGGCAGCCTTTGCACCTTTCCTCCCTCACGTTTTTGGTCCCTCCTTGCCCCAGGAGCTGAGGCTGGAGCAGAAGACGCCGCTGCGGGTGCTGCACCGGCGGCCGCTGGCCGTGCGCTGCCGCCTCATCCACAGCATGAGCAGCGAGTACATCGACCAGCACCACTTCAGGCTGCACCTCAGGACACAGGCAGGAACGTATCCTGGCACCCTGCAACCTGCCAGGGAGGGCCCAGGCAGCTCCTGGGGGGACTGGCTGGGATAAGGGAGTGGGAGAGACGGGGGTAGGATGGTTGGGATGGATGGAGATGAGAGATCTCTGAAGCCAGGTTGTGGAACTGGGGGTTCCAGGGCTCTGCTGGGAGCTGCCAGCCACAGCTCAGGGCCCAGAGAAGGAAAGAGAGAGAAGGCAAGAGCATGGTACAGAGGATGAGAGAGTAAAAGAGAGGATAAGAGTGAGGTTCCCGTTACAATACAATAAATCTTCTGTGCTGAATATTCTGATTCTCACTAACCAATCTAGTACAAGATACAAATCCTACAGCATTTACACACAGCCTATAAGAATCATTACATTACCATACTGTGTTACATTTTAAACCCTACAAACTCCTCTTTGGGCCCCTTCTGCCAAGCTGTAGGGTCTGCTCTGACCCTTGGACCTGTCTGCAAGCAGAGGGTGTTATTCCATCAAAAGGGGATCACCTTCAGCTGGCCACACCATTGTTTTCCAGTTGTTCAGTAACTGAGGGATCTCAAAGCTTGCTTTCATTTCAATCTCACTTATAGTTTCCATATTCTCAAAATCTTTTGCCAGACAATCATATTTATAAGGCTTTCCTGTTTCATCTTCCCCAGCATAAGGGGAAGCTCCCTGCTCGGGTGGCTGTGGTGTTTTGAAACCCCTGCTCCCCACAGTGGTGTGTCTGCACAATATTTGCTTTTAGGTCACAATTGTGCATTATTAAGTTTTCATTAAGTATGTGACAGATATATAAAGTTGTGCTGGTTAAAATACACTTCAGCTTTTTCTAATTAAACTGAAAAATTTTGCCTCCAAAAATGACCTCTTCCACAATATTTCATGAACTTCAGTGCAGGCTGGAGATTGCTGCTACTTAAAAGTTACACTTTTGTCCTAAAGGCACTACTCAGTTTGGAATTAAACAAAGTAAAGGTCAGCAGTGCAGTTTTTGGCACCAGAGTCAGAAGTCAGGAATTAGGTGCTCTCCTAAAGGAAAGGTATGGGCTCAACAGGATATTCACTTTTTTCCCCCTTTTTTGATTTTTTTGGTGTGGAATGCACCTCTCCTTAGCCAGAGTTTTCCAGCTACATTAAGGAGTTTGTGCATGGAGATTTTGGGAGAACAAAGCCCAACATTGGGTCCCTCCTGAACAGAACTGCTGACATCCTGGAGCTGGATGTAGAGGTGAGTTGGTTGCTGTTTGTCTTTCCTGGAAGTTACTAAGGGAGTGGCCCTGGTGAGATGCTTTCCATGGAATTGCTCTAAGTTGATCAACATTCCTTAGCACAGGATGTATTTCCTAGTGCTACTCCCCTTTGTAAATGCAGCCCAACAGAGAGTGGTGCTGCCAGGGAGTAGCAAAAGGAGTTGTGATTCTTTGGCATCTATCAAACACCAACTCTGCTGCCTTTTGTTTTCCCCTCTGCTTTTCTAGTCTGTTGATGTTGACTGGCCTCCAAGCCTGGCTGATTAACCCCTGGAGCTGGGGTGAGGAAGCAGCAGCTCCCTGGCAGCAGCTGGTGACCAGACACTGTGCAGGACCTGTCACAGCCTGGGTGCCAAGGGTGTCCCTGGAACACTGGGGTCGTGGTGATCTACCAGAGGATACCCTGGGCACCACTTCACACACTCAGCACCAGGTAGTGCTGGTTCAGTCTCAAGCCTTACTTTTATTTCTTCTGTACATAAAAAGGTTTTGGGGAGCCAATGTCTATAACCCTCCATCAAGCCAGGTTTTAAACTCTTTTTCTCTTGGATCCTACAGCTTTCCTTGTGTGGATGCAGGTAACACTGAGTTATCTGAAATCCACCCCCAACTTTTCCTGACACTGCTTTTTTTTTTGTCAGTGGCAGTAGAGATAAACAGATTTGTCTCTCAGAGTGCTTTTCAAAGGGGAAAGAAAAAAAGTTTTCCAAGGAAAACTTTGCACTTAAAACCAAGATTTTCTCATTTAAAACCATTGGGGATGCTTCCTAGAAACAAGAGTTGAGGCTTCCTCAGCCCTTTGAGGAGTAGGAATTCCCCAGTGAGTCACAATGCACAAAAAGACTGGGAACTCCTGGTGGGTGATGGGAATGTAAAGAAAAACAAGAAGACCAAGAATGTCAACGAGCAGGCAGAAACAGGAGGTACCACAGGGTGCTGGTACTGAGAGAGAGATAAAAACCTCTGATCTAGCAGCAGAATACATTTCTTCTTGTACCTCACCTTGGATGGATGCCTGGAAGAGCTGAACACAGCCTAGGAACTGGAATTGGGAAGATCTGAGGTTTTCTTTGGTTATTTTAAATGTTTCCTACTAAGCACCACCAACGTCTTTAGGAAGTCATTTTTTATACTAGTATCATGTCAATCCATTTGGGAGGTGCTTCCCTGAAGTACAGAAGAGTTAAACTATCAACAAGAAATTAAGGTTTGCAATTTCAGAGCTCTTTGTTAACATTTTGGGGCTAAAGAGGGTAACATTTGCCAAGACAAGCCACTGTGTGGGGACAGGGAGGATGACTGGGATGTCTTCCCTTGAATTCAGTGATGCTACAACAGCTCCATGAGAGCTGGAAGCTCTAAAAGTGTTAATAAATACATTTTAAAGGAGCTCCTTTAAGCTCTGCCTGTGCTGGGCTGTCAGAACTTGTGTCTGTAACATAAGTAATTCAGAAGCTCCTGTTTTTCTAACACAGAAATTTGATTCAGACAAAAATACTATTTTTGGTTTTAATATTAAAGCTCTTATGAGCAACACATTCCATGAGTAGTTCTCAGATAATAATCTGCAGCCAGGAAGGAAATGTCATTAATGATGGAAAACTAAAGAAACTGAATTCAGAAAAAAAAAAGGGAATTTCATATCTGTGTGATTTCTTAGAACTCACAGTGAGCTAAAATACAATTTATAAGTTCCATAATCTACAAGGGAAAGAAAAAAATGTAAACAAGGCTGTGCACTGTGGACACAACAGGCGTGGGAAGAGCTGCTCCAAGGGGAAATGGAGCCAGAGGGGGAAAGGGCTGCCAAGGACACACAAGGCTCTTCCCTGTGCAGCCTCCCAAACTCCCAGGCTGGTTATTTTTATGGGAAATCTGAAGTATCCAAATGTGGGGAGGGTGGAAGCTGATATGCAAATATCCCTAAGCTCTTGAAGCAGCTCCTGGGCACCAATCAAAGGCAGAAATGAAACTGAGAAATGTAATCTGGGGGGCTGAACTTTGTTTCCAGTCCAGTTTTGCAACCATCACACACTGAATATTGCAGCAATAATATTCATGGCATACTTGGGCCTTCAGCTGATTTTTAGGAGTATTTTTGTGAGTGCTCAGACTGGGTGTTTGAGAGCCAGATTCCATCTTGTATTTCCCCAGCTGGACACGTCTAATGCCTCCCCCTGCATTTTGGTTTTGCATCAGCTCAGCTGGGCCTGGAGAGAGCTGGACTGGCAGCACAGCTCAGCCAAAAGTATCTGTGCCCTGATCCCCTCTGCCTAAAAACCCAACAGCTCTGCCCCAAAACCTGCCCAGGCACATCAGCCCTCACATGCCTGAGGTTTTATAGCAACAGGGAGCAGAAAATACCCCAAAAAAGCCCAGGATAAGCAACCCAGAACCTACCTTGTCACTTTTCCCTGCCTGCCCGTGGTGAGGGACGTCACAAAGCTGAGGAGCTGCAGAAGCTGAGCACTTGGTATAACCAGTTTCTTTTTAATTACCAAACAACTCGTTTACAAAGGAAACCAGAACTCTGAAAATATTTAATTATACAGTAAAAACAAATTATACTACAAAGAGCTTTATAAAGTGAGCAAAGAGTTTTCTGAAGTTAGCAAAATGTTTACATTTAATATACTTAAAAATGAGAACTTCAAAAAAAAAAAGAACTTAATAACACGATTCAAATTGTCTGTGTATTTGTCTGTGTATTTCTTTGGCCTTTCTATTGCTTAGGAGTGTGGAGGAGAGGTGTAGAAGTGAGGAAAAACTGCTTTAAAACAGTTTTCAGTTTGTTGTGCACCTGGAGTCAGGGGAAGCAGTTTCCAATGCTCACCTGACTGATGGAACTCCAGCAGCAGCACTGGAGTGCTCCCAATGCAATGGATTCCTGCAGGGAAGGCAGCCCTGCTTTCCTGAAAGCCACAGAGGGGTTCTGGAGCACCTTTCCTTGTGTACAACTCTACATCTCAAGTGGCTTGTTTGATTTGGGGGGTGGGTTGAGGACAAGTTGTTGCTTTTTTTTGTTGTTGTGCTCATAGTGCAATTTTACATCACCAAAAGATGACAAGGGGGACCTTACCTGCCCTAAAGAGCAGCTGTGTCCCTTAGAAATACTCAGACATTTCCCTGTGTTGCTTCTTAAAAAAATAACAGCATAATAAAGTTTCCAAGGCCAGAGTGTCTGACCCAGCCAGGTACCTCCAACTGGAGGTGTCAGGAACAGCTCCTGCTCAGGCTAAGAGCAAAGACTGGGAATCAAGTGGGTAGGAAGAACTTCTGGTCCCTGATACAGAGGACAGAGGAGTGGTTTTAATTAGTACAGATTGATATGGCTTTAGAAGTTGTTAACAGAGGTGAGGCTGCAGCAGGGCAGCCTCTGGCTTTGCCCTCCTGGGAGGGGGTGGTGCTGGGGAGGCAGGACCTGAGCCTTCTTTGAAGCAGTCACTTGCATAGCAGGAAACTGCCAGGATACCTGAGGAAAGAGTAAGTAAGGGGATACTCTGGCTCCAGAGATTCCTGCCTTTCCAAATCTCACTCACATGGCAGCTGCACACACACACACACAAGCTGCAGAGCAGTATCAGCTCCATTCCTAAAGCTACAGGGGCATGGCTTGTGAGATTGTGCAGTCTGGCTGGAGTGCAGACAAGTCCTCACTTTCTGTTCCTTGTCTTGTGCAGTGATTTCCTTTACAACAGAGCTTTTACAACTATTTAAAAACTCAAACCTTCCGGTCTTTTTAAATATATCTAACAATGACATAGTCATTAAAAAAAATTTATGAGTAAATTTGCCTTCAAAGCAAACGGAGTGTGGTGACAGTGTGGAAAATCAATACACGTTCTCATTTTAGGAGAAGAATATTTATAGAAAGGAGGTTAAAAACCCAAATCTTTCAAGTAAGTTGAGCAGAACTCAGGTGCCATTCATTAGACATGACTGAATTAGAGTGCTCATGTGCAGGGTTTTTTTCCTAATTTCTGTACTATCAAAATTTAAATTTAATTTCTATAGCAAAAATGGCTATTTCAAAACAACCCTGTGAAGTACTTGAAATTTTAACCCTTCTGAAGATGCCAGCTTTTACAGTCCCCAAAGGTAAGGAAGTTTAAGTGTTAACAGTTCCCACTTCCAAAAATATGTCTACTATAAGATACAGAAACCCCAAACCCTACTCCCACCTCCCTCTTTAGGGGCACCACTGTGGGCTGCAATAAATAACCTTTAAGTTATAACCTGAAACTTGCACGGCAACATTCTGAAAGAGAAGAAAGCAGGGACTCCAGAAGGGTAAATGACATAAAAGACTCCTCTCCACGCAGCAGCACCGCGGAGCTTTACGCAGGCAGCGCCGGCTCACGGGTGATAGCTCTGCAGGATGTTATCGAAGGGGAACGACTGGTAGAGCTCCTCGGCGTGGACAACGTCGGTGTCGTAGAAGTGCCCGTCGGGCAGGCCGCCCTGCGGGCCCATCCTGGGCTCGCCCAGCCCCTCCGCGTCCATGAAGCCGTAGGCGGGCTCGGCCAGGCCGGGCTGCGCTGAGGGGAAGGCGGCTCCGGGCCCGGCCGGGGGCAGCTGGAGCGGGGGCTGCTGCCGCTGGCTGCCCGCGCCCAGCGCGGCGCTGAAGCGCTCCAGGCTCAGGCTGCCGCAGCTCATGTCCTCCGTGTCCATGGCCAGCCCGGAGCCGCCGGGCAGGCCCTGCGGCAGCTCGGTGCCTGGCAGCCCCGCGGCGCCCAACCCGTTGGTGCTGCCGAAGGCCCGGAAGAAGCTCGAATCCTTCTCGTCGGGCCAGGCCAGGGCGCTGCCGTCGGGGAAGGCCGGCAGCGAGGCGCTGCCCTGCGGCTCGGTGCTGAAGCTGCTGCCGTGCTGGAGGGAGCCCAGCGCCCAGAACGGGGTGTTCAGCAAGTCCTGCTTGCTCGGCCCCGCCGGCGCCTGCGAGCAGCTCGCGTACAGCTGGCTCGGGTTGGACAGGGCTCCCAGCCCCGGGGACATCGTCAGCGCGGAGGGAAACACGTTGGGTTCTACGGAGAGAATGCCGCTTTTTAGGGGTTTTGTTTTGTTTTTTCAAATTACAAGTGGTAAAAGGCTAAGGAAAGACAGCAAGATTGCACGGGTGTTCTCACTGTCTATTTGCTTCACTGCTGTCCAGGATGGACCCCAGGGTTATGGGCAGCAGCAAGAGAGCTGCTTACTGTCACAGGCATGTTTTCTGAAAAATCCTTTCCTTAGGATTTTTCCTCCTG
>JAHXMQ010012337.1:24615535-24737346 GCA_020466415.1 Ammodramus savannarum pratensis
ATATATATCATAAAATAATAAATCAAGCCTTCTGAAACAGAAGGATTCTGGAGTCAGATCCTCATCTCTTCCCTCATCCTCAGACCCTTGTGAACACGGTCACAGCTTACTTCACCCCCCTATGGCCCATAATGAGGGTGACACAAAGAACTGATAGCTTGAAGTTTGTACAGTCAGAAGCATCACTGTCTTACAGGAAGAAAGCCTCAAGAGATTAGAATTTCAAGCAAAGAGAGGGCACTATCTTATTAAAGCACTGTCAGACTGCAGGCAAAAACCTACCTTTCTTAATTGCCTTCCCCTCAGGAGTGACCACAGGGAATGGGGCTACCTTGGGCCTCTCCATCGTGCTGGATCCTGTGATGGAACACAACATGAGTGTGCAGCATTTACAGGGAACAGCTCCAGCTAAATAAGAATATTTTCCTTACCACAGTCCTGTATGAGCTTCTGCCAAGCCAACGTTGATCTCTGCCTTTTTGCTTTGTTGCCATATGGATCTGGAGAGAAAGGAGCGGAAGGGGAAAGTTGCATTTCTCTTTAAGGAAGGTCTAAAGGAGCTCCCTAGTGGCACAAAGCTGTAGTAGGAATTATTTGAAGGAAAACGTTTGCAGGCATGGCAGCACTAACCAACCATGCCAGTGTCACCCAGCAGTAATTCTGGTAATTTCACTGGAAGAGGGAATAACTGACTGCTCTAACTTTTAAACCCCAAACTCCACTGTGCTGAAGCAGCGCTGTGGATTTCCTATGAATTAAGCCACCACCATGAGTCCTGCATTGACCATGGCTGTTCAGAAGCTCATCCCATGGCTGGAACCATACCCTTTTCATCTGGCAGGTATCTGAAATCCATGGGCTCGCTGACTTCCTGGTCCGAGGGCCTGCGCAGCTGCATCTTCACGGTGACGGGCTCGGAGATGTCCCTGAGGAACGGCGGCGTCCGGAACACAATGGCGACCTGGCGGTGCACGTCGGCCTGGGAGAAGGAGCCCTTGGCCTCCCAGTTGTCCAGCACAAACCTCACTTCTATGTCATCTACGCCAGGAGAAACAGAAGATGCTTGTCAAGCTGGAAAACTGAGAACTTGCAGCAGAAAGAAGAGGGAGCAAAGTGAGGAGCTGAGATCCCATGAACCACCCAGCTCCAAACCCAAACCACTCTGGGGTGTGTGCTGAAGGGCTTCAGCCCCCCAGCAGGAAAATGCTCATGGAATGTGTCCATTTGGGAAAAAGGGAGAGACAAAACCTAGTCCAGGTTACCTTTCTGGACTTTGTCACACAGCAGAAATATTTCGTCTCCTCCTTTGACACTTCCACAGTTCTTGTTCACACGACAAATCCTCAATTCTGCGGTGTTGGGAGCTCCTGGAAGCAAGCACGCAGATTTAATGACCCAGAATTGCTGGGACTTCAGAGTGTGACACCCTGAAATCCACACAAAGCAATTTCCTCCATACAGGAAATTCAGCAGCAGGGTCTGACATTCCATGATCCTACAGCTTATCTCCAAACACAAGACAGCAGCACTGCTGTGCCACCCACTCCCTAACCATGGTAGAGCAGTCCTAAATACTTCCCCCACTGAGGTGGTTGTGCTCAGCCCCTCTGCCCTTCAAGCTGCAGAATTCAAAGCAGTTCTGTGGGTGACTGATTACCTGGTACAGTCACACTTCTCTGGAAAGAGCTGGGCTAGAAAGTCAGGAGAATTCCCCTCTCTGAGCATCTGGCTGCAGTTCTATTCCCCGAGCTGCCTGGCCATCCAGCCTCTCCTCTGTTCCCCTCTGCAGGTGTCCAGGAGCAGCTTCATCATTTCACACCTTCACCGAGGGCAGCAGGTTCACCCCAAAGCACTCAAACTTCCAGCTCCAGACCATGGCTGTGCAAGAACAGCCCTCAGGACAGCTGAGGATGGAGAGCTGCCTCCCTCCCAGCATGAATTAGCCCCCACTGAAGGCTGCACAATCTCATGGCTATAAGTGACTCCAGTGGGATGGAGCCACGCTCTGCCTTGTGGTGTCTGGCTCCATTCTGGAGCAGCAGCTCCAAACACTTTTAAAATGTCTGGAATGATCCAGCTGGTGCTGCTTGGACACCATGGAACTGATCCTCCATGAGGCTCCACCACCACAGGCTCCCCATTCCAGACACAGAGAAGGAACACAAAAATCAAAGCTCATGGTATCAACCTCAAAAAAAAAAAAAAAAAACCCAAACAAAAAGCCAACAAACAACCAACAAAAACCAAACCAAACCAATCTGCTTTAGACTCTCAGTTTGAATCCATTCCTACCCAAGTACAGCTGGACTACACCTAGAGCAGAGCTCTGGTAACCTCTCACCAGTCCCCATTAGGCAGTTCCTATCTGCAGTTCTACTGTCACTATTCTAGTAGGAGCTCAGCCCCATGCGCTACATGACACACACCACTTCATTTGCTGAATGAATCAGAACCCTTCCAGGGAGGGGAAACCAAACAAACCCAAAAACAGCACAGGGCCATGTGATTGGCAGTGTCACAGTGAGCTCTTCACAGGAAGGGTAAATTAAGAATTGTGAGGAAAAGCCTAATTTTACCATGTTTCACTTCTGTGTGCTTGAATGGCACTCAATAGCAGAGAATCAAGGAGTGGTCTGAGTTGGAAGGGACACTAAAGATCATCCATTTCCAACTCCCCTGCCAGGGGACAACTTCCCCTATCCCAGGCTGCTCAGAGCCCCATCCAGCCTGGCCTGGACACTTCCAGGGATGGGGGAGCCACAGCTTCTCTGGGCAGCCTGTGCCCTGGTACAGTCACATGTCTCTGGAAAGAGCTGGACTAGCTATGAAGGATGAGAAAGTGAAGAAAATACTGGATTTGAAGTGTCCAAGCTGGCTTCCATGGTACTTCTTTGCTCCTAATCTGAGCAGATCTGTGGAGGCTCAGAGCCCAGAGGTGCCCAGCCTGGCTGTAGGACAGAGCAGCTCTAAGCAGGCTGACACCTTTAAAAGCAACTAGGATGTGAAACTGAGCAGGGCTGTTCTTTACAATGTGTGGTTGGGTTTATTTACAGAGCTGCTACATTACAGGGAGGGCTCTGGGTGTCAGAGCTGCCCACAGACACCCAGCACCACCCCTGCTTCCCCCACAGCAGCTCTGCAGGTTCTGACATCAGCCCACCAGCTGTAATCATGATTTGGCACATTTCTAAATGGCAGCTGAGGCAGAGCTGCAAATCTGGTGCATCACAGTTTTTTATCTCAGCCCTGCTTTATTTCAGTGCAAGGGTTCTCAGTGACACAATGCTAGCAGCTCCAGCTTCTAGATCATTCTGGAGGAGACTCTAATTATATCAGAGCCATCTGAGTTCATACTCAGCATACTCACAATGATTTGTGCCCACATCACACAATCCTAACAACTTCAGGAAACGCAGATTCATTTTATTCAGTACTTTCTGCTAAAATGGATGTCAAATATTTAGCACGGAAATGCTCATGGTGCAGAAATTAAAAACGCTGCAGGAAAGTTTTTCAGGATTAAGAGTTCTTTTGCTACTCTGCTTCCAGAGAGGAGTCCAGCAGACACTGGGGGGCTAAAATCTTCAGCTGCTGATGCCCTAGGGATGTCCAGTTTTGTGGAATGTGGAAAACAGTGCCAAGAAGGAGTGTCACATATTCTGCACCCTCCTGGGTGACCAAGGACTCCTCCATTGCCCACCTGTACATGGAACAGCCACCAACCAGGACACAAAAGGCCTTCAGACAGTTTCCCATTGGCATAAATCTCTCCTGCAGGTTACATTCCAGAGCCCTCACAAGGCAAAGGCAAGCTCCTCAAGGGCACAAACAGGCTCCAGAGGACTCTTAGAAAGCAGATCAGCCTTGAGGCAGCCATCCATCTCACTGCTATCACCTGAATCACTTGGCACATCAGGCAAGGGCCTTTCCTTGCAATCACTGCTGCTTTGTGTGAACAAGGGCTGGAAAAACACCTGGGTGTGAGTCCAGGAATGCCATGGACAATCCTCACTCTGGCTGGCCAACATTTCACCCTGAGATGTACGCTCACTGTGCCTTGCCATGGGACACTCATGCACCTGGCAGTCCCAAGCCACAGAAGCGACTCAGAGCTGGCACAGACCTCAGGAAGAGAAAGAAGCCGAAGAGAAAAGAAAAAGGAAAGCAAAGAAAGCCATGTGGCTGAGCCATTGGTACTCACTGTTGTCGTAGATGGGGTTGGAGATGAGAGGAGGCAGGGCTATGCTGTAGTTGCCATGCTCATCAGGGAGGAAGGCCTGGAAGCAGAGCCGCACCACGTTCAGGTCGTACTCGTCGATGTTGTGCAGCTGCTCCTCGGGCACTGCAGGACACACAGCACCCAGGTCAGGCACAGAGCCAGCACCAGTTCACCAAACTGGGGGTGAGCCCTCACCAGTACAAGAGATGGAGCTGCCCAGCTGGACAGGGGCTGCATGAATTAATCCCTTGCTCGCACAATTGATACTGAAGCCTTTCACACCTTCTCTGCACCCAACAAGGCTCAGCTGTCCGAGCTCTCCAGCTGTTCCTTGTGCCTGGGTTCCTCACCTAGCCTGCCACAACAGTTTCATGTAGCTATAGCTTAAAAGCAATTTTTTATTCTTCTTTGTGGTGATAAAATTTACAAAATTAATGTTGCTGCCCAAGAGAAATACTTTGGTACAAAGGGATCCTAGGGTCCCATTAAAGATTTTCTTTGGCTACATGGTATCATTATTTTCCTCTGGAGACCGAGATGGAAGAAGAGTCAGAAGACAATTCCTGAGGCAAGAATGAAGTTGAAACAACAGAAACCATCTCCCCATCACCACCAGCAGTGTCACAGCTGTACCTTTCAGAGCAGGGATCAGTGGAGCCATTGGGATACAGACTTGTGACACAAGAAGGAAAGCCTTGCTGGAAAGGATCCATTTCCTTACATATCCCTCCCAGCGTAAAGCCCAGCAATGCATAACCCAAACTCAGCATTTCAATTCTGTTCACTCCTTATTTTAATTAATTACAAGACACAGGGCCTGGGGTATCATTACTGAACATTTCATGTATTCCCAGCTTAGTGGACAATTCTGGGAAGAGCAGCCCCCTCGGAATTTGACACTTTCCTTTCAGGTGTGACACTAAACCATTATGTTGGCATTCAATGCTAGTAAAAATGAAAAACTGGCTTAATTTCACTGAAGTACTGATAATTAAAATAATTGCAAGTGTTTCTGTCTCCCCAAACCCCTCCCAGCAGCAGTGCAGCTGTTCCACACTCCTCACAGTCACCCAAAGCCAACATATGCCAAGCCACCACATCACCAGCTCTCCACTCTCCTCCTCTCCCTTTCAAAGGGCTCTTGCAAGAGTAGAAGATTAAACGTGGCTGTGATAAGCAGCCTGGGGACCACACTGTACTGATTAGATTGCCTGCTCTGACCTTTAGCATTTATCACTGGCTCAGGTCCCCACCCTGCCACGAGTGGGATTCCACAATGCCCACTTGAGTGACTTCTTCCTTTTACCTTTTGATAAGTGTGAAATTGCAAGTGTGATGAGCTCAGAATACTTTCCACTGGGCACTCTGAGTCCTTCTGGTGCTCTGAATATCAATTTCTCCTGGTCTCTGGTGCAAAGGGAAATCAAGTCACCTTTCCCCTTTCCAAGCCTGTGATCTGCAGTATCTCAAGGCAAATACAGCAGTGAGTACAAAACTGAGCAACAGCTGTGGGATCTTCAGAAGTGCTGAGCCCAGGGGAGCACTGTGCAGGTTGGTGCTGGCTGTGCCACCAGACACACACGGTTTTATGCTTTAATGCCCTTCCTTAGCTCACCTGCTACCCTGAAAGAGGATCTTTAGGAAATGGGTCTGGAACAGACAGCTCCTCAGCCTGACCTGGATTTGGCTGACCCCACAGCCCAGCTGCCTCTGGGTACAGCTGATTCAGGGAACACAGAAGGAAAAGTGCACCTCCAAAGGGCACCTTGCAGAAGGGCTATCAGGAGAGCAGCTCTAATCCATGCCCTGACATCAAGGCCAGTTCCCAAGGACACCCTGACATGAGGGCTCACATTCCTGTTAGCCACTGGTGACCATCTGGGTCCCTGCAGAGAGCCAAGGGGTGCTCACACCTCAAACCTGTTCACAATCAAACCAAGGACACAGATTCAGTACCTTTGCCTGAGTAAGCTGCCTGGGGGTGGAGGCTGAGCACGAAATCTGGATCTGGCTCCTGACCCTGAAGCCAAAGTGAGGACATTGTGCAACCAAGGCCCTCTCTCACGCTAAAGGAGCCTCAGCCCCGCTCTGGGCCTTCCACAGGGAAATGTGACTCTTGCTCAGAAACATCTAACAGCAGACTCAAGCCCAAGAGTACTCTACAAAAGCAAGAATACTCTAGATATGGAGAGCATTAGCAATGCTAATGTTCAAATGATGTCATTTCCTCTGCCACAAACTTGCGCAAATTCCCAATAAATCTGTCCAACACCTGACACAGGAGTGGTGTGCCAGGAATGGCAAGGGACAGAATCACTGGGTACAGCTCATTCTATTGCAGCAAAACCACTGCTCCTGATTTGCACGTTTGCATAAACCATTTAATACAATCTTTAAAAATCTGGGGTTTGAAAGAGGAAGCATTCAGTCAAGAGTGATTCCTCTTGAGCTATTTTTAACCCCACAAGAAGAACATAACAGTGCAAGAAAAGGAGAACAAGACAGCTGCAACTCCATCTTGTGATGACACGCTTCAAAAAAGAGAGACACCAGATTCCATGTGCATATGAAGAAGCACACAGCTTTCACCGATTTCAAAACAAGACAACCATCCAAACAAAACAAAATGCTGTTATTTTTAACAAACATCTAATCCTGCTCCCTCTGAAGTCCATTTGAGAGCAGTCACTGCCTTGGAGTGGATGCTGGCTGACACCTTGGGAATATTAAAAGCAAACAAAGCCGGGGCAGACAAACAGCCTGGGTAACGCCCGGAGCGCAGCCGGGTGGAGGATGGCCATGTCACCCCATCTTATTCCACCAGCTCCTGTGCAGAGGGACAACACAGGGGTTAAACCTGACAAACCTGCAGTCATTAAAGTTAGGAAACGCTGTCGAAGATTTTGGGAACGCTATGTACTGGAGAGGAGGAGCAGCCACCCCACCAAGCCAGCAGGACTGAAACCGGGGGCATCGCAGGGAAGGAAAAACATCATCCCATGTGGCACCTTGGGGGCACAGGTGTGGAGAAAAAAGGCTCCAACACAACATAAGAACAAAAAAAAACAAAAAGGGAAGGAGTTCTCTGGTTTTGGCAAGGGTTCAACTTCCTCTTCTGACTGCTGCTCGCTGTGTGGTACCACACCTTAGCGTCTTCATCTGGATCCAGCTGAAAGAGCTGGAGCCCAACCAAAAGCATGGGTATATTCCTGTGATGGCCCAGTCTAATTACAAAAAATAGCCTTCACCTGGCAGAAATCCTTTAACTGTAGTTATCTCTGCACACAGGAACACATGAAGGACTATTCATAAGCTTTACAAGGAGCTTTCAGAAGTAACTCAAAGAAATTAAAATTATATTTTAAAAATAACTAAAATTCTAAGATAAATTTGGACTACGATATCAAAAAAATTGATTAAAATACCAGCAGCAGCATGATAAAAGAAATCCAACCCTGCTCACCAAGATTCTGGCAAGAGGATTGCAAAAGGAGTACCTGCAGTCATGGCCAAACCCAGAGAGGATTTGCTGTTCATCTGGAACGGCACTACAATCACCAGTAAATAATTTCATTATAGATCTGTTTACAACTCTTCTGAACAAAATGCTGGTTTCTCAGCTTTACTAAGTAATTACCTTGGAAATAATTCCCTAATCCATTGTCTGCTAAGGTGGGAAGAGCCCAATACAGTCCCAGTGTGGGCAAACCACCCCACGTGAGCTGAACTGTGAACTCCTTCCAACCTGAGCTGACTGATCCAGGCAGCTCCCAGGCATCAGGTTTGGGCTGTCCTGTCTCCAAGATTTTGTCTCTAAAATCCAGAGATACCTTGCTGGGATTCCACTGAATTCCACTGAGAAGCTGCTGGATTTGTTTCTGTAACACAGAATTGGAGACTTTCTGGGTTCAATACACCAAAGTGCAAGTCCAAGTTTGGACACAAAATTAAAGATGCTGGTAATGTCAGGCATACTGTTTATTAATTTCTAATTATAGTTTTATTGATTTTTTAGTATTTCAATAGCTTTCAACATCCAGCAAGGCCAATGAAATGCCACTTATATAATTAATTTAATGGGGGGTTAAGGGCTCTGATGTTCACTCATGAAGTGATGCATCAGGGAAAGTGGAAGTTTATTCTGAACACTGAAGAGAATGATCAAGGGTTTGGTTTTTTGACTGATAACACCTATCAAACAGCACATACCTCACACAGAGCCCACCATCCAGCTAATGATGTCACCCTTCTGGAGTGGGCAGCACTGGAGGCATCTCAGCTTAACCTGCATGGAAACTTCCAGGGCAGTGTGGTGTGACACCGTCAGAGAGGGGGCTCTGTGGAGAGCACAGCTCACCCTGCTGCAAAGGGACATCCTGTGACCTTCCCCTGTCACTGAGGGGCTGCAGGGCCACATGAGATGTCAAAGAGAATGACCTTCCACAAGTTAAAACATCCCAGAGATCACACCTCATTAATAATCATCACACATCACTCCCCACATGTGTGGGGAACACACATCATTAATAATCATCATGAGTTGTTTCTCTCTTACGCAGATGAGGGTTTTTAATTTAGGGATATGCTGGGAGCTCAGTTTCATTTAAGGGATGAGACAGAAGTGGTTTGCCTGCAGGGTTTTGCTCCTGGAGTACAAAGATACCCCCCTTGGCCCTGATACCGACTGGGCAGTCTAACTCGGCCCATGCCCGAGGTTTCGCTGCCAAAGGTGGCTCTGCCCAACCTTTCCAGCACTGCTCAGGCTGGCTCAGCTCTCATGTGGTGAATCAGATCAAGGAACTGGTCTGGCTCACAACTATCTTGCCAGAAGGGAAGAGGAAAAGGCTTGTTTGCAGCCAGCTGGTTCCCACGACAGGCAGCCCTGGTGCAAGGGAATCGGTGGAAGCAGAGCTTCTTTCAGGGCTGCTGCTGATTTACACCAGGCAAGGAAATGGGCTGCAAGCCACAGGTCCCTCTTGGTGCCCAGGAGGGTCCATTTCAGACCCAGTTTATCCCCCCAGCCTGTGTCCCTGCTGTGCTGGGGTAGCCTTTTACTAACACTTCCCAAGGGGCAGGATCATGGAATAGTCTGGGCTGGAAAAGACCCTAAAGCTCATCCAGATCCACCCCCTGCCATGGGTAGGGACACCTTCCACTGTCCCAGGTTACTCTGAGCTCCATCCAACCTGGCCTTGGACACTGCCAGGGATGGGGCAGCCACAGTTTCTCTGTGGGCACCCTGTGCCAGGGCCTCAGCACCATTAAAGAACTGCCTCTGTATATCCAACCTAAATTCCTCTCTTTCTGGGAATCCATTATGCCTTGTCCTATCGCTACAGTCCCTGATGAAGCTGGGAACAACGGGAGGGAAGGACTGTGGCAGCACTATGTTTCTTCTCCTAATACACCCACACCTGTTGTATTCTACTGAGATCCACAAAAGGTAATTTTCAATCAATTCTGCAGAAAAAAGAGAAACTTTTATCTGTACCTTGAAACAGAATGTGCATCAGCAACACCCATTTTTCAAGAAGCAAAATGTCAGTGAGTTGGTGAGTGAAAACAACTAAAATTCAGATGCCATTCTACAGTCAGTCAGTAAATGCCCAAACTTCAGTGGATACATTTCCCTGGTTTACAGAAGAAAGAAATGCAGGGGAGGCAAATGGCCTGGCCAAGGGAAGAACTGGAAATACAAATTACAACTTTCAAAACTCAGCACTTGTTTTGCCTAGATAATGTTTCTCTGGTTTCCTTTCCTGTTTTAAGTTCAGTGTGAAAAAGGTGAAGTTGGAACAGATTTAAACAAGTGTATCCATCATCCTCTGTACATTCCTGATACCTTTCTTTAGCAGTTTCTGTTTCTATCATAGAAAAAACAAAGAACTCAGCATATTTGTCTTGCTAGCTGGTAATTTTCCTTTTTAAACAATTTGAAAGGGGGCTGTCCTTTATTATTAACACATGCATTTTGGAATGAGCGGAAAGGAGCATTTGCATGAGAGCAGAGGAACAAAGGGCTTCCCAAAGCTAAGCCAGGGCCATGCCACCATCAGGACACGCAGCTTCCCTTGAGTGGCTTTGCTCTGTGCCCCTTCAAAAGCTGATGAGATTCACTACTACAATGTTACACTTCAGGATGTAACTGGGGGGCTGCACATTTGTGTTAATACAAGAAAAGAAGCTCAAAGCTCCTTGTGATGTCCGAGGAGATCGTTACAGCAGACACCTTCAACCCATTGCCAAGAGCTGCTCACGGAATCCATGAAACTCCACGAAACTCCCTGTGGAGCTGGCAGAGGTGGAGAGGGGGATGCTGAGGACAACACAGGAGAGCAGCGGCAGAGGAGAGGGGGTTTCTCATGGAAGCAGAGGTGGAGGAAGCTGCAGAGGGGCCGGCGTGGGCAGGGCGAGGGCGTCACGGCACGGTGACGAGCGCAGGGTCAGCCGCCGGCGGGCGGAAAGAGGAAACGCAAAGGAAACGCTGCGGAGGCACAGCAGACGTGCTGAGGTGTGGGCTGCAGGGGAGAGCCTAAAAATGAACTGCACGCTCCTCAGCACGAGCAGCTGCAAAGGAGCAGGAAGACTGAGCCAAGCTCCAGGGAAAGTCAGGTTATCCCCGCTGATAAAACCGCCTGGAATTCAGGGATTCTCACTCCGAGACAGGTCGGGTTTTTGTGCTGCCGTGCATTTGGCAAGAAAAAGGTCAGTCCTCTGTAACACTGCACTGAGTACAGTTTTTCCATAATTTAAAGAAAACATTTAGGGCTTTTCCTCATTGACAATTAACTCCAGTTGTTATTAACTCAATTGTTGTCTCTATGTCAAGTCACACCCACTCACAAAAGCTCTTAACTGAAAACTGGCTCTTCTTTTAATTTGAGTTGGCTGTACATCAGACAGTGCATGGGAAGACAAGGATATGGCACAACTCAACAGCTCCTAAAAGAAAACAAACACCATAGAAAGCAGACATGGACCAGCTCCACTGGAGGAGTAACTCTGCTCCTTCGATGCTGTGCTATTTGTATCATCATCATCACCATCATCATGCCAAGGAGTCCCAGTTGCATGTTAGGCTTACACTGTGCCCCATTTCCCTGGAGTGCTCAGAGATGAGAGACAAAAGAGAATTCTTGAGATTGTTAGAAGGCTAAAATATATGGCATGTGCTTTGGGAACTCAACAGATCACAACCACAGTGTGGAAACAGCAATTCCCTCTCTGTCAGACAAGGCTAACACAAGAGGAGCAACCTGATTGAAGTCATCCATCCTATGCACACAGCTCCTACAGCCTGTGCTGAACTTCACCAGGGAGAAATGCTGCCAGCCAACACTGGGAGTTCACAGGGAGACAGCCTTACACAGATGCACTGGTAGAATGACTCTGATACACAACAGTGATCTGCAAACAAGTTCCCATCACCCAGGGATTCCAAGGTAGGCATCAATTGTTTAGGGTCAATACTCAACTTCTCTTCCCCAAAAGGAGGCTCAGGACAAGGAATGCTTGTTCCAGAAGAAAGTGGGAAAGAAAAAAGAAAAGCCTACCACAGCCCACAAGCACCCTGAAGGCTCGTTTTCCATGAAGTTCCTTTGATGATGTCATACAAGAAATGAGTAACACCAACTCGCGACCTGCTCCAGAATGTCTCTGAACAGGGCAGTCAGATGCTTCTCTGAAGACACAGAGGTAAAGCACAATGCAGGATGGATTCAACACAGCCTGCACAATCCTGGAAAATGTACCAACACTCCTCTGACCTTAAAAAACAAACTAAATCCATACATAAAACTCTCAACCTTGTCAAGCAGTGAACATTTGCGGCGATTGCTGCTTGCAAAACCCTGTTCTGATCAACTAAATAAACACATAAAAACATTCCTGTCACTAATTCTGTTTTATTAGACCTTGGTCCCAGGCCTTTCTAGGCTCTGCTCAGCGTGGGACTGCCCTGGAGGCCACTCTCAAGTGGCTCTGCTTTGTGCTGACATGTTACCATGCGCCTGAGGGCAGTGACACAGCTGGGGATTGCCAGCAGCCCCTTCTCAGCACAGCCCCTGCCCAGAGCAGGCTCTCCCCTGTGTGTCACCCAGGCAGGCTCTCCCCTGCTGCCAGGGCAGCAAAGTGGCCACATCCACTGCTACACTGGTGAGAAGCAGCCCAGGATCTGCCTGGATTCTACTGAGCTCAACTTTCCGTGATCGCCCAAAATTTATTAGTGGATGTGGAGTCAAGTGTCAACAACTGTAAAAATCTACTTCCTTTTAAAGGAAAGTTCCCCTTTCATTGTTTGAAATCAAGGGAGAGCTGGCTGAGTCAGGCAACATAATTCAAACCCTTAAAGTGTTCAAATTGTGCTGATGAACTAAAATCTTGTCAAAATACTGTGTGCATGGATTATCTTAACAAGGGTATTTGTTCAGATGGGTCATCAGGGCCATCAGCCTGATTCCAAACAGCAGCTCTAAAATTAGGAAAAATATCTAAGATATTTCTTATTCTGTGATAAATTCAGCATCCTTCTTTTTGTCCCAGTTCATGTGTTTTTAAAGTCCCCAGAAATCCAGCTCTCAACTCTATATTAAGGATCTTACCTGAATATAGCAAGAGTTCTGTGGGTATTAGAAAACCCACTGAAGCGGCTGGAGAATCTCCAAGCTCCTGCTTAGGGAAATACACTTAGGGAAATACATGACTACATTGACACTGCTTAGCTAATAATTTGGGGGTGTTTATGCTTTTAATTTAATTCCCTCCATTTGTGCCTGCATTCTGCATGTGTTGGTCCCACTGCAATTGGCCAAAAAGTTTTGCAGTGTGCTCCCCACCCCCTCTGTGCAGAGAACTTGGTGGTAAAATTGCTGTGAGGGGAGTTGGTTTAACAAGTTTGTCTGAAGGGAAACCACTCTCCTTTTTTCATTTTTTTGCTTTCAAGCTGGTTTTCCACTGGAGCAGCTCACTGTGGGGCCATGCAGCCCTTGTGTGTGGTGGTGTGAGGAAAGTGGTGGGAGTGTGTGAGCAGGGATGGAGGGAAGAGCAGGATGACTCCTCCTGAGAGCAGCCCACAGATCAGTCACATCAAACAAAACCCTTCACAGGTATGGTTCTGCAGCAGCAGGCTCTGCCTCTGACCCTGATGAGCCCAACCACAGCATCACAGGATGGTTTGGGGTGGAAGGGACTTGAAAGATCATCTTGTTCCAAGCCCTGCCATGGGCAGGGACACCTCCCACCACACTGGGCTGCTCCAAGCCCTGCCCAGCCCTGACACTGCAGTCCTGCTCTGGGTTTCTGAGCTGTGACATCAAGTGAGGGGCAGCTCCTAGGGGGCCATCAGCCCCCTGGCCTGGCCACAAGACACACAGCAAGAGAAGAGATGAGATTTGTACTGGCTTAAGTTGTTGCAGGGTTATGCTAATTCAGTCTTTTACTCTTATCACCGCCAAAACTGGGGAAATCCAACTCCCAAGATACTTGTAGACGTTTCCAGGAAAGGCTTCTGCTGCTATCCCATTCCTTCTGTCCAAGCAGCAACTCAGACTGCTGCTGGGAATTGCAAAAACTCAATAGAAAAAGAAAAAGGGCAACTATCCAAATAGATGCATCATGTGATGACTGGGAAGAAAGACTGGGAGGGACACAGAAGGGGAAGACTGCTTCTCAGAAAGATTTTTGGAGAAGAAAATAAAGGTCCAACCCAAAAGCAAAGGCAGGACAGGACAAACAAAACCACATCACCCTGCTAAGAGAACCAGCTGATTTCCACTCACCATTGAAAGGGTTAATTTTCTTTGAGATTCGTAAAGAAATGGATTCCTTCAGGTCTTTCTTCTTCACACACTGAATGCCCAGGTTCTGAAAACTGAAGCATATGTGGCCAGATTTCAGCAACTAATAACAGTGTAGACTATTAAATAAAATACTCATCTTGATTAGTGTGATAACATCCAGTGTAAGAAATGAAAAAAAAGCTTCTTTTGAGAAGGGTGTACATGACCTGAAAGAGCAAAGATGCTGTTTTTCCTAAGTAAGGGCAGACATAGAAGGAAAAAAAATCCTAAAATAAAATTCTAAATCATTTACATTCTTAAAAATATGTATTTCTATATTAAAATTTATTACTCTGCAGTAAACCTACAGTGATTAAAAAGTAAGATACTCAGTTTGGGTGATTTATAATGACAATAATTTTTGTAATCAATAAACCTGGTAATTTGCATTAGTGAAAGGATTTGCTCTCTTGCTTTTATCAGGGAATGTAAATCTTAAACACTATTATAAAGGGGTTTTTTTAAACAGGTCAAAACAAGTTTTTAAATCTCACATAGTTATGGAAAAGTTCTGAAGAGCTCAGCTCCTCCTGATTTGCATAAGGTTCAGGTCACCCTTGATGCAGGAGGTGGGGGGAGTCCCAGGCAGGCTGACTCTTTCCCACATGGAAAAACCATGACATCATCAAAGATGAGTGGATGAAAAGCAGGAAGTTAAAATAAAAAAAGAAAAAAAAGATAAATAATCTGTGTTTCATGATGTTATAATAAGCTCTGAGAATGGGTTGTACCAGGCATCTTTCTCCAGAAGTCCCAGCCATTTCCCTTTCTTTGAAACTCCACAAACCTTCTTTGCTTCAGCAGAAGAGCATCTTAGTGCACCTAAAGATAGTCCTTGTTCCTGCCAAGAGTGCTTGTACCCTTCTGAACCAGCCCATCCTAGCAGGATGTTAAGTTTAATCTCCCTAAACTCCCCTGTCTGTGTTCAGAGGCTCCCAAACCCTCTGCCACTGGGCTCCACTTCCAGAGCCTCTGCTGGCAGAGCAAGGCACAGGCTTCCCTTGCAAACTGAACATGGCATGAGCCAGGGGAAAATAAAACACAGCAGCATCTCATCATTCACTGAAGCACTCTGCCTTCCTGTCGTGGCTACTGACACTCACATTGGGACTGCACCTTGATGAGCAATCCCACTGCCACCTGCTCCTGCAGCAAGTGCTTTCTTTAGGGCTGGATCACAGCACACATCATTTCCCCCTCTCAGAACACCCACTGTATTCCACAGATTGTTTGAAGCACACCTCAAAGTCCACAAACAGGGGCAGCTCCTCATTATCCCCCCCAAAGGAAGCCTCTCATGGACAGGAGGCTTTTCAGCAGCCCGAAATTGTCAGAGTATCAATTTATTATCAATCATCAATTGTCAGTTTTCAAAGGCTGTGCTGTCACAGTGAAAGTGTGTGTTTAGCCATGCCTAGGCAGAGCAGGGGCAGAGGAGGAACTGCTGAGAGCCCCAGCAGGGCTCTGGGGTTTCACATCGATGGGCACTGACAGGAAGCAAGTGAGATAACGAGAAGAGAGAGGGAGAAGTAGGAAGAGAGAGAGAAAAAAAAATTAAAAACAGCTAAGAAAACTATGATATCATCCTTGCAGATGGATGAAGAAACTAGAAGTAAACTAGAAGAAACTAGGAAGTAAAAAAATCTGAGTACACAGGCAGCCCCACAAGCTCTGACTTTCATGGCCTTGCCTTGATGCCTCGGCCAGGGAGGGCTCTGATCAACTTTGGGCAGCAGTACAAAGATCATTATACCACAGGCAGAACAAAATGCTTGGGAACTTTAAAACATGGGGAACTTTGAACAGCAGAAAGCAGAGTAATTACTCAGAGCAGCCCAAAATCTGTGATTAATAATTTCACTTCTACTGAGGGAAAAAAAAAAAAAGGATTTCTGCTCAATATGGGATGCTCAGCAAGAGTAGAGAGCCAGAAACACTATTGACAGAGGACATCTCCTACTCAACTAGTACTGGATGAGGCTTTTCTCCAACACAGACATGAAGAGAAGAATGTGAAGGTTGAGTCACCAGACACAAAAAGGAAAATGACTTTAAACATCCAGATCCAATTATGGATCATACTGTTCTTTCATCTTAAAGCAACCAATGATTTGTTAAAAAAAATGAGTGTACCGATGCTGGAAACATTTCAAAGGGAATGTGTCGAGCCTCCTCCCATCAGGACCTCCAATGTCAAACACAAAGCTCACAGTTTCACATTATCAATAACATGAAAGCAGCCCACTTACTATTCTGTAGGTAACTGAGAGGCTCATATCCTAAAAATATTGAGAAGAATTCATGGATGGAGCAAACAAGCACCAGTGCTAGAAGTGAAACAGAGGAATGGCACTATGCCAAAGGACAGGATTTGATGCAAACATATAATGGAGATGAAATCACAATCTGCAGATAAATATTTGCAGAGCATCCCAGTGCTTCTTGGCATGACATCCTGCAATGGCCTCTCCAACAGGCTCGCCTGGGCCCCCACACTGAAGCTTGTGCAACGAAATGCCAAGAGGAGAAGCAATCCTCAGGGCCTGCCTGCACTCAGTGATGGGAACACAGGGCCAGAAAAGGAGTTAAGCAATCAGGCTTTCTGCTTTGGAGCAGCAGGCACAGAGTGAGGGGAGGAAGTGGGATGGGCCAGAACAGCAGACTTCCTTTGACCTTGGCTGAGGAAGCTTGGTCTGAGAAGACCAAGGGGAAGCTGGTGAATGGATGGCCAGAGGAAGGTGCAAGGTCCTGCTGGAATTTAGGATGTTTGCAAGTCAGGGTGCTCTGTGCCACCAGAACACACTGCAGCACATCCCTGATCCTTGAGCCTGGGCTGGATGCTGATCCCATCCCTGATCCTTGAGCCTGGGCTGGATGCTGATCCCATCCCTGATCCCCTGAGCCTGGGCTGGATGCTGATCCCATCCCTGATCCCCTGAGCCTGGATGCTGAAGAAGCATCTCCACTGTTTATTTCACCATCAGTGAAATAAATCACCACCTTCAAAACAGATGTGTCCTCAGCTCTCTCCTTTAATAGTGTCCTACTGACTAAACCCACGTAAACATGGAGTAATTTCACCAACACCAACAGAATCCCATTGGCCTGAGAGCTGTGTGTAAGAGCTACTTATGCACTGAAATATTCACCTGATTTTCTTCCCAGCTCAGTTATGCTTACCCCAAAGCAATAGCCTACTTCCGTATTTCCTGCAGTGCAAACTGTGAACCACAAACAGCTTGCCAGTTCTAAATTCCCTTCTCCAGCAATAATCACTCCATGTTTGCTGCAGCTTATTCTGCTTTTATTTTGTTACACAAGACTTGGTAAACTTGGAGGAAACACCACCAAATACAAGAACATCTCAATTACAGTTAACAGCACTGAGGAATGTCTTGTACACATCCTGAGTTTTCCTCTCTGCATCCACAAGCAGATCCTTCCCTGGCACACTTACTCTTCAGAGCTGGGCCTGAGCAGAATCTCTATCTTCAGTCAAAAAACCCCAACCCAAACAACAAGCGACAGCTACTAACATTTCCAGATGTGTCACAATCACTGTCTTCTAGATTATATGATACTCAGCCACTACAAACTTTCTCCAGAAAGTCCAAATACAATTTCCATGGAAGGTGTGAACTTCCCTCATCACCACGAAGCACAAATTCTAATGCTGTTACCCTTTCTATTACTCATCATTTTTACATATAGGAAAGAGTCATGCTCAAGATTAAGATGTATTAATGAACAAGGCTAAAAAAAGTAAGTGGGAGAAAGGAAAAGAAAACAGACATTGGGAGAATGGTTGAAAGAAAGAAAAGGGTGACAGGAAAGAAAAAGTACACGTGTAATATCAAAAAGAGAAGGAAATACTTCCAGGGGAAGTTCCCCAGGATGGAATAGTAAACTACAGCAAAGACAGCATTGTAATTGCTCTTTTAACCATCAATACGAGTTTTAAAACACAAGATTAGCAAATCACTTGCACAATTAATCAAATTCCCAAGCAACACCATTACTCACGACAGGACTCGCCGATCTGGCCCGAACTCAGCCTCGTAGTAGCCATCTCTGCAGTCTTTGCCAACCAGATCGTGGGGGTGTGGCTTGTAGGGCTCATTCTTCGTTACCAATGTGGTCCTTATTTTGAATTTTCCAAAATAGTTCAGAATCTACAAAAAAAAAGTGGGATATTTTCAAGGTTTTAGGTATCGGCCCCCACCTGTTACAGAAAATCAATTCTATCCTGAAATGCTCTGTGGAAGAAACACCAGAGCTACACAGGGGACCATACAGGAATGCTGCCTGAAGAACAAGTCTACCTCCAAAGATTTTAGGAAAAAAACTCATAAGACCTCAAGGATGAGGATACTACCTGTGCATGGAACACTGAGTAGTGAAAGAGGATCTTAGCAGATACAGGATAACATGACACAATCCCCTCTGAAGTTGTTGGGTTTTTCCCAACTAACTCTCAGATGAGTAGTCAATCTTACACTCAGGCTGGGCAGCAAAGTCTCAGGCTGCTACCAGAGCTCTCACAGCAGTCATCAGTCAGTTCAATGCTCCTTTCTCAGGTGCATGAAAGCAACCTCAAGCTGATGGCTACCAGTGAAGTCACCGAGTGTGGGGGAGTGTAAAAGGAAAAACAAAAAAGGAGGAAAAATAGTTTGGCCTCAATTGTTTGACACATAAAAGCTTGAAAGCAAATACAAGACTTACTCAGGCAATGTTTGTGCAGAGGTGAGCTTTCCTCCTCCACTTCCCCTGCCCTGTAAGTAACAGTCCCTTCTCCTCCTCCCGAGACTCCAAAGATCCACCATGTATCCTTTTTAGTCAACACTTCAAATCTTTAACTTGAACTGTGTTTTTTTACCTGTCATCATCTGTTTGCATCAGTCTCCAACTTGGCTCCATTCAGTCTTCACACAAGCCACTGTAACTTCTTACCCTTAAAATGATACTTCCACTGCTCCTTCACTTTCTGCAACCATTACATCATTGCTCCCTCACTTTACACCCAGCCCCATGAATGTGAAGCCTGGTCTAGCTGCTTTTGGCTCTCCAGTTCCCTCTTGATGTTCATCTTCATAACCACACCATGAAATTTAATCTCTTCCTGGCCTCTCTCTACACATTTCCATCTCTAGAGGGGACTCCCCTGGAACCCAATCAGCACTAAAGCCTCCCACGGGCTCCAGGGAGGCAGGAATTCACCTAGAAATCACCTGCTATCAGCACAATCAGCTCTGTCATCAATAGCCACCTTTCAAAAGAACAAACTTGGCCAGGCTTGCATGGTCACATACCCATGTCCCACCTCCCCTCTGGGTTCTGCCTGGCCTTCATGTGCAGCACAGCCCAAGAAAAGAAGAATCAAGGCTTGATTCAGCCCATTCAGCTTGTGCCCTGACACAGACTGGAGCTGAGAGTCTGTGCAAGTCTCCACTCTTGCCAGCAGCCCACACAGTTCCTTGTTCAATTGGCAGAGTGCTGAAAAATTAGTCTGGCACCATCTCCATTTCCTGCATTCCCTAACCAAATCTGGCACTGGGACAGTCAAAGGGAACCCTTCTTTACTTCTTCCCTCACTGATTCTGGCTCCAGGGCTGGACCAGCTTCCACAGCTGCTTTTGTGCAATAGAGACTCACTCTGCTGCTCAACACACTCCTTCTCAAACCCTCCCTCTTAAAGAGCTTTTTTGCCCCAGCACAAACCATCTCATATTTCTCACATCTTCTCTATCTGTCAATGTCCTGCTGTGATTCCAGAGACTCCATTTTGGACTCCCCATTGTTTTTTATATGCTGGTACACTGCAAACACAGATACACAGCCTCTGTTCCTGGGCAGGAAGATGGCAAGTGCTCTTCACTTCCCATTTAAATTTGAGCTTTCTCCTCTAATCTCAGCTCTGACAGACTTCCTCCAAACTGAAAGAGATCAAGGAAACACTGGCAACTTAAACATTAGAAAGGGGATCAGAAATGATCTTCTCTTACCCTACCTGTTTAGGGTCCTCTTTGTCAGAAGCTACTGCCCAAGTGGTTCCTTTCCAGCTCTGCTGTCTCTTAGTCCCTGCTTTGGTCACAGCTCTCAGGGCTCCCCTGAATCCCTCTCCATCGTGGATTTCCCAACCCATCCATGGTGCAACCACTACACCCATCATCCCTGCAGATGCTCTGAGGACACAGTTCCCTGTTCTGAGTTCATTTTGAAGTTCTGCCTCCACACATTTCATGCTGGTGTCTTTTGCAGAGCTCATTCTCCCCATCACGGGTGATTGTTTGCTCACATAAAGCGCCTTCTTTCATGTTGTGCCCAGCAACCTTTCAAAGCCTTTCCACATTTTGTAGGCAAATTCCTTCAACTCTCTCCCAAAATTCATACTGCAGTCCAAACCTTAAAACCAAACCCACGTCACCCATCTAAGAAAGCAGAGCAGACGTGCACACAGAGAAAGCTGTTAATGAATGGCTCCCAGCCCTGGAGTCTTCACTGCAACCCCTCTAGCAGCACTTTGTAAACCACCTCTGCACCTTCTCCTCCTCCTAGAAACCAAATCTTTTCGTGACCAGGAGCAAGTAACACTTTTCCCACTCTGCTGCAGCTCCATTTGCATGCCAAGGAAAGAATCCCAGAAGGAGAGATGAAAAGCATTGTATTTACAGTGCAGAGTCCAACGCATAGCTACGAGCACACGGGCACTGCTAATTCCTGGATAAAAGCAGAATTTACCTGGATGGAAGGGAAGGACTTGTTGTTCTCAGTACTGCGTTCTCCTGGGATGCTGCCTGCTGATCTTCCCTCACATTTGTATCTGAAACGCATGCCCCTTTGCCTGGGTTGCTCAAATATTTCAATGTAGGGCTCAGGGCCACCTTCAAAATAAAATATTTTCAATGTTAGGACACAGTAGAGCTTAAAAAGCAGCAGAAGATGCAAGAATTAGAACTTCTAGACTTTTGATTTACATTACCATCCTTCCACTTGGTCTGAAATCCACTTGGTGGATTTCAGGAAATCCACTCTTTATTTTTATGTACATGCACATGTTGAAGCTGGGGTACAAGGGAAGAGAACAGATTTGGATGAAATACCCATGGTATCAATGCCATAGAATTAGCAAAAAAAAAGACACCCCTCCTTCCATCTCTTCTAAAACTTAGCTTCTTTTAACCATTGTAGAAGATGTGTCTGATGAAAGAATGTTTTATACAACAAAACCCAAATCACTACTTGGGATTTCTCAAATCATCATCCAACATTTTTAGGAATATTACAGTTCTAAGAATGGCTGTCCTCTCCAAGCAATGGTACTGCCAACTGCTGTGTTCTCTTAAGCATCCCCTGGAAGGGAAGATGTTTGCTCAGAATTCATTGATTTAGGTCCTATCAGAGTGCAGCAGAAACTATTAGAAACTATTCAAATTATGCAAAAAAACCCCATGCTCCTGCTGGGTGGAAGCTCACTATCACTGTGAGCTCAAAAAATACCTGACTGCTCGTATTGAATTCCACATTTTGAGCTGCCCACCTCCCATGGGGCTGGTTTCTAGTTGCAGTATCTCCCCAGACAATGAAACCTCAGAAAAGTATTGGGCAGCTGTCAGAAGGGAGGTTTTCATGAAAGACAAGAGTGACAGCTGAGAATAAGAGACAGCAGAACTCTTAAATGGAGGGGGGGTTAGAAAGACATTAACTTAGCAAGAGCCTAAGTACTCTTCAAGTGATGTTTTATTGCCAGACAGCAACAAGCTGTTTCATATATCTCACTGAGAACATCAAACAGGACAGTCAATCAAACAGTGACAACAGTGGGATGGCATGTGAAAAACAAACAAAAGAGGCTAAGTAAATATTGTTGAAGCTGAATCATCACAGTGCTACACAATCAGAAGAACGTAGCTTATGGAAATGTCTACTGAGCTCTCTGTCATCTTCACATAATAGCATCCTCCTCAAGCAAGGCTGAGCATCACAAACAAACAGGACAGACAATATCCTGTGGCACAGCACTGAAAAAAAGTGCTTGGACTTCAACATAATAAGCAAAACAGTTATTAAAAATATTGAAAGTGCTGAAAGGGTAAAAGAACCCCTACTTCCTTTTGCCCAAGGTCTGTGCTGCCTGTGAATCCACAGCACACAGGTTTTGGCAAAGAGGTGGATTCCAACCCTAACTCCATAATAAAGGCTTCTCTTTTGTGCACCTATATTGGTTTAGGCACCTCTGCCAACACAAAGCTTGAACTTTATGCCTGGGATTTGTTGATCACAAAAGATTTCCAGTGCTGCAGCAGTTCATACCCAAAGTAGGAAAATATTATAACCTAAGAGATAAAGTAATCAAGAGCAGCAGAGAAGGGATGGATGGAAAGAATGACATGTGAGACATCACCTCAATGTTACCTGAATGCACATTTATCTGTCACACACCTACAAGCAGGGGTGGAACTGCATCCTCCACTGTGTGAGAGCAGCTCTTGGATGGGCTTCAGCAACTGGAGCCTCTGCAAAACCTTCACAAGCACAATGCACTTCTACTTGGGACTGTGTTTGGGTCAGAACCTTTGGGAACTGTGGTTCAGGACTCTTTACAGACCTTTCCAACAGTCAGTCAAATGCAGTTTCTAATCTGATCACCTCCCATCAGGTAGAGATTTTAAGAAACTTTCTGATCACCAGCTATGAGCTGTCACATTAAATACACATTAGCCACTGGTCTAGTCTAGGTTGCTCAGGAGGATGGTCCCTTTTCTAGATACTTCCAGCTCTTTACCTAACTCTCCTTTAGATGAGCTTTGCATATTTTCTCTTTCTGGAAAACAAGCGAAAGGGAAGGGGAAGGCAGGCATTGATAACAAAAAACCTAGAAATGACGTAAAGCTGGTTTCAGAGAGAGCAGAAGTCTGGGCTTCTCACAAAACCATGCTCACACATCTGTGCATGGCTATTTTAACCTCCACACTTCAACTCACTCCAATGCTATTGCATTGATCACCACAAATACAGACACGGATCCATTTATAAATTAAAATCTGTGTTCAAGTTAAAACAACCACAGTACAGCAAAGTGCCTCCTAATCTGGGAGACTCTCATGCTTTCATAGCTGCCCAGCAGACATGCAGCACACCCACAGACATTGTGTATTTGTCAGAACCAGCCAGAGCCTCGCTGCTCACCACAAGAGCGCAATCACTTGAGGTCTTTTACTCTTGCTGCTTTAACCAACAATTTCCCTTCAGTTCTAGCAATGCTCACTTGAGAGGGCTATTTTCTCACCTCTCTAGAGCCCTTTATTTAAGGCTCTGGGCTCAGTGATCTTTACAGGGCTGTGGTTGAAACAAATGTCATTTTAGGTAAAGCCACCGCTGAGCAGCAGGTGTGTTTGTGGGAAAGTAAAGCTCGGTGACACAGCAGCCTCCAGAGATTAAACATTAAACTTCATTTTGTCTTGGCTGCCTCTCTCTCTATTCAAGAATCACGTTATCATCTCTGCTGTGATTATCAGTGTCATCATGTTTTGTGCAGAGAGGAAACACACAGAAGTGTTTGTGAGAGGTATTACCAGCACTCTGCAGCCAAGTGTCTGGTGTTCCCTATTTCTGTAAATCAGCAATGTGCTTGGAAGTGGCACAGCTTAACTATGTCACAATCTGCTCTCTCACACACACAGAGTTCTGTTAGCTCCCACACAGTCACTACAGACCTGCGCTCCTCAGGTCTTGCTTTGTATGTCAAACGAATGTGAGATACAGCAAAACCCAAACTCTCACTAAGTCTAGAGGAGAAACACACAGCTATTCCTATTTATTACCTGCCTGCCCACAACTACTCCATTAAGCATTTGAAATGGAAGGAAAAAATCTAGCTAATCCTTCATCTAAGTTCTTAAGAGTTTAATTTGTCTTTGTAATTAATTCTAATTGCCTATACACATGCTAGCAATAGAAACATTGTGCTGCACATTATAACCTGCCTGTCATTCTTTTTGTTATTGAATTGCTTTTCCCTCCTCCTGCCCTGATACAACCTGAATAATTTTAAAACCTTCACAAGCACAATGCACTTCCACTTGAGACTGCGTTTGGGGTCAGAACCTTTGGGAACTGTTGTTCAGGACTCTTTACTGACCTTTCTAACAGTCAGTCAAAATGCAGTTTCTAAACTGATCACCTCCCATCAGGTAGATAACCCAAACTATCATATATAACTGGGACATTTGATCTCCCATATTCTCCTTAAAATTATTCTGTTTTAATAAACTGAATAATTATAAAGAGGATATAGGAGATCAAGTGTCCCAGTTATATATGCAAGGAAAAGAGGCAAAAGCAATGACAGCTCTGAGAGTTCAGCAAGGAACAGAGATAGAAGCAGTGACAGCTGTGAGACTTCAGCCAGTTATGCTCACTCAAGGGTGTTTTATTCTCACATTTTGAGCAATACAAAGAGCAACTAAAGGACAATCCCTAAAACTCGGAACAGACTTCCATCAGACCTCTCCATGACAAGAAACCTGTGAGAGTTTGAAGTTTAACGCAGCCTGTGCCACAAGGGAGGAAGCGTGACAACCCGATCAAGGGCTCTGTCTCATTCCTTGGCTCCAAGCAAGCAGGCTCTGGGGGAACTGCCCAATTTGTCATTTTCCTGCAGGGCCAGGAGTGAACAGACTCTCCATCAACACCTGCGTGTGAAAGCAGAGCAGCTGTGAGTCTTTGTGGAGATGTGAAAGTATCACCCGAAACCCTCCGGCCCGAGGTGCCTGCAGTGAGACACAGATGGGAGAAGCGTCGCTCTTTAACTCTGATGCCACCGCTCTGAACAAATCCCTGGTGGCACGAAGTCTGTCATTTCTAAAAAGCAAGAATCTGCAACACTTCAGGCAAAGCGGGAGGATGGCAAAGCTTTGTCACAGCATACACCGCCCAAATTAAGCAAAAGCAACTGGAAACGTAACACGATTTGATTTGAAAAAGCAGTAATCTACCTACGGCTCCATAAACTGCACAGAGTCTTAACAGAGACCGAACAACGCTCGTGAACTTCCTCTTTACTCTCCTGTTACATTACCAAACGGCAACTAAAAGAGAAAAAAAACAACCGACAAAAGCTAGCTAGTACCAGGAAGTTATAAACTTCCCCCGCTGAAAAAATTCCTTATCTGGTTCCTAATTACACCTAAAATACATAAAGACACGAAGAAAAACAACAAGCCGAAACTGCTCTCTCCTGCTTCATTGTTGCGACTGTAAAATACATCATAACATTTAAAGCACAAGCCCAGCTGTTTTCTCCCCGCGTTGATAGTCAGCACACCTATATATTTATCGGGAGTGAAAGTTCATAGCTTGCTAGGTGGGAACAGAACACACACCCATGTTCTGAAAAGCAGCTTTGCCTAGAAATACTATTCGAATTAGTGTAGCCAAGTTTTAGATTTAGGGGCTTTTTTCAACCCTAAGAAAGATACTAAAGAGACGCCTCCCGAAACGATGACAAACTCGGTTTAATTTAGCCTCTTGAAACTTAATAGTGCGTTTTGTTGTAATTACTCAGAGCACGATCCCTTATCTGCGTTACTTTGCATTTGTGCCATCACTATTTCTCATTCATTTGCATTCTCACAGCCGAGTTCCGATGCGAACGGGATCCCGATGACCACGACCCAACCTCTAAGCTTGTTGTCTCCATCCCAGACTGGGACCCGCGCGATTATTTAGCACCTAAACGCTCTCACCGCGCATTTGGAATGGAACAGCCTTGTAAGCCATCCGAACGCCGGTCCGGCCCCGCAGAGTAAATACCCGCCAAGAGATCCAGCGAGGGCGGGCGGGCAGCGCTCGGAGCCCCCCGCCCAGCCCGGCCCCGCCGCCGCTCACCGGCCATGCTGACAGCTCCGCTCCGGCCTCTCGCCGCGGGGCTCCGGCCCGGGCCCGCACGCCTCGCAGGAACACTGGCACGGCCGCGGCTGCCGGGCTCGCCGCCCTTTTCAGGGGGAATTTCCCGTGGGGCGGGCGGGCTGACGTGCGCGCTGGGCCGCCCCTCGCCCCGCCCCACGGCAGCGGCACCTCAGGATCGAGCCCCGCGGCACCGGCGGCACCTCAGGATCGAGCCCCGCTGCGCCGGCAGACCCCGCACAAGTATGTGCTGCGGCCCTGCCCTGCCCGGTAGCCATAATAAGTACGAAGGAAAAGTTCAGCGGCTCTGATTCCAGAGCAGGGCAGGTACAGCGAGAGCTGTTTCGTTCCGAGGGCATCGCCCCGACACCCCCGCTCTCCTGCTCCACCAGCCTCGAGAGACCAAGCGCTCTCCTTATCCAGCTTTTTCTCGGTTCTATGGAGCCCAGTGGTCAGCCCAGGGAAGGAAAAACTCCAGGCAAGACTGTACTGAAACCTTCCAGCACCTTCTAAGCCCCCCATGGGTTTATAAGACGGACAAGGATAGAGTTTTACCTTTTACCAAGGCCTGTAGCAACAGGGCAAGGAGGAATGGCTTTAAACTGGCAGAGGGCAGGGTTACGTTCGATACTGATAAGGAATTCTTTACTGTGAGGGTGGTGAGGCAGCGGAACAAGCCTAGCCAGACAAACTGGGGATGCCCCATCCTTGGAAGTGTTCTGGGCCAGGCTGGATAGGGCTTGGAGCAGCCTGGTCTAGGGGAAAATCCTCCTGCCCAAAGCAGGGGGTCAGAATGAGACAGGCTTTGAATGCCCCTCCTAGCCCCCTGTGATTCAATAACTAAGCTGTACATAACTAGGGACAGACCAAGATTGCAGCTAAGGTAAGAAACAATCACCAACAAGCCCTTTCAGTCACAATGATCAGCTCTAAATCCACCAAAGCTTCGGAGCATCCCACACCCCGCATCTCTCAGCTTGGCCCTGACACAGCAAGGGGAAGCCAAGGAGCTGGATCAGGTGGAGAGGTCAGCAACAAAAAAACACATTAAAAAACACCTGAAAAAAGAGCAACACAAAGGAACAGGAAGGCCACACCTAGCTGTGGTGTAAGACTGCTTAGTTAACAATAAAATTTAAATTTCTTTTCTTAAATCTTTAATCTGGGAGTGGAATAAACTGTCCTGTGTGAAAATGCAGTTAAATCAATTAGTATCCCTGAAAAAGAAAGATTTACAAAACAACAAGAAAAGCCTGAAAGAACACTCAAGTGAGGTACAGAACCAATAGGTTTTTGCTTTTTTCCCCTACTATCCTATTTCTAAAGCTAAGGTAATTTGGATGTACAGAAATGAAGCACAGCTGAAAATGCTGTTCTATAATCTGCAAATTCATACACCAATCCATGTAACTAAGCAGAAGAGGCTGCCAAATGCTTATTATTCTTCCTGCTCTGTAGTCCATCTCAACAGGACTTTTCTTTATAACCTTAGTTTTGCTCAACTATCCTCATATTTCCTATAAACAAAAATTAACTTTCTCCACCCCACAAGTAAAATTTTCTTTAATAAAGACTCATGGTTTGATTGTTGCACCCCTGTCAAACTTATAACTGAAATTGGAGTAGAAGAATCCTAGGGACAGCACAGGATAATCAAAATGTCTGTGACATTAGCCTTAGATGATTGAAGAGAAGAAAAACTACATTATTCAGATGTTATAATAAAATAATTATATTGCTGTGGGTTAGTTTCTTGCCAGAAGAATGTAATTTCTTATTTTCTTTCCCATAAAAAAGCCAAAACAAAACAATACAAAATATATAAACCAGCAATGCCCTAAAAGTATAAGAAATTCAGACTAGACTTTTACATCTTCAGGGATTTCTTGGATCATCTATGATTGACTATGTACAATAAAGCAGGTCTAATATTTTAAATCAAATTTAGACTTCACCTACACAAGCACACATGACCACAAAGCACAAACTGACAAAGAGACCACAAATAAAATTCTGCTGCTCGACAATAAAGGCAGCAAATAGAAAAGTGCACAATCTGAATTCTCTGTGCTAAGTGCCATCCAAGCAATCAGCTCACCAACACCTCCTATTAGAAGATACTTCAGTTTTTAAATTGCTCACCTGGTGGGGAAAGTTTTGTACAAAGCTTTATTCACAGGGCTGAACAGCCAGAGAAATGCTCTCAATTTGAGGGCATCCCTGCAGATCACAGGAGTGAGCTGGACAGGATTTTTAAAAGCAAAGGGGAGCAATTCCTGTGGGATGGCTGAAGCTGTAGATGTGAGGTTTGAGTTTGGATGTGAAGTTAAACTAAATACTTTACTTATCTCAGGCTGGTTTTCCAAATCTCTGATAGTAAAAACTGTGACATCTCCGAAATAATGAATTTAGTTTCTCCCCTAAATACAGTTTATATCCTTGGTTCCCAGGTATTTCCCCAGCCCATGACACTACTGAGTAAACAAAGACCAGGGAGACTGTGGCTCAGAACAGAAGTATCCACTGATTTCTTCAGAAGGAAAGTGTTAGTGTAGGGCACACAATCCAAACTGATGTGAAATTAAGGGCAGTATTCCAGGCAATACAAATACTGTGTTATGACTAAAACATAGTCAATATTCCCTACTTTTCCCCAGCTCTTTTGAACTCTACCTCTTAGGGCTTGCAGGAACAGGCTACTCAAAGATAATCCTTAAGATTGCACGTTTGAAATTGGGGTGGTATCTCACATACACAGCAGGGTCTTTGGTACAAACTGCTCTTGATGTTATTTTAAAGAAAAAATACAAATGGCTTGCACTTATAGCATCCCAAAAGCTTTATCTGTCTTCCTTCAAATGAAAACGACTATGTGATAAACAACCCACCATGTGAAGAGTTTAACTGTGTAAAATCTATGAGCTCCCATCATTAGAATAGACAGATTAGGTCTGGCTCAGGAGGATCCAGAACAAAGTGATTGGAGGAAGGGCAGCATGAAAAGGAGATGTTTTCCTGATGGTTTTTCTCTAGCAGTAGCCATAAGCCAATGGCCAGGGGAAAGCACAACAGTGGGACAAAAGGAGCTTTTAGTCTAAGACCAGCACAGCTGTTTTTATAAAACATTCTATGGAAACCAAGAAGCCTTCCCAAGGAAAAGGCAAAAACCTAAGCAAATGAAGAGGCCTTACTCAAAGTTGTGCAAGCATGAGGATTTTCCTCTATTCCTGACTGCCCTGTATGCAGCTCTGCTCTGCTGCCATCGGAATCCCTGGGCCAGGGATTATCCCGGGAGAGTGAGGTGAACTAGAGGATTGCAGTACAGCTTTGGCAATCAAGAAACCTCGTCAGCAGCTGCCACGAAGTGTAAGAACATGTCACAGCTTTGGGTATATGCAGATCTCTGCAAAAAGCAGGACGGAATTCCCCTCCTGCAGCATTGCATAACAAAAGCCAGGTGCTTCACTATTAATTTTGTCAGCTGACTTTGGCTATAGCCAGGGGCAAGATACCAGAATTCTTAGGCCAGTCTGATCCAGTGCTTCACTTCCTGTCTTCCAGTTAAAGCAAGTGTTTTAAGATCCCATTACTCTCCACTTATCAAGTCCAAAGACGAGTCCCACCCTCCTGCTTTTCACTGGCTGCTGCTCTAGCACAGTTAACACCTACATTGCTACACGAGTAAAACTCCCTGTTCTGGCAGGGAGCTTCATGGGACAAACAAGGCTAGAGTGGAGGTATAAAAAACCAGCACCAAAACCTCCTGCAGCAAAGGACTGAGTGTTTGACATGGTATTTGTCAAGCCTAGGAGGATGGCTCTTCAGTGGTGCTCAGCACAGGCATTGCCCAATGAAGCTGTGACAGGAGAGCAGCACAGGCAAACCATTAAATCTTTATTTCCTGTTCCCAGCTATCTGACTTTGATCAAAGATAAGGCCCTTGTCACTGGCCTGGTTAAGCAGACACTAAGGTACTTTCAGCATATGGCTCTCCTAATAAGGTGCATCACTAGGAGCAAGAATAGTGTTAATAAAATCATTCTCTTCTCTCCTTAAGGAACAAATTTAAGTCCTGTTTTCTTGTCCACTCTATCTCAAGCCTCACCTACTGCCAGATTAGAAATTTCCACTCCTCTATGCCTTAAGAAATGTTGTGCTGTTAGAAGGATGTTTTTTAATCTCAAAGGCATCTTACTTAAACACTGTCAGACCTTTTGTGGTTATTGGTCCTGAGGAAGGCTCCAATGCAGAAGCCATTCTCAAAAACTCATGGCTTCCAGATTAATGATAAACTCAAAGGTTGTTCAAGTCACTCTGCTGGAAGTGTTCCTGAGCCACACTTCGAGTTTGTTTGACATTAGAACAATGCTACTGTGCCTCCCTCAAAACAGGGTGGAGAGAAAGGAAATGCTAATAGAGAAAGGTAGGTCTTGTGGATAAGGCACAAGGCTGTGATTCAGGAGACTGGAATTCAGCTCTTGGCAAGTCAGCCTTTCTACTCTTAGGCAAGTTGTTTAATTCTCTAAGCCTCAATTTCCCCAATAAAAATCAGAGAAGATACTTCCTTGCTCCCACACTTCTGCCTTATTCACTCATGATGCAACTTCTTCAGGGGATGACAGCTCATTACATCAAAGTGCCGAGGAGCACAAAACAATGATAGTTAAATGAGCACTGGGATAGTGCCAGAAAAGCGTCCCCTGACAGACTCTGTCAGAGAGTGTCCCCTCTCTGTCTCCATCCATCCAGGTAACTCACTCCTGTGCATTCCCACACTGTTCCAAGCACTCCTTTGGAGACACAGGAGCATGCACAACACTTACCTGCAGGAAACAAGATTATTGTGTTTTTTCTGCTGGCTCAGTTTTTCTGCTGGAGCCAGCTCCATGTGCAGTCAGAAATGAGATGCCAGCAGGAAGGAATGTGGTGGCACCAAAGCCAGAATAAGTCTCTGGAAGACAAATTTGGGCAGAGGTGCCTGCTTCCTGACAGAGTGCTCACGTCATGGAACTGTAGCACAACACTGTATTTTTAGCCTGAGAAATTGATAAACCTCCCTGAAATGTCTAATTCACACTCCTTCTTTTCCAGAGTTAGTACTCAGAGCAGAACTTGTCAGACACTTTCTCCCCCAGCCCTCTCAAGCATTTCCTATTCCCTTCTACTCATCCCAGTGCTATAAACACATACCACGGTTTGGGAGTTGGGTTATTAACAGAGAAAATTTTAAATGTTTGTTGGCAGGCAAAGAAAAAGATGGAGCAGTGTTTCCATTTTCCACTGTGCTACATAAAACAGAGTAGCTGATTAGTGACCTCTGAAGTGGTCACTAAAACTGCAAACTCCTTCCTTATGCCACAGTCAGGATTCACCTGATGCAGTAGAGCTGTAGGGAGGGGACTTTTAAAGAAGAGATGAGCTCAAGCTGAGCAGAAGGAGCAAAGTCAGCAGAAAACAACCTTTTTCTGCCCAGAATGATTTTATTCAAAACAGATTACCTATATAAGCCAGATCACTGTGCCTGCTTTGAAAGGGAAGCCACAAAGCATAAGGAGGCAGAAGGAAGGATAGGAATTGTCCCTTTGGCAGCAGCAAGCTGTTAGAATACCTTAGTTTATAATGAAAACTGCATAAAAATACACAGGCAATGTATGCCTAAAGTAATTCTGCTGCTCCCCAGAACTCCAGCACTCACCAGCCAGTCATCGTGCACTGGGGCCACTACAGAGGATAACAACCACTCATCCAGGCTTTTATTACAGGACTTCCCTTTTTCCTCAGGGCTCACAAGGAGTTTAAGCTTTTTAACATCACCTTGAGCTTCAGGAATCTCAGAATACTCTATCCTCAGCCAGTAATCAGAATCAATTAGGCTGGAAAAGACCTTTGAGATCAGAATCCAATCTCTGACTGAACGTTACCTTGTCGAGTAGATCATAGCAGTGAGTGCCACATGAAGTGTGGCACTTGAACACCTCGAAGGTTGGTGAATCTACCACCACCTCCCTCAGAAGCCAAATTCAGTATCTAATCACCCTTTCAGTGAAGGAATTCTTCATAATGCCCAACACAAACACCCCCTGGTGCTGCCTAAGCCTGTGTCCTGGGAGAAGAGCCCGACCTCCACCCGGGCACATTTTCCTTTCTGGGAGCAGCAGAGTGACAAGGCCACTTTAAAGAGGTGAAAAAGGTACCTCGTTTCAGTACAGCCCCACCAGATATAGCTCCTCTTAATTTGAAGTCTCAAATTGATTCTCACCCTCTAGCCCAATGACTCCTGCAGCTCTGATTTGAGCAGTTAAAGGATTACACCCAGGAGTGACAGAAAGTGACGTCATTCTTCAGGCCAAAGGTAAACACATAACACCTTCTGGGACAAGTTTACACATCAAGTCCTCCTACAGATGCAAAGCAAACCTGCCGCTTGTAAATGAGCCATGACACACCTTATCTGGCGCTGCAAGAGCCCTTTCTCACAGATTGCCCGGGGCTGTGTGTCACAGGTGCCACCTCAGCATGCAAAGCTTTACCGGCAGCAGCTGGCCACAATAAACTCGGAGTATGCTACAACCAGGCTGCTCACCGGGCGCTGTCTGTGCCTGTGCATCCAGCTTGCTGCCATCCTGCAACAAAATAACTCAGATTCATTAACGAGGCCTGTGTCTTAGTAAGGCTACCATTATTAGCGTGAGCTTTCTGAATGACAGGGTTGAAAGCCCTTGATTTCTCACCCAGAACAGTGATGAGTTTTGCTGTTTCATTGTCTTGTTCATTTGGCAGTTGATACATGACTTGTCAATTTTGTTTTTAGGACATGTGGGGAGAGTGTGACATCGCTTTTGTAATCAATGTTGTGGTTAACCTCTCATACAAAAATGAGTTTGATAAATACTCATTCACCTGCACAGGATTTTCATTTGTGAGTCTTAATATTGTTGAAAATAGATCAAATCCAAACAACAGCCTCTGGGTTTTCAATCTTAAATACTGAGCCTTAGGTATGGTAAATGTGTCAGGCACCATGAGACTCAGAACATTTTCAGATGCCTGAAAAAAAATACTCCATGTACCTTACTCACTGTGTGTAGCTAAAGAATACACATATCAATTTGAATTATTTTTTTTAATTAAAAATAAGAACAAGCCAAGAAGAAGACTACTTCTTCAAGAGATCTTTTGTGCAATACAAATTTTAAAAAAAGAAGGAACTGAACTGATTTTTTGCTCTGTGCAGTGGAAATAACAGCTCTAGACACAGCCTGTTGAATGGAAACACAGCAGACACCACAAGCTGTTTCTGGCAAGTACGTGCAGGAACCAGAGAAAGGAGAAGGCCTAACCCAAGAAAGAGCTGACAGAGAGCAGCCAGTGGCCAGAAGGATTAATTAGGACAAGGGTCAGAGTTTATTGAAGGTTAATGTCATATATAAATCTGAATATAAAGAAAAGGCAACAGCTTCATGGAAAGGTTTCTTATCAGGCAGATGTTAAAAAGAGAAATTCTTAAGGTCATAGATGTCCCAGCTCCACTTCTGATCAGTCTCCAACAAAACCCTGCAAGTCAAGTCAGCAGTGCTGGAACTCAACCTGCTCAGTTCTTTGTTCCCAAAGGCTGAGACAAGTACCTGCCACTAAACCTTTCATTGCACCAGCCCCAGGGATTCTAAGATAAACATTACAGGCACCAGTATCTAAAGAGTAGAAAGTAAGGAATGGAGGGCATTTGGAATAAAGTCTCTGATTACAGCTCCACTGGCTTGACTCCTGCTTGTCACAGCAGCTGTCCCTTCAGGCCATTGTCTCAGGGATGGTGAGTAACACCCTCGGCTTTGTGGTGTCCCAATAAAATGTCCCCTCGTGGTGACAAATTTCCTCACTGGGCACACAAATCCTCCTCCCCCACTGCTCCTGTACTCCTGGCTCAGTGCTTCTCCCAGAACAACAGGGTCAAGATTTACATGAGCAAAGCTGAGAGCTTTAGTCTCTGTGCACTATCTCCAGATCTCATCTCCAAGAAAAGGAGCCCAAGAGAGCTGACTGTGCCTTTTCCCGAGTTCCCATTAAAAGGAAACATGCATAAATACCCATCTGCGTAACTGAAATTCAACCGAGACCAACATTCCCACTGAATCTGAAAAGCAGTTCTGTCCATATACATAATCATTTGCTTAAAAAAACCCAACAGATAAAAAGCCGAATCTATTGGTCTAAAGAAGTTTGTTACTTTTTAAAAAGAAAACAGGTATTTCAGTTTTTCTTACCACCTTCTCTTACCCTGTAAAAGCAAAATCCTGAGAATTATCTAATCCAGATTTAATACCACTTCAAAGTTTTAGGGATACTAGAGACTCATAGTTCAGTGAGAGAGAAACCAAATCTGTTCCCAAAGGCATGGATGCTGTAGAGAAGCGAATTCTGTAGCTGGCTGATTGCAGGAGATTCAGACATGGTAATAGCAGAGACACTTGCCTAAAGTAAAACTGGCTACCACACTTAATTAGTATTCATTATGCTCCACCCCCCTTAAACAGCCTGCAGAGAGACTGCTGCAATTGTGAGATTGGTACAGAGACCTGATTCACATCGGGATACTTTCACTGCCCCAAGTCTTTCCAATTTACCAGACCCACCAAGTGAGACTCCCAGGAAAAGCTGCTGTAAGGAAAGCTTAATTCTACCTTTCCTTAACTCCTCCTTTAATTCCAGCTTTCTTTTCCCCAGTGCTAGACACTTCTGAGATTCAGCTGGAAAGGGCACTGGGCCATCTTGTCTAGATTGTGCTTTTGCCAAGAAAGGTTGAACAGGATGATCCTGATGTTCCTTTCCAAGACAGCATTCCATTCCATGACTGATGCTGTCTTGGCAATTGCTGGTGCTACCCTTTTTCACCATTTTCACCTGTTTATTTTGAAACTGCCAGGGCTTTGGGACAATTTGGGGAAGGATCTTTCATCCTGCCTCCACAGCACAGCAGGGTGGTCTAAGGCTACAGCTCCTCAGTTGCACAGCAACCCAACCCTCATGTGATGCACTGATTTATTTCTGGGGCGCCTGAGCTCTCGTGCTACTGCTCCTAATTCTCTTTGCCCAACAGTGGGCAATGTGCTCCTGGGGTGCAAAAAACCCATTAGAAAACAGATCTGAAATAATGACATTAATTCAAAAATCCATGTTGTTTAGCTGCTGGATTTTTTTAAAAACTAGAATTTATCTTCCTTTTACATATCTTAATTATATATGTTATTGTTTCTGCCTCCTGAATATGCATCTTTAAGTTTCAATGTCAACATAAATACTGGTACAGCTATGCAATTACAGCACTTTTGCTTCTGCAAATATTCCCATGACCTACATCACAAAAAACTCTGGCAGGTGACCCAGTTACTACAGACTTGGTCAGTTCAGGACTTGACACTTGCAATACGGTTAAAACCTTATTTGCAAAACAGCACTGCTGTAACTGGTCAAGTGGAAACCATGTGACCTGACATGTTTTTAATTGCACTGCAGACAGGACTTTTAATTTACATAGCCTAGGACTAGCATAGACTTCTGTTCTGATGCCAGAGGACAGCAGAAATGTACGAAGTTAAAAAAAAGCAAGGTGGCCACTTGGATAATTGACCCAGACAATTACTGTCTCATCATTACCATCCCTGCTTAGAAGAATGCTTACCAATGCCCCTAGAAGAAGAATAGAAAAATAAAATTAAATGTATAGCTGAATGGAACCACAGAATAAATTACATTTAGCAGAGCAATTACAGTTTCTCCCAGACTATATGCATTATGAACAGCCTATATTTGTGTGGTCAACAACCCTGCCTCATAAACACCCCTGTAATTAATTTGAAATAACAAAAACCAGGGATAAATAAACATGGTGTTCTTTTTGCTCGGTTTACCAGTGTTTGGCTCCTTACCTACATGCAGGCAGTCCATTTACTGCAGCTGGTAAAGCAGAAGTCTCCAGCCAGGAAAGAAGAGAAGGACTCAAATCTGCTGGGGACGAAGGTGGCAGCAAAGAACCTCCTAAAATGATAAAACCCCAATTGATTGTGGTTTATAAAAACAATACAAAGCAATACATAGCAAAGCAGTTACTGCTTAATTATAGTTACTAAAGGGTTTTTCTCCCCTCTCCTTAACAGCCATTTTATGCTCTAGCAACCCTGTCCACTTCTTTTGCAATATCCTCCTCTTCACAAGCCTCTAACCCACCATGCTTTCAGCTTTTGCACAAGTCACTGGCTGTCTTCCAGCCCAGAGCTCCCCACCACCACATGCACTGCTCTAGGAACAGATGTTTGATGTCTTCATGAACTCCTGGCCTGGGCTCAGGAAGATGGAGGGCAGCCACAGCTCTCTGTGTTTCCCTGTACAAGAGAAGCTCCATCTTGGCTCATGACGTGCTCAAATAGAGACTGCCCAACAGCATTATTTGGGAATTTCAGAAAATTCACACTCCTAAAGCTGGAAGAGGGAAGGGGTGTGTCAACTTCTCTCAGCTGAGTGCTTTCCCAGCTTTATTTGGGAGGCTTTAAGAAACTCATGAAGCAACAGCACATTCTTGGTGCTCATTGTGCATGTTGACTGCACTGGACAAGTTTGATTCCAGGAATAAGTTTATTAAATTTGGAGTCAGGCAATAACACAATCTCTGTTAAGAGTCAAGAACCCAATCACACACCTCACTTTCAGACAATGCTTCCACTTGAGTTGACTGGAATTTTGAGTGATAGAAGTCCATGGCCCTAAAAACAGAACATTCCTGTAGGTATTGAAGTATTGTGAGGGGGATGTATTCCAAAAAACTTGCTGTGAACTCTGCCAGTCTTTCAGAAAGATACAGCAACATACCAGTTCACAAATGTAACATTAATAATGTTTTTAAATAAATATGTACCCTTAGCATCCATTCCTTTTCTGGAGATACTCCTTAGAAAAATAAATCATCCTATTTTTTTTTATAGTTTTACTATCAAGAAGTATTGGGATTCCTCCTCACCACTCTCACTCACCCCCACAATATTAGGACATAAGAACTTACCTATGAGTACTTAATAAGGTGTTAATTTGCATCTGGCAATCCTGTGGCACTGTGGGTTGTGCTAAAATTCTTAGTGAGACATTTTTTATGGAGAAACAAAAATAAGCAGGAAACACATTTGTGATTTTTTAAAACTGTTGTTGTTAGCAAGATAGTCTGAAAGGAAAAGTTGTTTAATTTGCAAGCTTATAAAAAAAGCAACAAGAATAGTGGGCTATCATGTAAATAGTGGGTTAAAAATCAACAGCTGATGTCAGTAGTCTCTAGAAATACAGAACCCTTAAAGCAGTCCTTAGGCAGATACAGTAACTTGTGCACTGGGAATCCCCACTGTGGGCATAGACAGCCTGACTAAAGAAAAAGGGTCTCACATTCAGGGAACTTGGCTTCAGTTTCTGGTCTTGGCCACAAAATTTCTGTCTGGCCCTTCATAAATGGTTAATCTCTAAACCTTAGGTGGGTCTATTAAAGCAGAAGGAAAGCCTTGGAAAGAAATGCATGATACTTAATTCCAAAACAATACAAATAAGGAACATCTAGGGAACACTCTGTCCAATTATTTTGGATAAGAAGTCATCTTAAACATTGGTGTTGGTGGTATCCATTACTCAACAAACAGATTATCCCATGTTTGTCAACAAAATATCTTAAGAAGTAGTTGAAAACCAAAACAATCTAAGCTAAAGAAACAGTGGCTGAGAACAGACTGATGTTCTCATACAAGTGGAGCTGATGAAATGTTGTGGTGTTGCTTAGAAGTCACTGAGGCTGTGGTTGGTTTCTATTCTCTAGCGTTAAACTTTTCTGAGTAATGGCTTTGCTTTTGTTTGACGTTTTTAGACCTTTGCATGAGGACAGCCAAAAGTGCAGCAGGGTTTCCCCACTGACATCACAGCCACAGAAATCAGGGGTGACCTTTAAGGTTGAACACAAGATTGGGGTTTGAACATACTGGAGCTCCACAGCTGGGCTGCTGGACAATCCACCTCAGCTTACTTGTTACTGAAAGGTGAACCCAAACCAACTTTAAGTAGCCAGCATCTAGAGAAAATTGAGATATTACCTTCACTGAATTTTTCCCATTTGAAGTCACCACATGTATGAATGGGAGAGAAAATTAACATGCTGCTGCTGACTCATTTCTGGAAGAGGAATAGTATTTAGTAAACTGATTGATAACTTTACAGGCATGTACCAAACATTCGCCCTGAATTACAGCAAAGTGAGCATCTCTGTACTTGCACAATTTACCATTTGGTGTAAGGCAGGATTTATTTAGTGGGTGAACAGAGGAACAGAAACAGGGGATTCCCTGGCCTTCTCATTGCTAGTACTTCACTGCTTGCAACACGGTCATTTTCCTCAAAATACGATTTCCAGGGGTATATTTTTGTCTCATTTGGTTGCAACTAAATTACTGCAGGCAATCACTCTACAGAAGATATTGCTTCCATCATTTTCCAGTTGTTCATGATTTGGCAAATATGGTAAGCTTTGAACAAAAGCTATACCAGGTTTCTCTATAGACCCTCCTAACATGTTACCCTGAATAGCAAGTAACATACAGAATTAAAGATCTGTACAAACATTCAAAATGAGTGGAGAAAATTAACATATGCTGTACCATCTAGCCAAAACCAAAAGTGAATGTGATGACCAGTTCCAAGTCATGCAAGAAACAGAGACTTTGCTTTCAGAAATACAATTCAGAGCCAGCACCAGCTTTCAGTTTCCTGACAGACTAATGCCTGTTTCATTTGAAAGAGCAGAAATGCAGAAGTGTAAAATAGCTGGTATTTCTTTGGCTTAGTTATTAGAAATCTCTGTTAGATTGCTCATTATGATAAGTTTCTGCCTTTCTGCTTAAGGTTGTACATAATAAAATGAAAATCAGGATCAAATAAACAAGAAGAAGAAAAACAATCTAACAAAATCACAACAAACATCATTCCAAAGCAGTGCTGAAGGCATTTAGCCAAGAACTACACATCAGTGATTCACAAAACCTCAGCTTTTCTTCCTTGCATGCATGCACTCAGAGTAGGTGGTATAACCTTCTGTTCTAGCCAAGTGACCACACTGGAAAAACAGAGCAGAATTAAAACTGCAGGGATGAAAGAAATGCTAGCATGTTCTAGCTTTAGAACCTACTTGCTACAGCTTCTTATTTTTATCATACTATCATCACACGCATTGTTGGTTATGGCTACTCAACACTTCCTATTTTAAGGCCACATTTACAGTCACTCCCAGTTTTGCCAACACCTTTTCTTCACATGATCACACACACTGCCCCTTGACACGATTTTTTAGGAAAAACAGAACAAATATGACTCAGTCATTTTTCTACGAATGACCATGGGGAAGATATACTTTAACTATATTCAAAGAATCCTTAAACTTTTAAGAAACTCCTTTGCATTTCAGAAACAAGGACATGAAATTTAGTGAGGAGGCTGTGCTGGTGTCACTACTGGGATTTTTTGCTCTTCCTTGGAAAAGGCTGACCTTGCACGTTTGCCAGACTTGCTTTTAGTGGTCAGAATGTTCAGCTTTCTCTGCACTGCACAGACATGCAGAGAGTGAAGTGGATGGTGCCCACAGAAGGCAGCTGATTGCCAGGCTGAAACTGAAACAGGGCAGGTTATTTTTCCTCTAGTTTCAGGACTCATGGGAGTTTTACTCATCACTACCAAATAATGCATTACCCAGTTCAAATTCAGAAAGAGGGACTCAGGTGCAAGAGGGAAACTGGAATCATCAGAGTGAAAAGGAAAACAGGCAAGAAGAGTCTGAGATCAGAAGAAATGAAAAAGAGATGAGGTGTGAATAAGAAACAAGGTTGGGAGAAGACAGCAGGAGGATTCAGAGGATTCCTTTTTCCCAGGAAAGAGGAACTACTCAAGGATGAGCAGTCCATATCAATTTCTTGAAGGTCAGACAGCTGAGCGTTTAACAGGCTGTATTTTCCAGAATAAGAGAAAAATCAGTCCCCAGGCTACTGCTTTGTCAAGATCTTCCCATAATCTCACCCAAGGTCCAAGAGCCTGGAGCCCTGAGCCCTTGGGCCACACTCAGGGGAGATGATGGATGGAGAAACCTCATCTATAGGATAGATAAGCAAGGAGTGCAGTGTGGTCACCACCCCCGGGCACCCGGGGCAAGGCAGGCACATTTGGGGGCTGTGGTGTCCCCGCAGGCGGTGACAGCAGCAGTCAGAGCAGCAGTGACGCTCTGCGGCCGCCACACGCGGCACTGTCACAGCACACGCGGCACTGTCACAGGAAACAGCCCGGGTGTGGGACGGGCACAGAAAGGACACACGGGGGCGGGCAGCCCCCAGAGCCAGCCCCGGGACGGGCACAGCTCCCCAATGAGCCGGGAAAGGACACAGGGGCGGGCAGGGGAGAGCCAGAGCCCCCAGAGCCAGCCCCGGGACGGGCACAGCTCCCCAATGAGCCGGGAAAGGACACAGGGGTGGGCAGGGGAGAGCCAGAGCCCCCGGAGCCAGCCCCGGGACGGGCACGGCTCCCCAATGAGCCGGGAAAGGACACAGCCCCCGGAACGGGCAGGGAGGGAGGGAGAAGGCAGCAGCCGGCTGGGTATGAGCCCTTCGCCTGCAGCCTCCGAGCATGGCTCTTCATTTACTGGAATAATGCAAAGGATCACACTCTTTATAAGAAGTGTGATGAGGTAATTGCTAAAATACAGCCAGGAGTTTTTGATGGTCTTTTTAGGCTCGGCAGCTTATGTCACTCAGTGTTACATAAGACAGGGTTAGTAAGCCCCCTCTCTCCCACAACCAAGTTTAACAAATTTCAAGATACCTTTTTTCCTCTTTGCTTTTTCCTCCTTAAGGCAAAAAGTAAGCACTTTCTTTCACTTCCTAGAGGAAAATCAATTGCTACAGCCAAAATGTAGGTGACTTCACATTAACTGCTTTCTTTACTTGTACCTAACGAGTAAAACCACAGATGTTAACACCTGCAAGGCAACTCCTTGCTCAAAGTTACTGACCAGACACCATTTCAATGCAGAGCTGCTCCTCTTGGAAGAGACTCAGATGAGGGACCCATGCTCAAGCCAGACACCCAGCAACCAGCTAAGAAAGCAGAGAGAAAAGAACAACGTTTGGAGGAAGTCTGATAGCAAAGAACTTCCCTCATGCAGGAGTAATTTCCCTTCCAATCACTTCAACAGAGGAGAACACCCGAGTTGAGTAAGTTTGAACTTTATTTACAAACAGCTGAATTCTAATCTGCAGAGTCCTGGGGCAGCATCGAGCTTCTGCAGCATCCAGGGAAACTCCAGAACACTGACGTCACTTAACATCACACTTGACATCCTTATATGTCAAGACACATTAAGATAAGACGTGTAATTCACCAATGGATCAAGTCTGAGAAACTAGTAACCTAAATTCTTCCTGAATGCTCTTCTCAAAACCCTGAACATTCTTCTTAAAACCCTAAGAGTGAGGAAGAAAATAAAATAAAATTTATAAAGAGCAATTAGAAGATTAACCACAAAGCAAGAGCAAAATAAAATGATCTGTGTAAAGGTATATCCACAGCTAGGTTGGTTTAGTTTGAGAATAGTTGCATAAGTGCATGTGCTGACATAGAGCCTATGGGAAAATCATCCCTTAAACAGTCTTGGAACACTCGTGGGAGAATTTAAAAGCATGGGAATATTACAGGACTGTAGTCTACTACAAAACACTTCCCATATTCCTGTTGCTGTTTATCTTATCACCTACTTCAGCTTTAGTTCCTTCAGATTCATGATGGATTTGTATTTACACAGGTGCTGAAGTTGTACACCTACTGTAACTGGTACACAGAAGTGACAATGTTTGAGTGCCACTGGTTTGGAACAGGTCACAAAAAGGTGGCGACCATTTTATAAACCTGAGGTGTAGTTCTGCTAAAAGCTACTTAAGTAATAGCTTCTTAATTTTAACCTGAATCAAAGTCTTGCAGGCTAAGTTTTGGGGGTTTTGGGAGGGTAGAAGGAAGAACAAGGTCTCAAACCCTTTAAGGTCGATTTCTAAGGGATAAATTACACTTGAAACAAGCTGGAAACCAGAGAATAAAGGAAAATAACCAAGTAGATTGTGAGAAATGTAGCCATGCTTTCCCCAAGGGTTTGGGATACTGGCAGCAGAGGGAATGCCAAGGAGTTAAGACATAAGATAGATATCACCTCTTATTTCCTTACAGTCCTTCACTCTCCTCACTAAGGTGGCTACTTACAATGTTTAGAGCTCAGATTTGCTCTTTAAGACAAGCAACTCATTTTAAAACAATTCAGGGGTATCTTTGTCCACATATCAAACTGGGACTTCAGGTGAGTCATGCAGTTTGCACAAACTGCACAATGCAGAGGGCACTAAATCAAACCCTAGTCTAGCAGAAGCAGGAAAGCACAGCAGTGTTCCTGGTCTCCTCAGATTTACTCTAGCATGGCAGTTTAGCAGTAGATTTGGCAGTGTTAGGTTTACAGCTGGACTCTAACCTAAAGGTTTTTTCCAACCTAAATGATTCTGTGACATTAAAATTCTGTAGAAAGCTTTTTTCTGGCACTGCCTTCCTCCCATCCCTTTAGAGTTGGTTTAGTTGTTTAGATTTTTTTAAGCAGATCCCATCTGCACTAAACAAAAAAAAACAAAAAAAAAAAAAGAAAAAGAGACTAAGGATTTTAAATTTCACTTTGAAGATAGTTTTTTACAGTACATACAAAAATACTCTGGAAAAACAACTTACAAGTTCACTTATGAAACCATCAAATGATATGGAAATTACAATAGAGAAATAGCATAATACTCATTTCATATAATCAGAATTTCTCCCCACCTCCCAAAACCTCTAATGCACTTAGCTGGGTAAGCAGTGTTATCAGTTTACAGAACCAGACTCGAGACTAGGACAGGTATTCATGTAAGCATTTAGAACAGCTCTCAGGGTTTATCTGAAACCACTTTCTGCATGCAGCCTGCAGGTGGGCAGTAGTGTCAGGACAGCCTCAGCTGTTGCATGTTTCAGTGCATCTTTGCCGTGTGCTCAGAGTTGGGCTTTACTACCCAGTGACACAAAAAAACCTCTCAAGTCTCATGCTGGAGCAGTCTTGAGACAAAGAAAAGGATCAGATAACAGAGCATGGGACACGTCTGTCTAATCTCCATACCTTGGTAGCATCCTCTGCTGCATTTCCTTCAATACTGAACCCATTTAGGGGCCTCCATGGGAGGCAGCACCTGTGCAGTGCATGGCTGTGCAAGGCAGGGGCAAGCTGCAAGGAAGCTGAGCACCATTGTGAGAGGAGCACAGGAGTGCATGGTGTGCCAAATGGGAAAATAATTGGAGAGAAGAACAATGCATGCACATCAATTAAGCAAGCACAAAGGAACACAAGCACGCTTGGACACACTCGAAACCAGAATGTGGTTGCAGCAACTAATTAACCCTGGTGGTATTTATGCATTCTGAATCCAAGGCACAGGACAGGTTGGTTTTTGTAGCTCTTTCAGCTGGTGACAATTTAGACTTTTTAAAAACTCCTAAAGGTAACTGTTACAAGCACATGCAAAGAGTAGCTCAAAAGGAAGCAAGCATCTAACAGCAGTATAAAAATCAGACCATGATTTTAGCTGGTCAGTTACAGCAGGGCCACAGTACCCTTGTACCTTTGTTAGTAACTACAACACACATTCAGAATAAGGACTGTAACAAGTGATTATCCTCTTCACCTGAAGATCAACCACTTACCCATTAAGGGTAAGTTTGATGGATCTTTTAATGATACGAATGCTATTTGTTGGAACAGGAGATGAAGAATCTGGCAGTTCTTTACTGGAAAGCCTCTGTAACACACACAAACAGATGCCACAGGAAAAAAAAAAAAAGAATAAATAAGGAATTTTTAATTAATTATTGAATTAATTTTAAATTCATTAATTCAGAAGTAGCAGCAGATAAACCCTTTCCTAGCTGAATAGAACATTCTTTGTGTAACAGTGTTTATGTACTAAACCTGTATGGCTCAAACCCATTTTTAGAGAAGCCTTTTTTTTTAACCATACCACTTATTTAATTACCACCATATCCAGAGGAAGAACATTTTCCCCTCTGCACAATTCTCTTCTTGCATGAACTGAGACCAGTATATCCCTGATGGGGGGGAAATTAGAGTTGCTCAACAGCACAGTAAAGGAAGATTTTTCTCAGATCCATGGATCAAGAAAACAGAGTCTCTACTGTCTGGATCACTTCCAGTCTCACAGCCCTCAATTTCACAACATTCTACATGACACAGAGCAGTTAGTCACCTACAGACTTCAAAGCTTCCAAGTCCCATCAGAGAAATCAGTATACAAGTACTGATAACAGTACAAGAAAACCAAACCAGTACACAAACTCAGTGTCTGAGGGTATGGAATTATGGATTGCCAAGTTCAAAACTTGAAACTTTGGTTTTTGTGAAGGTCACTGCTCAGTTATTTAATTTGTTGGAAGCACAACAGGCAAAACCCTACTAATCTTCAAACCACCAAGTGTAATGGTACATACATCTTTGTACATGTAATGAAAACTGGCTCTGCTTTACCTATGAATACAAATGCACAATAAATACCTGTGATCTTGATGTGATCACTGGAATCTGCATGGATTTTCCATCAAGGACACCCTAAAAAAGCCAGAAGGGATTTGTTAGGCAGTATTGCCAGGTTCCTGACTGAGAGGCAGCAAGCTCTGGCAGTGAGGATACCTTAAAATCACACATGCATTAACAACCTCCACCCCATGGGGCGTGGGTTTAGGTATCCTGAGGCCCTAAAACCACACAGACAGTGGTTCAGGTATTTCAGCCCTCACCAACAAGATCTCATCTTTATCTGAGGGTGTGCCCTCAAGAGTTTATGCCTCATAACAAGCACCATGAATAGCAAAGCTCTCTATCTCCCCTCTGAGAGGCCAAAGGATTTAGTCTTTACAGCAGTTTTAATTTACATCAGTGAATCAAATAGTTTTGAAAAGAAAATTCAGTATTATTTCAAACATGGAAATGAATTAGACACTACCAAATCAACCAACAGCAACATTTAAAGGATAGGTCATACAAGTGTAACATTTGGGGAATGAGGACCGAAAAAGGCTCAACTAAGAAGTGTATTTTTGTTTCCATCAGTAAACATGCAGAGAACTTATGTGAGGCAGTCTAATCATTAAACTACTGAGCTTTTCAGTTATTCCACTGAGTAAAATCACTTAAAAATTACATTTTTTGTAGCTCTCTTCCTCCCATCTTGAGGGTATCCACTTTCTGTGAAATCCGAGTCCCACACGTTTAGCTGGAGGAATAAAATACACAGACTCAAAATAATTGCTGGGCTAAAATTCTCTTATTTGGGTACAGCTCCAGTCAACACATTAAATGTATTAGGGGCCATTCTAAAAAGAGTATTTACACAAGTCCACCGTTACCCTATTTCAAGCCTCTGAAAAAGCCCTACAACCCAAACCTTGGAATCTGTACTTGCAATATTCAGTACTAGATTACAGTTTTACAAGATCATTCTTCATAAGTGTCAAAAGTGAGGGTTCTTTCTCTGGTTGTTCTTTGCTTGTGCCTCAAATCAGAGGTCAAGCTCCAAGAACAGCTACTTAAGGATATTTACACATAGGAATAAAACAAATGAAATACTGATCTAGAAGTTCCACAAACCAAGATCTAACAAGAAACTCCACAGTATCATTTCAGAAGTAATGACCTATCAAGTAGGCTGCTGATTTCTAAAGCAGCACAATTATCAACAGGCACTCAAAAAGCATCTGCCAGAAACAGATCAGCTCATACTTTTACAGTCATAAGATTCATATCTTCTTTGTTTGGAGATTGTTTTTTTTCTGCATTAAGAACTGCTTTCAGATGAGACACTTCATTCAGCAATTGGTCACTGCAGTAAGCCCAGCAGTATTTAGATAACTTGGCTCCTGATGAGAAGCAGTCATTAAGTGCCAGATCTTGAAAATATGTTAATAGTTACACATCATATTCATTACAATTACATTCTAGTCCAACTAGAATGTAAATTTAGATTCCCAAATCCTTTGGGGATGTATAAATGCATTCATTTTCAGTTATTTAACTTGTTCTACATCAGCAATCAATATTGCTTTCAACCCTCTTTGGGGTAGCCCCCCGTTCTTGCCTTTTCTCCATCTATGGCTTTTTGGGGGCACTCTCCTGCTGTTGGTGGACGAGATACTTTAGAGCTTGGTGAATAATGCTGCTTAGATGAAGCACTCCTAGGATCCGTGATTAGAGTCCCACTGAATTTATGCTGCTCTTGCACAAAACACGTTCTGAGTTGACAAACCGTGTCATATCCTGGAATGGTGCAACCAGTGGGAGGTCCCGGTGTTCTTAGTGCAACTGTAGCCTCCATTTCTGTAGGAGACACCTGGCTTTTAGAGTTTGGCCACGAAATTAAAAACTACATTCCACCTACCACTTCAAATACATACTTGGGTCAGTCACAGGAATGCAAAGTCCCTTAGACGTGGATGGCTCAGCTACACTGTTGGCACCACTACAACTCTGACATTCAACATTTCTATAAAAGTCAAACACTTGAGTTATAAAATGCTAGTTTGTGAGATACTGTATATGTCATTTCCAGAAAGTGCATGCAAGACAAACACCAACTCCTTAGCCCCTTGTCAGAGCTCTAATAAATAACACAACCTCCCAGGCAATGTAGCACCAGACCATCATTTTGCTGGATTTCAGACTGCAGATTTAAACCCAAGCATTTTCTTTACTGAGCCTTTATGTGCTGATATATTTTCCCCGATTAGTCCTCCCAGCACACTGTGTTGCTTTGAACACTGTTCTGTTCTACCCTGATGTCCACACAATTTTTTGTGGTTTTTTTTCTCCATGCGATTCCTACAGTATCAAACATTCTGAACAGAGCAGGTATCACACATTTGGTAGGACTGGGCAATTACTCTCAAGATGACCTATTCTTCCTGTGCTTAGGGATAAACAGACTTCCCAGGAAGTGACAGACTTTTACTGCCTGAGTTCTCATACCACTCCACTAAGTCAGCAGCAGCTCTGGTGTTTCTGACACCAAAATCAGCATGTCATTAGAACTTAATCTATTTGGCATTAGCAGTACTTTTTGTTAGAAAGAGCACTCACTTGCACATAAAATACTCCAGCTTCAAGCTACCCACTAACCTGTGAAGATTCACATTCAAGACTAAATTTCCCTGGTGTCAAGTTCTGCATTCCTACATGTTCATGGATATTATTTAGATTTTTTTCAAGGATTCCTTTAACCTGGTCTCCTACCACATGCCCAAAGGAGATTCCAGCTTTGTTCCTGAAGCTCTTAGAGCCCTCCAAATGCTTATGATCCACATAGATCCAACTAGAAATCCTAGACTCATTTACAGTGTGAGTCAGTTAAAAGCAGCTTCTCCACAGTTCCAAGGTTATGGCACTAACCTTTCTGTCTCTGCTGTAGAGATGTCCAACTTAGATATCTTATTTAACGAAGAGGAATTAGAGGGTGTTCTGGAATCTCTGTCTTTGGAACCATCCGAACAGCTTTCACCTAAAGAAGACCTTTTGCACTGAAGTCCACTATTATTTTGACTAATATCTGACACCCTTTGCTGAAACGACAGTTAAAAAATAAAGTCTTCAAGTAATCATTAAAGCTTTTATTAAAAATTACCAGAAGCGCTGAATTTTTATTATACCTTCTTTCTTTTCTGTAAGGTTCCTGCTGGCAAAAAATAATGGAGTTGCTTTCTCTTCACATAAGTTGCCTCAATCTTCATGCCTTCCTTTAGGATGTTGAGGGCACTGGCCTGCCTGTAAACTGACATCAAAAACAGTGGTGTAGCTTAGTGGGGATGTTTGCATTAGTGCTGGTCAGTTATATTTGGTTTCTTTGGAAACATGTCTGCCCAGCCCAAATGAAGAGTTCCCAGCTTAATTTCACACAAAACACTGCCCAAGCACTCCCATCATCACAAAAAGGTGACTGTGACCTGTGATGCCCATTTCACACTCACTACAGCCCAGCCACAACAGCTGTTTGAGTTCAAATTTACATTTTTACATTCTATCTGTCCAAGGAAGCCAGACTGGATTTTAGGGACATCTGACTTAACAGACTCGCTACAATTTAAACAGTTTTTTCCTCAGCTGCCTGCAAACAGCCTTTTATGCAACTGGCAAAGGCTATAGCAGCACAACAGTTATTACAGAGTTAAGTTACATTTAGATAAGCTTGTCTAACTGGCCTATCACTGGAGCATAACTGGAAAGTCAGCTTACTGACACACAGAGTGGGAATCAAAGCAAGGATATGCAACCCAAAGGCTTTCCACAGGAGACCAGAAGTGAACTAAAAGCACAGAGATGAGCCCACACACCAGTATGGACAATTCCTTCAAATGAAATCCAATCATTTGTATGTAAAAGGGACATAAAGTTCACTGAACAAAGGCCCTCCAAACTGAGCCTTCTATTCTTGAGCTCCTCAACTTGAAATTAATTTTTGCCCTCTGAAATTATTCTCTCAAAGTCAAGGCACACAGTAACAGCTCTCTAGCACAGAACTACTGGTCCTCCCCACACGTTCCAAAGGGTTTCCCAACTCTCAAGGAACAGCTTTTCTGTTCAATTCTCTCTGGACTCACACCCCACACCCAGCACATACCACAGGCTGTGAGAGCACACAGCCACACTAACAATGTTCGTGCACAGAGGATTTACCATTAGTTCTGGCTTCTCAGCAGCACATAAATCTCATTAACATAATTCACATTTGCCACAGAAGTGTAGTGCCACTGGATGTAACGTGCAAGTACAGACAACAGTGCCAGTCTGAGGACATCACCCTGCCTGGCTTGTAACTCAGATGAGAGTTCTGATGCATTTTTCTGTGCTTTTCTCATATCCCAAGCACGAGCTATGAAGAAGGTTGGGTTTTACTGCTTTTACTCATGCCATCTGAGCAAAACAACACAGAAGTCCCGCTGGTGCTAAGGATAAACTCCAACAAACATTTACAGGGTTTCACTGTTTAGAACTCTTTGTCCAAACACACTTGTCACTCACAAGAATAGCCTAATTTCCTTATTATTCTAGCATTATCTAACAACACCTGCAATATTAATTTATTTCTACACCTATCAGAAGTAGTATCAGACTTTGGACACGAAAATTTACATGCATGTAATTACTATGTGACAACCCAGTGACTTCCACAGTTCTGGGATCACATTATACACAAACTGTCTTGGAAAAATACCATCAATAAGCATCAACAACTCTTTTCAGAGCTTGACACAGTCACTTCCCACTTCCAAAGTGGGACTACTGTTTGACAAGTATAGCTACCCCAGCAAATGGGCATTCCTGGGCTTCACAGCTGACTGTCCCCTACAAGAAATGCACTTTTGTGAGGACTTATTTCACATATGGTACATGGTGTATGACTGTAACACACTTTTGTTTTAAGATGGCCTTACTGTGACAAATGTCAACACAATGTATTTCTGAAGCTAATCTTTTATATGTTGCTATCCAATAACAGAAGGAAGCACTTTGTGAAGCAACTCCCACTGGAATAAAAAGAATGACACTCTACAAGTCTAGAGCAAAAAGAGCCTTACCTGTGTCTGTGAATGACTGTATCCCATGTGTTAGATCAACGTTAGTCTTTACTGCACTTTCTGCTTTCTTAAACACAAGCCCAAGAAACCACATTGATACAAATCCACTCCTAAAAAGAGACAGATTCAAAACCTGAGTTGGGCACAGACACCAGTCATTTGGATTCTGGTAATTTTATTTGTTCAGTTTACAGTCAGTCCAGACTTAATTTCTCAGAGCACTTCTCCCCAAACTGGTCCCTTCTTTAAAAAGATTTTTATGTGCTCAGGACCCTGCCAGAGACCTATTGAGCCTCCCTCATCAATGAGCTGAGGAAAATGAAGATACAGTTTGTCCAATGTGTACTTCAGAAGAGTAAAACAACTCACTGTTTATAGAGAACTTCATTGCCAGGGAAAGACTGTGGCTGCACGTGTGCAATAGTTATAAATTCATTCCTTTCCAAGTTTCCAACCAGCACACGGATTTTAGACTCCACCAGGCCAATCCTAATAGAAACAAGAGGTATTTATTAATTTTTACTGTTTCCAGCTCAGCAGTTAAATGCCTTCTTGTAACACAGTGTTAACCAATCAACAAGGACCAAATTTCATACAGCACACCAGATCTTTCTATCACATACACACACTGTAATTTGAGATGTTTTCAGTGACATTTGTGCTTTTGTTTCTAAAGACAGAGCCAAGCAAGTTTTACATGTACTCTGCACTCAGATACAACACTCCCACCTGTAACCTATGATGAAAATAACAAGGAGCAGATCCCAGCAGCTCTGGGGTGCAGCAAAACTCCTTTTTTTTCAAGGAGAACAGTGGTTTTGAAAAGGCTCAAGCACAGCTGTTCAGTTACACCCCAGTAAAGATGAAATTCTTCTAGCAGAAAATCAGTGAAAATGTAAAAATAGTTATTTTAATAAACAAATCATCCAGTCAACACTCCCCTCAGAAACTTCCCTAAGAGATGAATCATGACCACAAGGGCTTTAATTTCAATAAAGTACTGGCATTTCAGCCTTCTGCCTAAAACTCTGTTAGCTGTAAAAGCAGTCACAAATCTGTATGCTCTTCAAAAATATCTTATGTTGATGAATAACAAATATGTTATCTATTTCTAAATCCACTCAAGAATTGGTGAACTAAACTTTTCCTTATAATAGACTGAAGCAAGTTTATCTTCTGCTTATCATTTTCCCAAGCTGCAAAACTGGAAAATTTGTCTCTATTTCTGTCACTGAAAAAAACAAACCCTCAGCTCTAGGGTAGAATTTCCCTTGTCTTTATTGTCAGGTCCAACAAGCTTTGTTCACTCAAGAATATTTCATGTTAAAAATTATTTGGCCCTCTGCCCATACACCTTATTGTACACAACTGTGACTGATACCAAGCTGCAGCTGATAAGATTTTTAGGTGAATATTTTAGAAAGTTCAGATAAAAGGTATTACTTATTAAAATTATTTATAAACATTAAGCTATCTTTTAGAGATGGCACAAGAGTTATTTGACTTAAGGCACAAGGCAAACTTTGAAATAAAAGCAAGTGCCCCCAGAGTGGGTGTCTGTTACAGAGAGGTGTTTTGCTTCCTTACTTGAGCAAAGCAAGCAAAGCACAAATTTCTTAAAGAAACCCAGTGGAAAGTCAATAAATACACATTACAGTGCCTTAATTCCTCACCATTTCCCCTTATTTCAAAATTCACAGTGACTCAGCACATCCACATGGGTTAAACAAGTATTTATTGGCAAATCTCCTTTCATTGAAGAAAAGCAGGTCTGGAATAGGCTGACTACACACCAGTGCAATCTAGTCCTCAAATATTACAGTAAAACTCTTTATGAAAACAAATGTAAGGCTCTAGAACACTGGTCTTCAAAGCAGGGAGGCAAGGGGGTGCATTCCATGCCTAGCTGCACAGTTACAGACTTTATTTGTTAATACAATTAACAATAATATGGTGCAACATGGAATTGAGTTTCAGTTTTGCACTGGAGCCACATTTAAAGCAGCACTTACCAGTTTAGGTGATGCTCTTCTGTAAAGGCACTGGCAGTCAGCACAATGTAATGTCTAGAAGAAGAAAGGCAAATGAGTGCACTAGCTCAAAATTTTATTCTACATTCTAAACTTCAGATTTTTCTTCTTGGTACAGAAAAATGCTGTGAGTGGCATAAGACAGCTTTTCCTATCTTCCCTATATTTATACATACCAAAACTTATATGATTACTTCCTGTTTCTTTAAAAAGCCCTAAAAAAAAAACATCAATCCAATTTTCTATTTAGACCCCAAGTTAAAACTCATCATGCTAACCACTAAGTAAATAACTTCAGGTTCAGACAACAGATTTCATACATACTTATACTTCTGAAAGAAGTTCAGTGGTTCAAAGAGCTTTGGCCAGTCTGATTTTCCTTTGAGAATCTCATCTGTAACTTCAAGACCTACAAATATACAGTTGAAAATCTGATCACTATTTTTTTTAAATCTTTAAAAAAATTTTATGACTATTTTTTACAGTAACTGACAGAAAAAAAAAAAATAGGGAGAAATTCCCCTGACAAAATGCAGATCCCACAACAGCCTATTGGAAAACTGGCCCCTTATTGCCTGCAATGGGCATTATTTCCCAGAGAAATCTTAAACCTCCAACAGCTCACTGAACAAAACTGATTCAGATGGCATGGTTTCATGGAGCCAGGATGAGGCTGTGATAGGCACAGATTGTACTTTACCACGCTGGAACTCCTCCACCATGACTGCCCGTGTTGACACGGACACGTTGTAGGTGGAGTTCTGCTGTGGGTAGGCTGGGGTGATGATGGGCATCACATGGTACCGGTCTGATGGGTTCACCTGCGAGGTTACAACAGCTCTGCTCAGCACCAGCCAGGGCACAACAAACTTTTAATGCCTCTGATTGCAATGGTTACCTACCCTGGGGTCCCACACTGGTAAATTAAGAAAGCTCTCTTCCAGTCGTTTCAGCAATACTGGCTTTGGCCAATCCCTGTAGAAGAAAAAACCAGTGAAGTGTCCATTGTAAACTCTGCTCTGCATGGGATGCTGTGAGTGCACATCTTGATATAAATAATTACAAGTGTCACTTCTTTATGCAAATTAAAATAATCAGCTTTTACCATTTTGAAAAAATCAAGAAGAACTTGTTAACGAGAGTAGAGGCCAAAGCATTTGGGTAGAGTTGACATATTCTTGCTACCAGCATGGCCCAGGAGACTCCACCAAGAAATCCCATGATGTTGGAGTAAACACCACGCCCTGGAAGGGATACACACAGTTAGTCTGTGGTCTTTCAAATTTGCAGCACCAGCTGTACAATCTATAGAATTAACACATTTCAGCCTCCATGTCATTTATTTTTGCAGTGCAGCAAGGCCAAATTGCTGGTCCTTCCAGGGATGAGAAAAAGAATCAGTACAACACCACATCCCAAAATACTGCTACTGTGGAACTTGCTTGTGCTGCTACACCTAATGCTTCACTTCAAGTCCCCTTAAGAGAAAGTACTGGAAGAATGGCAGAACCTTTCTCTAGCCATGTGGGCAAATGGGACTTTCTTATTCCTCTGACACTTAATTGGGAATTTTTATCATTTGTAGTCAGGTTCCTGATAAGCAATGCAGCAGTGTCTCATAAGCACTCTCCTCTTCGCTGAACTCCACCTCCAGTAAAAAAACACATGGAATTTACCACATGGACAGACCATGAACCTCAACTGAAAGGCTTTTAATACAAAAACTGTCATTTACATAGCAATCCAAAGCTGAGGTACACCCAACAGTGAGCATGAAAGGCTCAAAGGCCACAAACCACTCTGGCACTCACGTTTTGCCCACAGTTTAACTGCACGGAGCGTGAGGCGGAAGTTCTCCAGGTTGGGCACCAGGCGCAGAATTTCATCTGTGACCCTGCTGCCTGCAGGACAAAAGGGCAAGCACACGAGTTCCCAGCAACAGGCACAGCTCAGGTGTTCCCACACTGGATCAACAGCTCATGGTTCAAGTCTAGGAGAACAGGTCTGGACTACTTGCTTTGTAATAAATTATGGACTGCACATAACCTTCAGCATCACTTTAGCTAACCGGTGCCTCAGCAGCTTTGTTTAGACTACAACTAACAAATTTTAAATAAAGCCTCCCCACAGGATGTTTTGGCCATAAACTACAACCCAGGAAGCCCCACCTCAGCATAAAGAAGAACTTTACATCACAGGGTGGCAGAGCACTGGAATGGGTTGCCATGGGAGGCTGTGGAATGCCCCTGTCTGGAGGGATTCAAAACTCACCTGGACACATTCCTGGGTCAGCTGCTCCAGGTGACCGTGCCTGAGCTGGGGGGTTGGACTGGATGATCTCCAGAGGTCCCTTCCAACCCTAAATATTCTGTGATGCCAGAAGTCTAAATATTCTGTGATTCCAGAAGCTAAGTTTCTTTTGACAGCCAGCAACCATTAAACCAATTGGAGCTAAACATTGAGCAAGTCAGACTTCAGGTATTTTAATTACTTTTTTTTTAATGAACGACACTGTTTATCCTTCATACATTTTTATCAAGTGCCCTACTTAGTCATCTGAATTTCTGGGGCAAGCTGGAGCACCTGCTCACAAACCAATCAAACAAACAAGAGACACAAGCCTATGTAAACACACAACTCCTTGAAATACCTAAATTTAGGCTCACTGGTCACCTTCTAAGAACTCAAGTACACTGGAGATCAGTTTCTGCACCCTGTACAGAAATGTGGGTTGTGCAGTGTGCACTGTGTGCCAATTTAAATGTCTTTACAAAGGTGTGCAGAACATGCTCACCATTCAGGCTCCGGATGCACCTTATATCCAGGCTCTTGAGGCACGAGTCATCCCTGAGATCGAGATCATCAGAGACCGTGGGCAGAGAGAGCTTTGCAAACACGAGGTCAATCTCCAAGAGAAAAAGGGTCAAACATGACTTACAATGCACAACTGCTTGCAAACAGGACACCAGTGAGGGACACCTGGTCATTTATGTGGTTAATGTTTGTATTTAGAATTAGGGGACCACAGATAAATATTTATTTGCCAGAAAACAAGAAAATTGCTCTAAGTTCCCTATTTGTTTACAAAATCACCTCTTTTTTCTAATCTCAGGAAAGGGAGAGGTTTTGTTTTGGGTTTTTTTGGAAAGATTACTCTAAACTTAGAACTCCTATTAAAAGGAAATTTTTAATTACCCATAAAATTAAGACAAATTAAAATAACCTCAACTATACTTCAACAAATGAGAAAGCATTTCCTTTATGCTGTAAGGCCTTAAGCAAATTATTCTGTGAATGTCTGTACCAGACAAAGGCCACAAAGAGGTCCTTGAGTGTCTTCATGATAGCAATTACCAAGCAGTAACTTGCTTGGGTACTACAGCAAGTGGGTATTTATTCTCTACAGGAAATTTATTCCAGATAGAAGGATTCCTGCAGCTGACAAACAGAGGCAGGAGTCCAGCGAGTAGTTTTACTTTTCATTTTCCATGTTGTTTGTCTCACAGGGACTTTATTTTTGATTTGCAGCAGCACATCAGGAGATTTGTGCAAGGAAGCACAACAGAAGCACCCCCTGCAGAAAGGGAGCTCTTGTCAGAGCTCAGGGAGTCACAGCAAGGACACTGCCTCTCCTCCCACTCTGCACATCCTTGGGAGATAAATGCCACCCAAGCAGGCTACCCTGGCCTGCAGCATGGGTGTAAAAAGAGATGTCACTCATGTTCCCACACTTGCCAGGGGATTATTTTCCTAGAAGATCCCATTTTACTTCTTCTGGGATAGGTTGTGGTCTGGCTGTTTAATTACAGTTCCCTAAATGTGCTGCAATGTACTGATAAACTTATACAACAGCAGGATCATAAAATCCTGAAAAAGTTATCCCACTCCAAAGCAGGAAAAACAAATCTCACTTAAAGGTGAAAAAAAACCAAATAAAAATTAAAATTCTTACCTCAATGCCATCAAACTCAAATTTGATAACAGGTACATATGCATCCTCAATGGCCTGTGAAGGAGAGGATATATCTAATAAGATATCCTTTTGCTACTTTAGTTTTTCCTACACTGTGACAAAATACAGAATTTACACTGAACTACTCAGTACAAAGGCTAAGTTCCTTCCAAGCACAAAAAATGCCAATAACTCTCAGGTGGGACAGCACTGTTAGGGTACCAACACTAGATTTTAATAAAAGATTTTATTTAGGAAGAGATTGAGAGGCTGAGTGTGTGCTGTAACAAACAGTGCACAACAAGCAATCAGTATCAAGTGGCTGCAAGCCCTTCATCCACCCAAGGTGAAAACACAGCTTCCAGGGACAGCCTTGCTTTTTGACGCATTCCCAAAACACAGGGAGGGGAGAGGCACCACAAAAACTCTTTTGTGATGTGCTCACTGGGGAAAAGAGCCAAGAGCTGGACAGCAACATTTTCATGCTGCATAAACCAGTGCATTGGAGGGTACTCAAAACTGATTTATTTTGGCTGGTAAGATATTCACTACCAATTCTTTAACATGAATATTCTTAGTGTAAAATTCACACAATCTATCAAGCAGAGAGTTTACTCACTCTCAGGTTTTTTACTTCCTCTTGATTCTTCAGCTTTTCAAAGAATGACTGAAAAAAATCTGATCTTTCCACGTGACTGGGAGCAACACAAAGGGCATCGATGTCTGAACCTGCAGGGAGATCCCATTTCTCCTGTTACTGCTGGAAGTCACCTTCCAACACCAGAGCTATGACCAGGCACTGAAAGTACTACCTTTGGTGTGTACTCCAAGTCTGTAGGAGCCAAATGTAAATATTTTGCCACCAACTTGTTCTGTTATTGAAGGGGGAAGATTCTGTAGGTAGAAGAGAAAGTTTAAAATGCACATTATCCTCTGTGCATGTAAGTTATTTAGAAAAACTCTAACAGCCTGTAAAAGCAATGTCTTCTCACTCCCTTGTATTTTAGTTTACTAGGTTTTGATTTTGTTTTTCTGAAATCAGTTGAGCTTGCAACTCCAAAAAAAGATTATAGGTGATGTAGCAGTTCTTCTATTAATTTATACAAATTAAGACCTATTATTAGATTTCCCTGCAGCAGAGGCACATAAATTAACACAACCTAAGAGCCATTCAAAGGGCATGTCTGGAATCATAATTTCAAACTAGACTGAGTGCTGTAGGCTGTCTGGGGCAAGATTAGAGCCAATTTCAGCATCTTTCTCATCCACATTGCCTTGTTTTGGCTTTGTTAACAGCTACGAGTCAACTGATTGAGCCAATGCAGGAATTTATTCAGTTCCCCAAAGACTGTGAGATCTTGAAATATCTTTTACAACTTATTTCAGTAGCAGTTACTATAGCTCTACTTAATAACTAAGAAGTTAAAAGCTGGACTTCAGCACAGATCCCAGTAGCCTAGCCTTTAAATCAAAAGGTTTCAGCTGTTTTAACAAAAACAAATTCTTACCTTGCTTTCAGCAAGCTCTGAAATCCATTCTCTGACAAAGTTATTCAGTTTTCCAAGAACAGTTGTCCTGTAAAGAAAACTCATGCTAAGTTTGCTTAAAGAAATAAAATAAAAAAACCCCCAAGAGGTTAATGAATTTTAGTGTTGTTATACCTGTGATAGAGTTCTTCCTGATCCTCAAACACCCCAAATGGCTTCATTGCTTCAATCAGCTTCTGAGTATGGATGTGGTCTTTGTCACTAGGAGGAGCCAAGCTAATTGGAGAGGTGAGTCCATAGTGCCCTTGAGGCTGGTTCTGCTGCCTGGAAGTACTGAGAGAAAACACAGGAATGAGTACATGAAACAAGAAAATCTTATAGGAAAACACCCCTTAGCTTACACTTCACAAATCCATTTCTGCCCTTTCACCCCATGTTGAGAGAAAGGAGGAAAAGATCTTGCTTATCATTTTTAGAACACTTGACTTCACTTAGAAGTCACAACTATTTAAAAAAAAAAGCATTTATGGATGTAGGAAATCATCCAAGATGCTGCCACCTTAAGACAATTTATTTGCATTGCTCCAGCCCATCAAAACTGATCACTGGGAAATGCAAAGGTTTGAAACCCATCAAGGACAACACAAGTTTTGGACACACCAGTTTCAATTTAAGCATATTCCAAGTGGTTTCCTGCTAGCACCAAACAAGACAATTAAATTTCTTTTAATTAAATGTTTCTGTTAGGTTTCTACTGATTCAGGAAGGGCTTTATAGTTGATTGTAAAGCACATAAGTCTGTTAAACAGAGTTGATGCAATAAATTTGGTGTATTACTATATAAACCTCTTGCTTTAGAAAGGGGGAAATGGAGAAAAAGCAGCTTATTTTGCATTACCAGCTGAAACCAGGAAAGGAGTGGGACTGGAGGTAAAAATGGTGCTTAGTGCATCTCTACAGAAACACCAGCACCAGAAGGGGAGACACCCCAAAAATCTCATCATGCTCACCAGGGTCCAGACCCTGAGGCTCAAGGGATTAATTGTGCCATTATCTAAGCAGGATATTTCCCTCCTTCACACATGAACAGCTTCAAAGATCAGCTGGGTTAGGCAAGAGATATTTATACCTATTTAAGGTACCTGACCCCATGCTGGCTGGAACAAAATGCTCAAAGGCAAGCTCCACCACTTGGTCTTTAAAAAGACAGGTTATTGCACAGCTCCTTGTTTCTAATTGTTGCCTGTACTCCCTCTCCTAAAGAGATTTCCCTCTCTTTAAGTATCCTTATGCAATTACACCCAGAGCTTCTAGTCACATAGGGGTTTTTTTTCCCTTTCCTCTCTCTAAGCCTTTTTCAAACTTTCTTCTCTGTGCTTTCCAAAAAGCTGGGGAGGCAGGTATTAGGGCTGTAGTGCTATCAACAGGTGTCCCCAGTCAGAAAAGCTGTTTGTTTACAAGCCTAACCAGGCCTTGACCTAATTTACCTTGTTTATAGACATTGACAATTTCCACTTCATAAATAAAAATATTCATAATGAATATTTTCCTTCCCATGATATCATTTTCATAACAAATACAGGAGGAAAGCCTATACTTAATTGCTGTGCATTACAACTAAACTAAAACACCTACAGCAGCAACGGCTTCTATGTTTTATGCATTGCTTGCATTGTGCAGCTTGCACTTGATAAAGTTTGCACAGAACGAGGACAGGATTTAAATTACACCAGCATTTAAGATGTTTCCAAGGTACAAAAAGGCACCACCTGCCTTTCATTGCCTCATTCTGCCTACAGATGATATAACTGGAGATTGACGTAAAGCACAGTATCAATTAGATAAACCTAATACTATTAGCATCAAATATGTTTATTTTTAATTAAATATTATTCATATAAAATTCCTCCAGTCAACAGCAGATATTTTTCAGCTGCTTACACATATCACTGATAGTTTGACCTCACACCTTAAGAGGTGAGGGAAGCAGCACCTGGTGAGTTTCACTGAGTAAAACTGAAGAATTTGCTGCCCCTTTTGGAATAAGAAATAAACGAAGTCCTGCTTTGCTCTCTCAAGCATATAAGCCCAGAATTAGGGATCTTATGGATCCTAACACACATGGCACACCACCCATTCACCTACCAGCCTTCTCTTTAAACCAGAACCCTGCTGCACTTTAATATTTTGCCAAACCTTGCTACAACCTGTGCACCACAGCAAAAACCTCCAATGCGTGTCTGTTCTGGTAAACCACACTTTTACACAAAAAGCCGTCCTAAACGGATTTATTCCGGGTTTTGCCCCTCACTTATAGCTCCCCAAGCCGCAGGGCGTGTGTCCCCACACACCGAGGGTCGGGGCTAAGGTGTCACTGTGCGGCACAGGCCTTCAGCCATCGCTGCGGGGCACAGCGACCACAGCCCGGCTCCTCAGCCACCAAACCAACAGCAGCACCCAGGGAAAACAATGAAGGAGGAAAATCCCCACCACCTGGGACCTTCATCGAAGGGAGCCCAACTCCACCCTTCACCGCTGCCGCACCAGCTCATGCTGCGCGGCGCCCGCGGGCGGCTGTGCCGGCTCAGCGCTCCCCGTGCCCGTCCCCGAGGCTCGGGCAGCCACTGCTCGGCTCTCCTGCGCAGGGCTCCGCAGGACGCGCAGCCCCAGAGCAAGGCGCAGCCCCGTTACCGCCGTTCCTCGCCGGCCATTGCCGTTGCTTGGCGACGGCGTCGCCGCCACACGCGGTGAGACCCGGGCGAGGCAGCCCCGCCACCCGCACTCCACCATTTATTTCAACCGGGAATTCCTCCCCTCGTGGGCGAGGGCAGCTCCGGCCGCCCGCGGCCCGCCGGGGCCCCTCGCGGGGCGGCTCCGGCGGGTGTCCCCCCCCCGGCCCGGCGCTGTCCCCTCAGGGCAGGGCGGGAAGGCGCCGCCGCCTCACCCGCGCGTCTCCTTCATGGCGCGCGCGCACAGCCCGCGCCGCCGCCCGTGCTTCCCGCCCTTCTGCACCGCCGCCCCCTTCCCGGCGGCCCTCGCGCCGCTCGCCCGCCTGCCCGCACGGCGCCCCCTGGCGGCTGCTGTGCGGTGTGTCCCCTCACGGCGCCCTCGCTGTCCCCCCGGGCTGCAGCCGGGGTCCCTCAGCACTTCTGGGGGACGGTGTTCCTTCCCCGCGGGCGATATTCCTTCCCCGAGGAGGATATTCCTTCCCCGTGGCGTGACAGACCCGCCGAGCCGGGTTAGTCCCCGGCATGAGGCAGCCCCGCATCGCACCCTCCCTCCCACAGGATGCTCCCGCTCCTGACATCCCCTTCCAGAAAGGGGGGGGTAAAAAAGAACGGGAATCGCTCCCGAATTAGGCTCCTGACAGCCTCCTGACATCCCCTTCCAGAAAGGACGGGTGAAAAAGCCCTCAGGAATCGCTCTTGTATGAGTTTATTCTCATCCAGTAAGTGCAAGCGCAGCATCCCTTGACTGCAGCTGGTATGGGTGGGATTTAACACACATTATCTTTCACGATGCTTTGAAGAAACACAAACTTAACTTTTGTCCTGAAATTTTAATAAATTAACAAACAAATGTATCTTTAGCAGGATTGTCTTACCTACCCTACTCAAATAACCTACTGGGGAGTTGAAAATTATTTTATCTACTGAACATTTGCATGGTAGTGCTTGTGCTAAAATTTCAGTCTGATAAGATTGATGCTTCTGCAAGGAGTTGTAGTGATAGAGGAAAAAAAAAGCAAGCAAAAGTACTGAGAGCTTTTCTTGAACCTCTAGCCAAGAACTTTTTATTCTCAGAAATCCATAAGGGTATTTTTTAACATTTTATGGTCCTCACAACAATACTGTGATCCTACAATCAGGAAAACTTGTATGCTGCTTTTTTTTTTTTTCTTTTCTCTCAGGTTCATATCCCTACTTAGTGTGAGGAAAACACCTGCCTTTATTTTTCCTGATTTACAAGGCCAATTACGCAAGTTTAATTTTTTTAAACCTGAAACCTATTTCTGCTGCATGGTTTAGTATCTCAACGTGAGCTTTGCCTGCCCACAGATGTGATAGGGGGTTTTTAATGGAGGAGTGATACTTTCCTTTAAATCACCTGGAACGCCTAGGAAAAAAAAAATAGCAGCTCTTCAAGCACCAAAGTTTTTCTTCAGGTACAACTCTAATATTAAATGGAAATGAAGACTAATCCAGCTTAACCATCTTCAGTGCTCAGCTAATAAAGAGTTTTGGTTTTGGGGTTTTTTTAACAGAAAATAAGAGTCTCTTCTTGTATGCCATTTATTTAGTCTAGCATTAGTTAGTTACTACTAGTTATCTGGTTATGATTTATTCTGTGTATTCTGCCCACGTTACTGCCACAGTTTTATCTGTATCAGTGACTAAGCCATGTCATGTTCCAGAGTGTACAGAGTTTGAGGACAGGTTGTTTCAAGGCAGTGCTTTCCTCTGCTGGATTTGTTAACTTTTGTGAGGCACACAGCTTATAGAAATGGCCAAAAATGAATTAAATATTGTAGCCAGGGTTTTTTCTTGGTGTCATGCATAGAGCATTAGCTTGAGAGTGATGTGAAGTGGGGTGGAATGTTTGGCTTTCTTTTAGTTTTTAAATTGCTGCTGCGTTGTCAGTTTCCTTCTCTGTAGTAAAAATGAGGTGATATCTGAGTACTTTCAATCTGTTAGAGACTATTCCTGAATTATGGAGAGGTGCTTTGTAAACACCTAGGCTATGCATTTCCACGTGTCAGAGTCTGTATATGTGATTTTAATCTAATCTATGGAGTTAATGGTGTTGGTGTGATGTGGTTTATAAAGCACTTGTGGGAGACCACGTGTTTGATAGACTTGTGAAGTTTGACAGCCTCCTTATTCCTGGATAAAAGAAGTTTTCTGTATATTCCTTATAATCTTCCTGCTGTTGTTTCTTGCCCCTTTTCCACCTGGGTCTGTTCAGGTGCCACTCTATGTTCCATAGGGAATTTTGCTTGTAAATACCTGTCCCTTTTCAGTGGGAAGTGGCAACTTTGTCCATTTTTCCCTCCTTAAAAACTGCTTGTCTCTATCCTAAGTGAGCTAATTTTATTTTATTGCTATTTTATTTGATAAAGTGCTTTGTGATTATCACAATTAAACACAATAAAGTTGTGATGATTAAAGATGAATGAGCCTAAACAGATTTTTTTAAAGGCACTCAGAAGAAATTTGGGGTTTATGCATGAAAAGTTATGTACCAGCTACTGCACCTGACTCTCTGTGAAATATGCCTAAAGGGAGACTGCTGCAGAGAAAATATTTGTGTAGTATTAAAATATTGTCCACATCACAGAAATTTATCAGAAAAAAAATAGTTTATTCAAACTTTGTATTTGTGCAGAGGACTTTATCTGTGTAATGCGCTATATTTCACTAGAGAGATTTTTGTCAGCAATAATTTGTATATATACATTTATATACACTGATGAATATCAGCTAAAATATGAAATTCAATTCTGGAAAGCTGCATTTTGTAATAAATGTTCCCAGGATACACTAATCTATCACGCAGAAGATCTATGTTGAGAGATAACACTGGAAGAGCAGAAGGTGGGGTTACTGAAGACAGATCTTGGGTGGATTTAAATAAGTGGTGGCTGTAGGATTTGAGCACTTTGTTGTGGATTTGTTTTTGTTTGGGGTTTTTTTCCTTTATTTTTCAGTTTCATCAATTTACTGAGGGGCTGTAATTCTGCAGAGTTGTAACCTTACAAGCTGCTGAGAATTGTAAATGCATAAAACATTTTATATTTGAAGCCAGCTGAAACACCAAGCTTGCCTTGGAGGGCATCCCTTTGGGACTGTTCTGTTCCAGTGCTACTTGTGCTTCCAGGCTGCCTTTCCCTGTAATATTTGTGAGCTCCTCACGTGGGTAATTCCCGGGAATCCTTCCCTTCACTGCGGTCACTTGGTGGGATTTCCATGAGCCCCTGGTGATGATGAGCCAACAGAATGGAACCTCTGCTTTGTTTTCCCAGGGAAGTTTGGAAGGCTGGTGCCCTTGGTGTGGAATTCCTGGCGCCCTTCCCTGTCCATGAGGAGCAGAAGGCTGGCTGGAGCTGCGGAGGGTGGCAGGGCAGGTGCCATTATCACCACCGGGAGGAGGACGGGTCACTCCCGATTGAAGCACGGATGAATGCCGGTGTTAGCACAGGTTGGTTAATGGGAGCTCACTGTGAGCTCGCTGAAGCAGCACTAATCTCGCTGAAGTGTCTCTCTTTGATCAGCTCATTCTCTCTCAGCAGGCCGAAAAATAGCCACAGGACAGGAGTGCTCAGTTCACAATCACGGTAATTTCGCTTTAGGTTTGTCTTTAGCTGCTGGAGATTAATGAATCAAAAGGGTGTTTAAATTTACAACCAGTTCTCTTCTAATCACTTGGCAGTGTCATTTCTGGCTGTTTTCTGCTTTGATTACCTGAGCCAGTCATCCAAAGGATGCTGCTGTTCTGCCATCTGAGAATGGGGTACAGCTTTACACGTCTGGGAACTGGGAAATGATAGCAGAGGGTGTCCGGGACTTTTTGCTTTTCCAGCTGTTTCCTAAGCTGTGTATTTGTTACAACCAAATCCAAATCCACTGTCTCCCTTTCTTCTTCACTCGTATTTGCCCGTTAAACAGTAATTTTTCATTCCACCAGCATGCATATGTTGTAGGGACTGTGTGTGTGGGATACCCATTTATGGGGAAGTGTGGATGGAACCTGTGATGCCTAAGTATGAGCAAAAGATCTGCTTTACAAGGTGCAAGCATGATAGCATTTGGCATAGAGAATTCTAGGTTTCTTCATTTTCTTGGGGTTTCACTCTTAGGGAAAACCTTGTGTGGTGAAGTGTTTGCATGTCCCATAGAGAGCCTGGGTGTTGTAGTTTTGTCAAGATTTGATTTGAGCTCTGGTACCCTCCAAAGCTATTATGTGCATAAAGTTCCTTGCCCTTTCAGTTTTCCTTTAATGTGCTTCCATTTGGGGAGGAAAATTGAGTGAAAAGTGCACTTGTAATTTAAGATAACCCGTTTATAACAAGAACAGTGATCTCTGCTAGCTGTACCTAAAGAAGACAAAAAAAATCTTATGTGGTGGTATAGGTTCAGAAAATCTCCTGGGTCAGAAATCATTGCCAGGAAGGTGTTGCCCAAATTTAATTTTAAGGATATGGCTCTTGTAGCTTTTCCTTCAGCAAACTGCCTTAATTTTGGAGGTAATATTAATTTTACAGGGGTACTGAAGAGGTATAACTTGTTATTGTTGAAAAAGTATTTTCTCTGACCTGAGCATAAGTTTGTACAGATGAATATCTTTATGAAAAGCTTTACATGGAGAGCAGACAAGTGTACTTTTTTATTTTCTTGATCTAGGAAGAGAACAAGCTTGTTTAATCTTTGCATTTTTCTTTACTCCTCTGATGGGGACACAAGCCCTTGGGCAGCTGCTGGTGTGTGACACTGGTGCTGTTCCAGTTCCATTATAGGGTGAGCGTGGCTGTGAGCCTGTTTTTGAGCATTAAAGCCTGGTGCTAATACCCCTGACAGACCATCCCTTATCATGGTGAGGAGTCTTCTTTGTCATGAATTCATTAGTTTCATGCAGAGATCGTATATAATTCTGATTGCTGCTTGCAGGGAAACTTTAAAGAGGGGAATGGATACTGATAATTACAGTAACACCTCAATTGTATGTGCGAGTGGGGAGAAATTTTCATATCCATTAACCTTGCAGTAAAACTCTGTTGAAGGGTTTTTCCCCCTCACCTTTTTATATCTGATGGTGTTCTGTTCAACTTCACGCAGAAACAGGAAAAGAAGGCATAAGTAAATCTCAGCTTCTTTTAGAGGATTTTGTAATTTTGGCACCTGTATCCAGTCTGGTGCATTGTTCAGAGGCTTTCTTTGTTGTAGTTGATGAAGTAAACCATAGATAATTGATAATAGTTTCTTTTTGAACAGTTGTTTAGTCAGGGAATTTATGTGCAAGTTAAGCATGAAGTGGATGCTTTAAGTCTTTAAATAAAAAATAGTTAAAAGTTTCTCCTGAAAAAGAAGAGGCGATGAAGCAGAGGAGAGTGACAAGTAATGGGCTGAAAAAATTGGAAAAAGCAAGAGGAATATTATGGAGCAAAGTAACTGCAATTATATAGTTTATGTGCATATCTTTTAGGACTTCTTGTGTATGTACTGGTGGATATGCATATTCAATTACTTCTGCCTTGATGACTGGCAAACAGACATCGAACAAAATCAATACTGCATACAAATATGCAAGTATTTCCTGATAAGTTCAAATTTTTAAAATTAATGAATTTAAAAATTTAAAAATTTTAATTTTTTAATATATTATGTATTGTCTTAGCCACAGGTAAAAGTTGAGTGAGAGAATAGAAAGCAAGAGGCAAGGAAGTGAGCAGAGGATTAGATGTGCCTGATGTTCCTGACAGCTGCTTTTAAATGAGGCAGTCCAAGGTCTGCCTCAGGAATACAGCGCTGGGATGGGCCTTCCTGTGTGTGGGTGAAATGCTGAAATGTTGCTCAGCTCCTGAATGCAGGGCTCATTCTTGGGTGCATTGACTCCACTGAAATACAAAGGGTTCCTGCTTGGGATAAATAAAAATGACTCCTGGTTTTGGTTTTCTTTATGCTGTGCGAAAAGAAGAAAATGGCAATTGTGCAAATAAGTCCCCACACTGTCTTTATTGTACTTTCATCTGCCTGGTTTCTCCTGAATAATGTATATTTGGTCCTTTTTCTATTAACAAATTTCATTTTAATCTGAAAGTTTCCTTTTTTCTTTTTGCTTGCTGTTTTAAGCAGTGGAATAAAGGGGAGCTGTTCACAGAGAAGATTGCTGTAAAGAGTTCAGATACACGTGATTATTGTTTTCTGAGATTATTGAAAATTGGTTCACTAGAAGTTTGTTGCCAGAGAAGTTTTCCATCTTTGAAGCACTCTGTTTTCCCTGGGGAGCCCTTATTTAATTGATGGTAGCCAGGTCCAGTAACTCCTTTCTGAGAGGCCTGAGTTCACTCTTTAAGTAGAAGTCTCTAGGTGTTCTTTGCTATTTTGCTCAGGAGTATTTAATTATTCCAGGTATTTCAGAAATAATGCTAACTTGTGCAAGACTGCTTTTAGCTATGCTCTCATCTGCCAGATTTTGGGACTATTTTACCATAAAGTGAAAACAGGGAAAAGTGTGATCTTGGATCTTGATCTTACTTTAATCTTTGTAACGTGCTGGTTGTTTGCAGAGCTGCTGCAGGAAAGTAAAGCTAAGAATTCATTACACAGCTAAAATTGAGACACATCTCAATAAATAAAATAATTTTAGTCACATCAACATAGCCACAAAAATAGTGTGCCACGTTGATTGCTGAAAACTTGGCAGGGGGAGGAAATGCTCCATCATGACTTTTGGAAAAGTGGAGGGAACAACAGGTTTCATGTGTTTGTGAATTTTCCACATCTGTGCAAGTATCCTTTTTGTGAAGCTGCTGGTTCCTTCCCCAACAGATGACCAGCAGGTTATTATTATTTCTATGTGCTGCTGTGTAATGCATGTGGATAAAAGCACAGGATATGCTCTGTGCCTGGATAAATACAATTAGTTGCAACGTTCCTAGAAAGCAGTGAGCTGCTCTTTAAGCTGCGCTTTTTGGAATCATCATCTTAAGTGGAAACTTAAGGCTTCTGCAGGGGCTTTTATTTAGTGTATGACCCTTCTGCATGTTTCATAGTGTGTGAAGTGGACTCTGCTGTGAGTGAGGAGCATGATAAGGGAGGGGCTGAGCTCTGAATCTCACAGTGCCTAGCAATGAAATCACAGCAATCTTGCTGTGTGAGAATCATCCTCATGAGTGCTACCGTGTCTGTGAGTTGTCTGGTTTTGCTTTAGGATTTCCTTCAATGCCCACAAATTCCTGAGGCAAAAATCAGGAAGTAAAATTAGTTTTTTGAGGCATAAATTAGGCGTTGAGGCGTTCAGGTGTTTATGGTACGTGTTCTCCACCCCTGGTTAGTCATGGCTGTGGAAGCAGCTGCTTGCCAAACACTTGATTTGTAACTATGCTGTGTAAATCTTGTTATCTTGTAATGGTGTGAGGCAGAATGTGAATTCTGGGTGAAGGTCTCTGCTAAAGGCTGGGTCTAAAGCAGTAACAGACACAGATCTGGGACTGTTACCCTGCAGCTCAGCATCTTGATGGTTTTTTTTACTCATGTAGAAATCTGTGTTTTTCACTAAGCAGGAGACCTGCATAGACTGCCCTGCCTCTTTCCTGGGACTGTAACATTATGATTGATTTTTTTTCTTTAAACTACATGTGGATTCATTTCATTTATCCTTTCATGTGCCCATCAATGAAGCACGTAGGAAGATAAAAGTATTAATTACCTTCACCTACTAAGACTGAGAATAAATAGGTTTTAATATTGCTAGTTTCACATTGTACTATAATTAACAGCATCCAAGAGTGCAGAACTTGAAACAGATTAGAAAAGAAACCTCAGTGCTGTTCAGCTTTTACCTTCAGCCCTGCAGCTTTCCAAAAAGTATACAGTGGATTTTCAGTCTAGTGGATATTTCTTAGCTGGCAACAGATAAAAGCCTTCAGTTTCCTGGGAGAGAACCAGAGCGTAGCAAAAGCTGGTTGCATAGCCACTAGTGGAATCCCTTTAATGCTGGCTAGGTGATCTTGAGAATTTTTAAAATAACAGTAAGGAGAATCTCATTTCAGTGAGGCAGAGTTCATTCCTGATAAAGGGCTTTCCAGAAACTAGTCCTTTGTAACTATAGAAACACCTAAATTTTCTAATCTTCGATGGAGAATGAGAACAGACTTTGCTGAGTTCTCAGTAAATCCCAGAGCTGATAGTGAATGCTTAACACATTGAATGTAGTAGGAAAGAGGCTCTTTGGAACTTGCTTCCAGTAAAACATTCTCTAAATCAGAGTAATATCCTTATGAGGCTGCTTAATAATGAAAAAGGTGGTCAGAGGAGTGTAGTGGTGAATGTCCTTGGAGTTGAGAGGAAAAGGCTGAAGCAAAGTAAAATAATTTTCTGAATCTTCCAGAGAATTATTCTCTCTGCCCTGTTTTATAAAATTGGAATAAAACCCAACTGTACTTCTTTTCCACTTAAAGAAAACAAAACTTTTGGTAACACTTCACAGCAGTGGAAACAATACTTAACTGCTATGGAGACAACTAAAAAAATCTGGATAATACAGGAGGATGAAAAGCTCCTTTAAATCTGTAACTTTAAAGATAAGTGTGCAACTCACTAAGAAAGTGAGCATCCTACTTAGATTTGAACAGAATTTTATATAGAGCCAAATTCAGGTGGAAGGAGTACATCCTGAACCTGAGCTACCAGAATTCTTCAAATTCTAGTAGAAAACTTGTTGCTGTGCTTTTAGCTGTTGTCAAATGGGAAGGAAAAGCAACAGATGGAGCAATGAGAAAAACTTCCTTGATGGTGCTTTTGTTGTAAGGGGATCTTTATTTTGAAACACTCCCTCCTGCAGGTAAAATGCTTCACAATGTTTGTGAAGGAATCCAGGGAGCAAAACAGAGTTTGAAATTTTTAATATGTGCTGGGCTATATCACACTGAAGCAAATAGAGCAACAAAGTACAGAGTATTCAGAGTGGCTGTTCCTAAATAGTATATTCAATGCCATGCTTTAAAAACAATTTCCTATTTTCATGTTGCTGATTTTGTAGATCTTGTTACTGAAAAACAATGGGCTGGAGAAAATCTGCATACATAACCAAACTTGAGTGGTTCAATTGCAGCCACCTCAACCACTTGTGTGAAAACTGCAATTTTTACATGGGTAAGGCCCCTGCCATTGGTGAATGCACTGATCCAATGCCAAACTTGTCTTTTAAGCAAGATTGCTTGAGAATGATGATTCCTCTTTCCACTATTTCACCAAAGAGAGAATATAACGAGTGGAGTTTCTTAAAATTTCTCAAGGAGCTGCAGGGGTAGTTACACACACAGTGATTCTTTTATTTAAGATGATTTAGCCTTAATAGGAGATATGTGGCTTAGCCACATATCCATATTCCATATCCATGCAATATGGAATTATTGGAAAATATGGTAGCTGGACTGTAACAAGCCATAGTGACCCCAGTAAGCACTTCAAACCCAGTAGCTCAGTGCTGTTAGAGGAAACTTAACCAATGGTGTGAAAACTGGAATTTGAAATCAGTCAAATTATTTTTCACTGATGCAGAAAGATTCATTCTTTCATGAGAGAGAGAGAAACAGTTTTACTTTTCAGGAGTACAGCAGGATTTTTTATATTCTTGCTTTGACAGCTGTGAGTTAACTTTGTTTTAATTTTTTTTTAACTTCTTATTGGATCAGGTAAAATTTTTTTCTCCCAGATTTGCTCTGAGATTTCTCCCCATGTCATTCCATGCTGCTGGCTTAACTCTTGTGCTTTTTCAGCTGAATGAGACATCTTACAGTTGTTATGTATTGTTAATTAAATACCTTAAGAGCATCTGTCTCTGAGAGAAACAGGCTGCACTTTCAGTTCATGGCTACTGCATGGAGTGAGGATCAAGGAGAGTGTGCTCAGCTCAGTTTTCCAGGATCACACAGGGGCAGGGCTGTGCTGCCTCTTTCTTGAACAACAACAAAGCCATGTGTTATCACCCAAGGCTGCAAATGCAGCACCCTTGAGCCAGTGCTGGCTCAGTGGGGGGCTGAGGCTGCCCTGCTCCCTGCAGGTGTCTGTCTGATCTGTCTGTGAGCCTGTCAGTCCCTCGGGCAGCCCCTGTGCTGCAGGGCACTGCGGCTCCTTTCCTTCCAGTGCTGCTGCCCAGGATGTGACCAAGGGAAACCTAAACTGGGACCTGCCTGCTGCCTCCCACCCCGCTGTTTGTTTCTCTCGGAAATGCCTGGCTTGATACATTGTATGATTTCATTTGTGGACTTTTCCCCTTTTGTTTTTCAGGCTGAAATAACCGTCCCCTGGAAGAGCTGGAAAATACACAAGTAAGTTTTTCGTTTTGTGGGTTTTTTAATTCCTCCTCTGAGTCATCTTTTGGGAGGCCACGTCATTTGCCACTGTCTGTCTAGAGAGCTCAGACTGACTTCCCAACACTGGAATTTAAATTGTTTAAGATCAGGTGGTGAATTTTTCAGCACCTTGGAAAATTTCAAGGCATGTTTCAGGTTTGCAGACAAACTTGAAGCAAAAGTGCTTTCAAACACTCTTTGCTTTCTGTCAGCATCAGTACAAAAGCCTTGAGATTTTGGGTGGGAATCTAGAGAAACATGTATTTTGTGTTTTTTATTAGAATTTGTATAACTAGAGGCAGAAGAATAGCAGGGTCTATTTTTAGTTGACCTTAATATCATGTTTTGGCCAGCCTCTGCTCAGTTATGTGATTGCAGGTGATCTGGATTTGTGCTGTACCTTCAGCAGGGCAGGTGAGCACAGACCTTGCACAGATTAACCTGTGCAGGCACCTGCAGAGCTTTCCATCCATCAAAGTGTAAGAGATTTAGCTTTTACAGAGTGTGCAGGTCTCATCTGAAACCTTCTTCTGTCAGGTGCTCTTCTCTCAAAGTGAAATTTGTCTGCCCCACCCACTGTCCCCCAAAAATATCTCCATGATCTTTATAAAAATAATGAACAAAGACAAGGGATCGTTGTCTGCAGGGAACTGAATACAATACTTGGTGTCCAGAGTGTTGATTTTCCTGGGGAAAAATACAAGCTACTACTCCCTCTCCTGGCCTCATAGGGGAAATATATGGAATTGTCAAAAGGGGGCATTCTTGCTTTTTCAGACAAATGAAAAATAAGTCGTAAAATAAGTGTATAGTTAGACCTGTCATTTAGGAAGAGTAAAAATTGCTCAAGCTGAAAGTCTTTAGCCAAAGCAAATATAACAGATGGAATATTAAATATCAGAAGTGATTTGCAGACTAATTTAATCCCTTATTTTGTGGACAGAGGTTTTATCTATTTCACCTAAGGTTTACCCAAAGCTTTTGTTAATTGAGGAAAATGCCCACTGCAGTTACACGTGCACTGTCTGTATCCAGAAATACAAATCCCCTCCCTCTGTCATTTAACTCTCTGAGGATAATTCTCTATATCTGTGTTCTGGCATGCCTGGAGTTGCCAAGTAAGAATTAAACAAATTGTGTATTCTTCCAAAAATCTCTTGAAAGGGCAAATCCTGATGTATAACCCATCTGGAAGTAGCTCTGGAATCTGAGAAGTTACTGATGCCCTGGGAAGCCCTTGGTCAAGGAAACAAAAGCAAATCCAGGACTGACTGAGCAAATAGAGAATGGTTTTGTTTTTAAGCTTCTGTGTTCAGAGATGTTATCAAAGGCATTTACTTCTAGGTTTGCCTGAGCATTTATGGATTAAACCTGGTAATAAACAGGTTCAAACTGGTGCTGATAATTCCTGTTTGTAACCAAATTTTACTCTGCTCTTAGGTTTTCCTTGTGGCTTTATTTACTCTAGTGTTATGATCTTTATGATTAGGTAGAGTCTTCATAAACATGGCAATTAATATGATGTGCATTTAATATTCTAGATCAACTAGAAGAAAGCAAATATATGACCTGCATTAAAAAAGTCACATCTGAAGATATCTTTTTTCCCCTCTTTTCTAAGGAATAATTTTCTTTGTAATTCAGTTTATCTAGCTAATACAAATAAAAATTGTTTCTGCCCTAAGTTTATAGAATATTTTAATCATTGTATTTTAAAAAGATGCTACTTTCCCACCAAGATTCTGTTTTTCACACCTCAGCATCTCATTTAAATGTAGTGGAGTGTCAGGATTGGGATAAAGATGTTTTTCATGCTAAGAGGTAGAATGAGAAAACACCAGCATAACAAGGAGGTTACAAGTATGTGGCTGAAGAGAGAGCCATAAAATAGTTCAGTTTTAGAACAAACAGAAAACTTCAGTGATCTTTCTGTGCTACCCTTCACCTCCTGCAGCCATTTGTGCTTGAGGGAAGAGGGTGCAAGGCACCACCAGACACTCCTGGCTCAGGTTTTTAAGCAGTCACTGAGCTACACAGGGGCAGGCAGTGTTTACACTGACAGCTTTCTCCTGGCAGTGGAAGAAAAACACTGGCCCCAAGCACCTGGTTCTGAGCTCCTCATATCTCTGCCTAGCCAGGGTGGGAGGTTAATTTAGAGTTAACTGCACCAAATACTCGGGTTTGTTACGCTTGAAACAGCTTTAAACTGCTTTAAACTGCTAATGGAGACATCCTCTCGCAGGGACCCGGGTATTTAGAAAAGATTAGGTTGCAATGAGCTGGAGGTACAGAACAAAGCTGTGACAGAAAAGCAGTTGTAGGTGTAAGGAAGAAATCCAAGTGTTATCTGGACTCATCAACTCAAAAATAAAACATGAGCAAAGAATTTCAATAATCTGCTCTGCAAAATTGTGCAATGAAAAGGTTAAAAGGTGAACGGAAAACTGGCAAGGTGGTCAATCTGCTTTTTGATTAAGTGACTGAATATGTTTTTTGGGATTGTGCCTGCAAAGATGCTTTTCCCCTATATGTATTATGACCAATTTTAGGGTTGCTTTCTGTGTGTAATTCTTCTGTTTCACCCTGTTTTGTACAACTTTGCACCAAGTGCAGCTCCTGAGGGTTGACTACAGCAGGATTTTAAAATGCAGATTGCCATTCTGCTTTGGCTCACATAATGCCCAGGTGTGTGCTTTGGGCATGGTTTTACTCCACTGCAAGTTAGTAGGTCTCCTAAGATAAATGATATGTCATTACTATGATTTTTTATTAGCAATCTATTATTAGTGTCCTTTTGGAAGACAAAGTGCTGTGCTTTTGTTTATTAGTTTTTTTTTTGCAGGTGTGAGGGAGTGTAAGATATGTAGCTATTAAAAACCCTGAAACAACTATAAATGATCTTCACATGCCATGAAGTAGAAATCAGGTGATGGATTACTTGTAGGCTACCCCAAAAATGAGGTTGTGAGAATAAATGATAATATTCTCAAACAAAAGATTTGCAATTGCAAGTCAAAAAATTATTCCAAATGCAGAGGAGGGAAGGAGCTTGCAGTGACTGTAGGGAGGTATCAGGTAAAGAAGGCCACAGGCTGTGAGGGTAAAGGGCCAAACAAACAGCCTGGAATAATCATTTGTGGAATAGCATGGAGGAAGTTCTAAATCCTGGAGTTCTGCTAGCAATGACCAATTCAAGCAATCAAAGTTATTTTGGTTATACTACTACAACACAACGAAAAATTTATCTTCTTTCTGACATTCCTAAAATTGCTGTGGAAGGGAAATCCAACCAAACAAATCCCCAGCAGAAAACTGGTGATCAGGAACCTGAAAATGAACTAAAGCTCTGCTGGCTCACAGCACTAAGATGGGTGTAACAGCAACGAGGTGTTGCATAAATGCAGGGATTGAAATTCCCAAGAGGAGCCAACTTGGGTGGACGTGAAATAAATAATCAAAGTATTTTCTAGTGCACTGGTTCAATGGTTCAATTAGAGGCCAGGCCTGCCCAGCTCATGTTTAAAAAATGGATTTGTGAGAACTTGGTGTTGCACATGGCCACTCACTCTTTAAGTGACTGCAGGATGACAATTGTTCCCCATGTTAGCGCTGCTCTGGCTGATCCACGAGGGACACAATTATGATTGCTTTAATAATATGAATGAGTTCTGTGTCTGTCCAGTTCTAGGAGAGACTGAATGCACACCACTCCAACACTTTCCTGTTTTAACTTCAGCCAGTGATGAACTGGCTAAGGCTCTTTCAGCTTTTAAATGCTTCCAAAAGAAGCATCAGATGCCTGGTTTCTTTTACCTCTTTGGAGTACAAGGTTAACCTTTCTCAGCTGTACAACAGACTTCAGTTTAAGGAAGGATCAGCATGAGAGGTTTCAATACTAAATTAGAACGTGATTTATACAGAGTTCAAATTTGGCATCAAAAGTGTCAAGATTTGCATGTTAATTTGGCTGTGAATTTCCATGTGGGCTGCTGGGTATCCTTCATTTGAAACCATTGTGCTGTAGATTTTGATTTCATTTAAAGGGGATGGGAAAAACCAAAATCCTTGAGAGGGTAATCCAGGGAGCCCTGAAACTAGTCTGAGTTTGTCTCTGCAATGAATGTAGTGCAAAACTTTATGAAGACAACACTTTATTAGGAGATTTGAGAAATTAAGTTGATCTGTTTTTCAAACTGCCCCACAGAAACTGCTCAATTGATTTCAGAAGATAAACATAAATGAAAATTTTGTGATCAAGTGTCTACTTACAGGTAAGAGCAAAACTTCAATGGATTCTTGGGAAAATGTGAACCAAGTTCTGGGACTCTTGGCTTAGCTTTGTCTGCAAATGTTGTATTAAAAACCCAGGCAGGGAAGTGCTTTTGGAGCTAGTGCTGGGTGGGAAGAAAAGAGCAGAATGATGAATAATGTGCTGGTCTCTGGGAGGAGAGGTGTCTTTTTCCTGTCAAGAAGATGCTTTGCTGATTTGACTCTGTGCTGAAGAGCACACACCAGTTACTTAGTAATGGTTTTGTGAGGAATCTCACCCATGTTACAATAAATGCAGCCCCAAGATAACGTGGCTTTTATGCTTCCACGCTTTCTGGATGATAACTGTGAAAAATTACCTAGGGGAGGTTAGTAAGCTGTACCTGTGGCCATTTTCTCATGACCCCTGGGTGATAAAGTTTGCTATCTTGGATCATGATGTGCTGTCAAATGACAGGTTTGCCTGTCTGGCCAACGAGAAGTAATTGAGGAGTGTTATGGTTTTACAATCCAGGTTTCACCAAATTTGTAGCTTTTTGAGCTGTTAGACCTGAACAAAATAGGTCAGTGTTGACAGAATAAGGTTGGCTCACACTTTTCTTCAGATTTTGACTATGGTTTGCGTGCATCTCATACCTGAAAGCTTCACAGGGGAAGCATGTAGTTTTCTGGAGATACTGCTGTTGGAATTTCACTTACAGCTCAAGATAGGATTTTTTGTGTTATGGTACAATATTTTTTTGGTTGCTGTTCTAAAATCTGTATCTGGAATCCCAGATCTGCATGAATTTGAGCAAGTAATTTGAGAGGCTCCTGTTAGTGGGGAATTGGGAAATTCCTACCAGCTGGAATTACTTAAGAGTGGAAGCTTTGCTGACCTGAGGTGAGCTGTCCACAAGCCGTTTATTTTTGTAGGTATAGGGCCAAGATATGGAGCAGCAAATTTGCTTCTCTTGCTCTATTTCTCACACCCTCCCTTTCAGCAGTGGTTTTATCTGTTACACCCATGTTGTGTCTTGATATATTAGTAGCTGGAAAAACAAAAAAAAAAAACCAAAATCCCCCAACCAGATGTGTTTTGTGTGGTGATTTTTTTTTTATACTCTTGAGACAGAAGTATCTGTGTAAACAGATCCTTATGGCTGAGGTTTCTGTAGTTGTTCAATACCTGCTGACTCTGTGACTATTTTTAGCCACCATATGCATTAAACATTACTATTTTTAGGCAGCTTCCTCATGTACCTTCATCTGCATGAAATGTATTCTCTTGCCACTTGGAGTTTGTCTAAGTCAAATAATAAAAAAGCAAAGTATAAAATGATGCTTTACAACATTACAGTGAAGCTTTACATCCATTACACTTTTCCATGTAAGTTATGTCCAGAAAGAGGAAACATTAAAGAAAAAAGGTTGTTTTGGCTACAAATGACTTTTTAACTCTTTTAGGGAAAGAGACTTTACATGGGTATCATTTTGGTTGTGGTGCCACTGTTGTGGTGTCCTGTTTCAGGGGTACAACTTGGTAAATAGATTTCACTGTAACCTCAGAAGAACAAAATCACTGGAAATCCTGAACTTCCATGTACTGGGGGAAACAGATCTGTATTTGTGCTACAGCAAGAAGATAGTTCACAATCCAGATATGAAAAAAGCTTTTCTTTGAGGTGTTGGATGAACTGTAGGACCTCAAGATGAAAATGTGTTTTTCAAGTTGCCTGTAGAGCAAAGGTGGTGGCACAGCTGAGATGAGACTGGTGCTCAGGATGCATAAAACAGTGGAAAAGGTTTAAATGAGCTGGAAAAATTAGGAATGATGGAACCAGTGTGGGGACCAAATGCTCTTCCTTTGCATGGAGTGCCTGAACTCCTTGCTATGGACTCTGTGCATATGTTAAAGGGAAATAGAGCAATTAGGATAGCACAGGAATTATGAACCAAAATTCCAAAGCAAACAAAGTGCTTAAATACATCAGGAAAGGAAAATACTGTAATATTAGCACTGGTCTTCAGCTGACCACATACTAGATTGAAGCAGCTTTGTAAAGGAAAACACTTGTGGGAGAAAAGTATGTAATCAACAAAGTTTAAGCTTATACCTTGTGATTTAATATTTTACTGTGAAAATAATGAAAACATTTTGAAAAAATGTTTTTCTACGTTAGGGAAATATTTTTTTTCTACTTAGGCTTGATATTAAGAAATGGTTTTTACAAGAGACTAAGGTAGAATTTTTCCAGCCTGCAGTTATCATGGATTTTCTTAAATTAAAAAAACTCACAATCAAACAACAAAAGAAATCCCAACTTGAAGCAACTCTGAGGGATTTGCTGGCTTATTATTTCGCCCTGAAGCAGGATCAATTTTACCTGTTATTCAAGACAGAAATTTGTCTGGCTTCACTTTAGGACCATTATGATAAAGAGTGAGTCCTCCTGCTTTGCTCTGTTCGTGTTTGGTTCTCTTTACCTGGTGTTTTGCCTTTTCTGTGTGGAATCAGCAGTGAGGTTTTGCAGCAGCCTTCTGCACAGCGGAAGGCTGTTACAGTGTCCCCTCAGATGGGCTTTGTCACACAAAACAAATTCCCTAAGGGCAGTCAAATTTAGCACAAATGGAAAAACATAATGTAGGAAAGACAAGGGTGACACTCAAAGCCATCCCAAATGCCAAGTGCAGAAACACTCACCCTGTTTGCTCCTCAAATCTTTGCTGCTTGCTGCAAGAGTTTTTCCTTCTAAATACCGCCTTGAAGGACAGAAATTATTTTGGGCTTTGCAATTCTGACTCTGTTAAAGAGTTCACTTTCCCCACAATGTGGGGAGTTTTTCCCAGTTTCAAGTGGTCTGCATTGGACAGAGCACTTTCCTACGTGCATTCCACTTGCACCTTGTGCAGGGGAGGGATTGGATCAGTTGTTTCATGAGCTGCTCTGTCAAATAGCCTGAGAGACACCTTGCCTCCCATAAGACTTCCTCATCTGAATCTCATCTATCAAAGGAAAGTCTGATATTTTCTAGGATGCCACAATTTGTGGAAATGAATGAGCTTAATTAAGCTCATGGGAAGCTCTCACAAATGGCTGGAGATAAATATCAAATGGGGTCAATGCACTGTCAGGAGACTTTTGGCTTGTTACTGGATGTTCCCATCCCTTTGGGATGGCCTGGAGGGCAAGGACTTCTGAGAAGATTGGGGTCGGCCATGATTAAAGCTATATTTAGAAACTTTTTTAATTGCATAGACTTCAGGCACATTAGAGCTGGCTGATTTTTTTTTTTTTTAATGGAACAGTTTTCTGTTAGAAAATGCAGTTTAGTGGAAATTGGAGTGTTCCATGGGACTGTGTCAATCTGATTGTAGCTTTTGACAGAAAGGGAAAATTAACTCAATTTGTCAGTGCTTTAGTAATATGAGTGTGTCATTTGGACAATGTGTGCCTTATTGAACTATTTGACATGTTTCATGTTGGAACTCAAAGCAGAATTCAAGTAATTGTACTCTTACCAAGATACCACTTTCCATATATGATAATTTATCTTCTACTCAATAATTTTTTGATGGTAAATCATATTAAAGTGGAACATGTGCGTAGACACAAAACTTCTGCTGAGTGTCACTGCCACAGAATGTTATTTATTATTTTATTCTAATAAAATAAAAATTAGGTTCTTGATTAGATTCGAATAAAAATTTAGAAATGCTGGAATTTCTTGGAAAATAGAAGTTGTCCTTGGCTTGAGGAAGAGTTGGCAGAATAAAAACTATTTCAACACTATTGGTGAGAAAGATAATTACCAGTTTTGTGAGTCTGGAATGAAAGTGGTGGTCTCAGATTTTTCTACAGGAAACATAAAACACTGGAAAGTACTCACTGAACATAAAGGGTGACCAACACAGTAAAACTTAAAGGTTTGGGGAAAAATACTGTAGGAACATAGATTATATGAAATAATTTGGAAAGCCAACCTCAGGGGGAGCCTGGCCTGATGGAGACACAAAGGAATAACCTTAAGGAAAAGCAGTATGAGCATTCTGGATGTACTCAAACATTTTTAATGCAGATAAATGCCACCAAGAAATTGCTTTTGAGCAGATCGAACTCTTGTGCTTTGCAAGGGACAGGATCAGGCAAGTTGTGAAGGGCCATGGGGGAAATGTTCATGGGGGTGATGGGATCAGCTCCTGGTTTCTGTCACAACTTGCTGGTCCCGCAGTGGGTGGATTGGCCACAAATTCATTTGCACCTCTTTGCTGGGGAGAGAAAGGTGTTTGCTGCCTGTCAATTTGGAACTCACTTTGAAGGGTAGGTGAACTGCTTAAGGCCAAAATCCCAAGGACCAGGTCATGATTCTAGTGTTAGAAGAGCAAAGTGGAAAAACGTGGCATGAGAGCATCTTGCACTCATCTCTAGTTTTAGTTGTACTTGGTATTTCCCCTTTGGTGTTTTACAAGCAGCAAAAGATCTCCTTGCTAGGGCTGTTTCTTGAAAAAAATTCCATTTCTGGGTTTGATTCTTGGTTGAATTGAGTGCCTGCCTTTGAATTTGCACGGTGGGTTATAATTTTGGGTGTTTGTGGAGCTGCTTCTGGCAGCTGGGTGTAGGGAGTGGGCTGATGTGGCTGGCATCACAAAAGGATCTCAGTGTCTGCACAGGTAAGTGCAAAGATAACCTCGTAGAGTGCATGCTGCTGCCTCCAGCCTTTCAGAAAATCAGCTCCAATTTAGTTCCGTATTTTGTAAACTTCCTATTGGAAGTGTTATTTTTAGCACCATGGCATATTTTTGTTTCCCTTTCTCAGCAGCTGACTGTGTTGCATTCATGGCTGGAGCACTTCAAGTCAATTGCCAGCACTGAGTAATGCTATCAAGCATAGCTTGTGCCTCCAGAATCCCAGCACAGTTTTCCAGTCTCTGGATGACTCAGAACTATTCTCTGGACCCACAAGCTAAAATTCTTAAGTGATACCACAGATGAAGGAAAATTTTTTTGCATTACATGAGCATACAGGAGGGAATTTTTTTCCTCGGTTTATTTTTCACATTAGGAAAACAGCAAAAAATAATATAATACAACTTAATATATGCTGCTGTGTCCCATCTTGGGGGATGAGTGTGTCATTCCATATGCTGTAGCTAAACATAAATGAACTGTTATTAATGATTGCCATAATGTTTTCTAGCAGTTAGCTGGCTGTGATTCTAGGAATTTTTCTCCACTGTGTTTTGAAGGGTTAGGTTATTTAAACTTACTATCAAATAGAATCAGATCAAAGTGAGCTAATTTTTCTTAAACACTAATCATTTTAAGGCTATTGAACTAAATATAGAGTCAGTTCATTAAATCATTAAAACAGCCTGCAATAATGCTCACAAAGTCATTATAGTGCTATTCCCCAGCCAGAGAGGTGGTGTTGCCTTAAGCACAGTTTAATCAAATTAGATGGTGGGTTATGTCCTGGGGTTTCTCCTATTGATATTCATTAAAAATACATGATTTATCACTAATCTCTGTAAGGTATATCCTACTCCTCCAAATGAATTTTGTAAATGTCAGGGGGAAGAAAACAGAATAGTTTATTGTTATAAGAATGTAAGTGTGGTGTGATCACATTTACATTTGTATAATATGTAATTTAGTGATAGATGATAATTTTAATGTGCCTTTAAAATTTCTGTCCTTAGTTAAAAAGTTAACAAAAATGGAAAACCCTCAGGAATAGCCACTTTATATTTTAGTGCTGTATAAGCATATGAATTAACTTTGGAACTAATTATTCTGTAGATCATCATATAGTTTCTCTTATAGATTGTCTATAAAAGTTCACTGTTTAATTTCATGTTACTCCTTTTGGCACCATTTTCCATTTTTTCCTTTTATTTGGAACACTTCAGCATTGTAGCTCCCCTGTCCTTTCCTCTTTACCCTTTTAATTTTGAGGCTTGCCTTGTTTTAACTGTCGAGGAAACATTGATGAGAAGACCACACACAAACATTCCCCTCTGTGCTGTCACCACTGCTCCTTTTAAGTGAAAATTTCTTCATTAATACAATACTTTTTAATCTTGTAACAGTCTAAAAATGGGGTAGGTTGATTATATCACCCAGCACTCAAACATGCAGCTGGTTAGTGGTGCTGTGAGGCTCAGACCAGGATGAAACACATTTAATTAGTGCTTATTTGGAATTAGTACAATCTTAATTCCTCAAACTGCAATTTGCCTGAATTATCCCAACTCTGAAGTGCCCTGTGAATTTTTATCATTTTTGTATTGCTGTTACTTAGGACTCTTTGATACCACTTGGAAGCCCAGCTGAACATCCCCAGTGGTCCCTCTTGCCCTGAGTTTCTTGGTGTTGTTCTGTCACTTCTGTCCAGGGAAGAGCCACCTCCTGAGCTTGGTTGTGGCTCCTGCAGTGCTTTCCCTGGGTTCTAAAAGAACAGATTGAAGATTTCTGGGAGAAATGGATCAGGTTCTCACTGCCCTGAAAATCCTCTAAGCTCAGCGTTCACCCAACACTGCTTGGCTCGTGGCTTTGCTCTGTGGACGGTAGGAAACTGTTCACTGGATTGTTGGGTATTAATCATGTTACCACAGAACTGCCACTTAATTGAGATGGGCTTGAATCAAACCATAAGTTGTTGTAATTACTGAGGTGATGTAATTACTGACAAGTTCATGTAGCAACACTTGCAGTAGGAACTTCAGCTGTGGTTTTAAAGCCCTGTCCCACTTGAGTTTGACAGCTGTGCCAAAAGCTATTGTCAATTACTCTGAGGTAGATCTGAACAGATTGCTGCTGTTGTGGGCTCTGCTGCTGATTTACACTGGCATGTCTGAAAGAGGAGCTTGGGTTTACACCCCTCAGAAATTGAAAAAATTATTCTAGTGGGTAATTACTCTGCTGGACATCTGAATGCCTGTGGCTTTGGATTTGCTGGGCTCTAGCTAAATGCAATTGTGATTCTAGACCGGTTGAAGCCTCTCTGTGGTGTTGAAGTTCCCCCCTGCCTCCTGTACACTGGCACGGGATCTTGTCTCATGCTAAGGCAAGCAGGTTAAGGAACCTCAGCCTGCAGAAAAGCTTTCCTATTGGCAGCTGAACTCATCCTAGGATGTCTTAGGTGGGATTTGACAGGTGCCAGCTCTAGGTGCAGGGAGGAGTTCAGGGATGTACAGCATGGTGAGGAGAAAGGCAGGCCAGGAGCAATGCTGGGAGGGGCTGGAGATGGCACAGAGCTGAACTCTGAGTTAAAGAACAGCAGTGCTTTTGCTCATGATCTTATTTCCAGCCATGTGTGGGGTTCTTGTTTGTCTGGGGTTTTTTCATATTGAAGTTCAGTGATTTTTCTGAAAATCAGCTTTTGTTCTACACTTTTTAGCTCTTGTTTTGTGAAGGAAAGCTTGAAAACCTGTCCTAAACATAATGAGGTTCCATTGACTAAGACTTGAAGAGTTCAGATAGAGAAGATACCCTTTTTTTTCCACTGGCTGCCCGTGTCATGGTTTATAACCAGGCCCCTGACATTTCTGGAATGTGAGTTGTGGTTGTTGATTTTTTTCAGTGTGCTGGGCTGGCAAATGGAGTAAAGGCAGCAGCCTCAGAGGCAGCTGAGCAGCACCAAAGCCCAAGTACACATGTATAGGATTTGTTCTATGAATTTTTTTAAAAGGCACTATATGAAACATTAGCCTTTTTCCTGTGCTAAGTCCCCATAATAAAGTGCTGATGAATGACACCATCTACTTTAGCTGATTTTTACTTTTGTTTCAAAACTTTTCAAAGCAAAGTGTGAGGTACAATAGGGCAGCTGGCTGTTATCCATAGGCTCTGCAGCTCCAAAGCCTTTAAGGTGAGCTGTGAACAAGACTGTGCCTTAATTATCGGCAGCAACTGGCTTGGCTTTTCAAAGTAACAAATGGGGGTCCTTACAAAGTCTCTTCTTAAGTAGCTAAATGCATAATCCACCCGGGATATTGTTTTAAAATTCATTTCATCTTCAGTAATTTGATCAGAGAAAGAGTTGTATTGGTCATTTCTCTTGTGTAAGAACTGTGTCGCACCTAGGGGCAAGGAACATTTATTTTCATGATTGATACCTGTGAGTTTCATGGCCTAATGAGAAAGCCCTAGATGTATTTGAAATGAAATTGCCTTTTTTTTTTGACCCTTTGTTCAATTCATGTAAACACTCTGACTACTGTCCTTCTCCTTGTGGGTCTGAAGATCCTGCAACACCACATAGCATTTATTTGTATATCTAGTTGCAATGTTAAGGTAACGGAGTTCCAAAACAAAGAATTTTAGGTGGACACCTGTATACATTTGTGTAACGTATTACATTTCTTAAAGATGAATAGCCCTGGAATTGTGAAAGTGAAAGCTAATGGAATATTTTGCCCTACTTTCCCTGGCACCCAATCCAACCTCACAAGAAATCTGCTGCTGGGTTTTGTGTAGCTATTAAGTCTATCAGTCTCTTCACTGCAACCTCCTCTTTGCTGAAGTCCAGTCCAAAATACATATATCTACCAGAAAAAAACCTACTTAGTACAATCCTACCTGCACTGTTTCCATCTCATGTAATGGCTTGGCTTGAAAATGCCTTGAAGGGATTTTAAATACCCAGTCTTCCCTCTGCCCCAGTGTAAAAGCAGCATTAGCCCTTGATGATCTCACTGCAGGGTCATCTTTCCTTTCTCTAAGTCAGCTCTTACTGTAACTTGTCTGCATTCAATTGAAAAGCCTTGGTGTGAAGGGTATGTCTTAATTCCCCAAATCCTTTACACCCTTACAGCTTTGAATGAATGCCAAAACATTCATACTCTATTTGCTGGTGTGGTTTTGCACTTGTCTTCCTTTGGTTCTCCTGCTCCTTTAAAATCATTCACTGGAAGTGCATCTTGCTCTGTAAAGACCAGAAGAAATTAAAGGAATGCCTTGGAAAGGGCTGGGAAAGGAGGACATGGAGCCCTCATGATAGGCAGGAAAATACTGAAAGATAGGCTCACCTGCTGGAGCCACTGGTGTCATTAAATGCTTATCCACAGTGTCCAGAAACTTGAGTGGGTGGCCAGAACTCCACTGTGTAAGGCAATTAAAATGTCTGATATCTTAATAAAAAGGCAGCATGTAGTTGATGTTTTGGCTGTTTGGTGCTGCATTGGCATGATTTAAATGCTGCATTTTGTTTCTGTCTTGACACCCACCACCACAGAAGTTAACTTCAAAGATAAGGAGTGATTGTGCCAGTTAAGTAGGGGTGCCCTGAGAAAGGCTTGGAGTCACTGGCTGTGGCCCACCTCATTCAGTGCCACTTTCACCTCAGACAGTGGCATCTTTGCACCGAGGTTGTTTGGCCAGTGCCATTGGCTCCAAGATGCTGAGCTTTGTTCAACAAAGCCAATGCTACATTAAAACATGATTGAGCTAAATCAATAGCTGTGCTGCTCTGAATGCAGTGCTGGCAGAGGCAGCACCCCTGGTTTTCAGTTCAGATGCTGCTGTTAAAATTAATTTCAAGGATTCATCCTTCCTTGTGCACAAGATAAAGCACATATAAGACCTTGGTTGTTTATACTTTTTGTGTCCCAAAAAAAGGATAGACCAACTGAGAGAAGCAGAAGCTTTATTTTACCGGAGAAGAGGAAGTAATTCTTGGAGGGTCTCTGAGGACTTTTGCCATCAGGTCAAGACCCAAGACTGGGAGCTCAGGGTGCAGGGTGGAGTTCCCCTCTTGTCTCAGTGTATGAAACCTGCTTCTTGTGGCCTGTCACGTAAGCATGGTCTGTTAGTCACTTTTTCCCCTGAAAATGGTTCCTGCAAATAGAATAAAACATTTTTTCATCTTGGTGCAAAAAGTATAAGTATTTAACAAATTTACATGTACTTTAGTTAACAACTTGTGTGGTAGATTTACCATCCACCCCCTAAAATAGAGGCTGATGTTTCCATTAATTACAGGATGATTACTTTGCAGCAGGATAAATCAGCCCCTGCTGAGCTCCAGGCTGCCACAGCTAGTCTGGTCCCTATGCCTGAATTCAATACTTTAAAGCTGACTCCGGTATTTCTTTCACAGGTAGCACCTGTCTGAAGGCTCCTAGACGTAACCACAGACACCTCTAATGTCAGTAGAATCCCTGCCTTCTGGGCAAGTCTGAATCACTTCCTTTGTATTTATCAGAGATAAAAAGTAAACATGCTCATGGAGCTTATCATGTTTCTGTCCTGCTTGTAGCATCACGTGTGTGCACATCTGAGTGCAAAAACCCATAGCATGAGCTCAACTTGGAGAGCATCCGCTTGTTTGATTGGTAAATCAGATATTTCCCTGTGAATTTGACATTGTCCTGACTCTATTCTCCAGGGGATTTTGAAAGAGTGTCCAGATGCTGTGAGCCTATTGGCTCATGGTGGTTTGCTCACTAATTTCCACATTTATGTGTGCATATGATAGATATGGGGTGTGTGAACTTTTGTGCTGTTTCACTGAGAAAGATGCAACCATAGTCATGTTACCTAAATAAGAATTTATCTGTTCAAAGCACTACTCAGGAGTGCATGATTTGGCAATGGAAACAATTTCTTAATAAGTGGTGTCTGGTTTTAGTTCTGACTGCTATCTTTTCAGACTAGACAGGTTTTGGCTGTTGCACATTTTTGCTCCCCTCTTTCATCCATTGTTCTTTCTACCACTCACTGCTCCCAGTCCCTCCCCAGATGTTTCCCAGTCTGGAATGACTTGCCTGTCATTGCTGTTCAGAACTTGCCAGTTAGGTTTGACCTTTTGATGTCTGGTGGAGCTGAATTCTCTTTTCTTGGTAGCTGAAAATGTATTTTCTGAAGCTGCATGGTTTGGGACCTTGTATGTGCAGAAATGCTGTTATGGTGGTTATTGTGGTAATGAAAGACCTGTTGAGTCCTCAGCAGTCAAAAGAGTCACTTAGAATAATGAAGACATTTGGATACAAGGCCAGTGGGTTCATTCCTGTTTTACTTCAGGGTCTCTTAGGAGTCTTCTCTGTGTTCACAGCTACTTTTCTGTTCCTTGCACTTCCTCATGTGTCTCATCTCCACTCATCATGACATTGATATTACTTGACATGCCTGGCCAGCATACAGCATCTGTTATTTTCCACACCCAGGCCACTACCCTGGAAGTGTAGAAAAAAGGATTCCTTCTTTCTAATGATCTGTGCCTCATTATTTGATTGTCTTATGTATGACTTCATGCCTGCTCAATTCACATTCTGAGTTGCTGTCTTTTTGAGTGGCCACCCTGAAAGAAAGATGGATCAAATACTTCTGAAACTCAGTTGGGGTGGATGCAATTTCTGACATCAGTGCTGTGCAGCTCATTGGGATGGAGCCCACATTCTACTTCACTGAACACCACTTTTCATGTGGCAGCACCCCGAGGTTGTCCTTGTTCACCAGTTCCTTGTGAGGGCTGTGCTGCATTGAATCACAGCGTCTGTATTGCAGTTTTGCCTCTTGTCATAGCAGCAGTTTGTCTGCATCTGAAGGGCTCAAATGATGGTGTCAACAAGCCCCAATAACCTCTGAGCCCAGCTGCATCTTTAGCAGTGGTATCTTCTGAGTTGCTTTTCAGATTCAGCTTGTAGCTCGTGCAATAAAACTAAGGATGGGCTGTGTGTAGGTCTGTAGCTGTTTGCAGCTTCACCGTGTGTCACTTTTCCCCATATTTGTGCTTTCTAGCAAACACCTGAAGATACAGCTGTGCTCTGCCACCTCTCCTGTCTCCTGTGCCCATACCCCAGAACAGTTTTGATTCTGAATCTCAGAAATCCTGCTGGTTGTTTTGCTGAGGACATCAATATTCCTTTGTGGCAGGTGGTTCCCACATGGCACTCCTTGGCATCTGCTGATGCCCACTGTGCTGTGAGGTGACTGCTGTCCTTCCACAGTACCTTGTGTCTCTGGCAATGACCATTGGGGCTGCTCTGGCCCAAGCAGTTTCTTGATGAGTGTTTTTTCAAAGGCCCTTCACAACTTCTGTGTCTGTGCACAAGTGCTGTTACCTGGCTCTGGGAAGGAATCAGGAGCACCCAAAATAATTACCTGCCTTTTCAGTAGCCTTATGCTGCTCATCCAACTTCTGGGCTTTGTGGCTTTAGCAGTGATGCCTTCAGCATTTATTTTATTGCTCCCATAATTTTTCTTTCATGTGAGGATGGTTGGTGAAGCAGATGCTCTGCTGGCTAGGCTGTTCTACTTTTCAGGTGTAACATGCCTGGGAAGCATCAACTACTTCAGAAACATTTTGGCAGTGCCAGACAGATGTCAGTCCTTTGAGCTGGGGCTTTGTGTGTGTGCATGTGTATGGATGGTGATGTCTTTGAAGATGCTTATATTCCATTTATACTTGCAAAAATGGGGCTGATTTGCTCCTTAAACTTTTTGGGGACCCAAACTTTGATCTCTACAGGCCCTTACTGTTGACCTTACCAATGTGGAAATGGGACTCTGGAGGGGAGGCTGAGGTGTCACCTGAAGTATAGGGGAATGAAATCTGTGTGTCTGCTCAAACTGAGCAGATGAGGAATGTGAATTTCCTAAGGGAGTACTTGAATCAGTAGATAGCTGATTACTCCAGGGACTCTCCCTCTCTACTTGTTTCCTTGCTTGAGGACATGGATGTGAATGCTGCATTGCTCTGATGCTGGAAGGAAACTCTTGCTGGATGCTGCTGATGGTGGGAAAGATAGGCAGGATGCTGAAGTGCCACCAATGCCTGTTCAGTTCATGCCTGCTCTGTTCTGGAGCCTTCCCTTTTGAGCAGTGCCTCTGTGCCTGTGGAACAGCTTTGTATCCAGGCAGTTCCATGCTTCAGGCTGGGCATTTCAAAATCAGAACGCTTTGAAGGATCTGTAAGAGGATAAACTTCCCCCATGGTGAGTGCTCTTCTGTTCATGACTTCAGGTGAAACAATGGCTCCTGTGCTAGAAGTTTTTCTTCCAGGTGTTCTTTCTCCTTAGTCTGCTTGCAGATTGAATGCTATGGTTGTTGCCCTGCTGGGTCATTTCAGTTTTGCTTTTGTGGGTGCAGTGTTGTTTTCTTCTTTTCTGTAATGCTGTGTAACTTCTTGTAGCTCAGTGCTGTCACTGAGCTACAGTGACAGCACTGAGCTACAAGCAATTTGGTGTTGCTTTTTTTTTTGTGCATTGTTGTTATCCTTGGCTCCTAAACTATTTCAGGCTTTACCAACCACTTGACATTGGCTGATTTGCATCACACTAACATCACATACGTCTAAAAGTTAAAAGCAATTATTTTGAGAGTATTAGGAAAATTGCAAGGTCTACAAAGGTAGAAAAAGCCAGAGTCAAAGCTGCTTGGACAACTTAACTGGACTTAGTTATGTAAAAGGATGGAAGAACCTGAAGTTTCAAAACCATGCTCTGCTTCTCTAGTTCACAAATGAAAGAGAAATCTGATAGTAGGGGTAGAATGGTGTGTGGGCATGCCATGGAAGGCTGTCTGAGTGCCCCAAAGGGCCCAACTCCAGGAATTACTGGTAATCTTCATCTTAGGGCTTCTTAACCTTTTGAAGCCTTAAGCTGGCAAACTAAAAGATTAAACTTGTGTAGGTTTTGGTGAATAATTCCCCATGTTTGGGGGACAACAGAACACAAGCTCTTTAGGCCTGCCATATGAATATTACTATTTGCATTAATGGAATAATGGAGAGCAAATTGCCAGATGGTCTGGAAATTTGCTCTGCTTACAAGAGTATTATACTTATTTTCTCATGGTACAAGTAAGAATTTAAAGGTATTGAAGCCAATTCTAAAGTCCAGATGCCAAGAGTGTGAATGCCCATCACACACAAAGAAAGGGTGCAGACAAGAGGTGCAGGATGCAGTGATTGTTCCCTTTGCAAGCAGAGTGATCAATGTGTGTCAGCAGCCTCTCCCAAAACTGGCCAGTCTTCTGTTCAAGTGTTTGCCTACCAGATTTCTCTTCTCCAACAGGAATACTGAAGAGATCAGCTCTGTGGATTCTAATCTGTGCTTGGGATCTCTCGAGCCAGTGGCTAAAAGATGGAGACAATTGGTTTGCAATCTGAATTCAATTATGTTTCTTTCATGTAGATACAGTGGATTCAGTATGTCATATCAGTATGACAAAAAAGGGAAGTGAATTATCCTGGGCCCTGAAACTATTGTTGGGGAAGGAAAAGATTTGTAGATGTTAGTTAACACACTTTGACAACTATTTGCCAAAGCCATTCATTACATCTGCCTCTGCATTAGAAAGGGCACAATATTTCATTTTCCATTTCCTTTCACAAATAGAAAATTAATTGCATAGACTTGCAGAAAGTGCAGATATAACTCGTTATGTATTGTTAAGGCTGTCTGTGATAAATTTATCAAGCTTAGACAAAAAGTACTCTGAAATCACAATGGATCTATCTTAATTAACGTTCTTTAAGTGACAGTTACACCTGTTTGGAAATGGGAGGTAGAAGACAAGTTTTCCAGAAGCACAGAAACATAGTGGTCTCTGGTTATAGAGGAAGCTGGCAGACATGAATTATACTTTGATTTGAGCCCTGTTATACATTGCATTAATCGAATTCAAAGTCCTGTTGTGCAAATGAATTATTCCAGTGTATTTGTAAAAACAAAGCTAAAACAAACTGGGCTGTTATGGCCATGCAATAATGGTTATCTCGCTGTTCCTGGTGGTGTAACCGAGCAGTTATGTGGGGTGAAGGTGAACCCATTAAAGTCCATCTCTATAATGCAGTTAGGACATATGCTGTTTATGGAACTCTCCAGCCATAAAACTATCCTACTGTTATGCACTCTTGGTTATAATGCTGATACAGCTTATCTCTGCTGGTGCCACTGCAGTGGTGCTGGGGAGACTGTCCTGAATGACAGCAGGGACCAGAGGGTGATCAGAAATGGTGCCTCAGTTTATAGAAAGAGGCAGCAAACAGGAGGAGGTCGGGGACACCAGGACAAGTCACTGCCATCTGCCAAGCTGTCTTAGCAAAGAAATACCACAAGGTGGAAGATAAGGGAAAAAAATGGGAAGTTTTGTACTTTTGGCTGAAGGGAGACAGGCTTGCTGATGGATGGCTGAGCACTGAGAAGAGTTTTCAATAAGCTGATATTTTACTCTGGTTTCCTCTGGACTGAGGTTACATCCTGGCTGTAGATTCCATGGGGGAAGAGCATGAGCCTGGCAGCCAGGGCCTCACAGGGGTGAAGGGGGAGTGTGGTGAGCACCAGTGTCTTCATTACTGTCTATCCACAGTAAAACACTGTCTGCAAAGACAGCCTTAATATGCATTTTGAAGTGCTACAGTTGCTAGATTGTGATTTAGGAGTTATCTTGTTATCTGCAGGTCTGGTTTCACAGATTGGCTCTCTCAGAGCTTTTGTTACAGGTCTCACTTTCAGCTGGTGGGTTAGAAGCAGTCTGAAACTTCTGCTTTTCATGGGTGCTTTTCCAACACTGCCCTCTGACCTCCATTTCACTCCTTCTGCACTCCTTTTCCCCATGTCTGAATTTTTGGAGTGCTGAGATCAGCTCTTTATTTTTACCAGTACTTTTACAGTTTGAATTCTAACAACAGAAAATAGAACTAAGTTTAATGCAGTGTCTTTCTATTTTTCTTGTTGTGTTTGCCAAGAGACTCAAATTTAGGAAAAAAATCCTGCCTGCAGAAGTCAGTATCAGCCTATTTCCTTAGTTGCTTCAAACAGTTCTAGAGTTCCTTGAGTTTTTCTGCTCAGCTATGCAGATGTGAAACATTCCTCACTCAGTGTGAGCATGTACAGACCTCTCAGTGGCAGAGCACGATGGAATTTGTGTGATGCACATACCTCATTCCAGTCACAAGTGTCATTAACAGCAAAACCATGTTACAATTTTCACCAAACAGGCCTCAAACTCAGACTTGGAAATGTAGGTATTTTTGGTTTGTTTTCCTGAAGTGGTGTTTGTTTTATTTGGCTTCTGAGATTATCAAGGGTTTAGTAATGCAGGGATCTGCCTAAATGAGTGAGTTAAGAGGAATCTGGTGGAGAAGATCTAGATGTGGTGTTTTGCTTTGATCTGTGGGTAAAGTGTGCAGGTCAAACAATTCCCCAGTCTGCAAGGGCACTGCTGCTGATGTTGGTGGAAGGAGTTTGCAAAGGCATCTCAGTGCACTTGCTGTTTTAGTGATGGACCCATTTCCTCTCTGTTTAGAGCCTTGTTACAGCCCCATTCTGCAGGAAAATTCACAGTGGTGCTAAAAGGGCACATTTCCCTTCCTTTCTTCTGTTTCTTCCCTTGCTGCAGCTCCAAATGTACTCTTTGCTATTCACCACTGTCCTGTTTTATCTGTTACAATGCTGTCAGCAGAACAGCTGATGCTGACCTCCTCCTGCCATTGTTATGTTTTAGTGCCAACAGCCCAAGGTAGGTGACAGAGTTTTCATTTCTTGGCTCTTATTTGAAATTCTAACTTGGGTAGGTTTCACTTCTTTGGTTAAAACTCTGGACATGAACTGAAGATTTCCTTTCACAGACAAACAACAGGAAAAAGTTCTGACACCATAAAGTTGGAATATGCTGTTCAGGCTCACAAAATATACCAAGTAAGAAGAATGGAGCTCCTGGCTTTGAATTTAGCACATCAGTGGTGTGTGGGCTTAGATTTAGGATGTCTCAGCCTTTTGATTCTCCTTGTGATGGTCATCACTGCTTTTTTCATTTTATTGAGAGAAGACCTTGATGGGACTTTTACCTCTGCCAGTGCCATTCCTAGATTGGATTAGAGATTAGGTTTGTCTTCTTTTTCTTCATCCTTCTCCTGGCTCCATATATTTGAGTCTAGTGACCTTCAATCTCTGTGAGATCAAGCTGCTGTGTTCAGCAAAGACAAACCTGTGTCTGGTTCTGTAATCTAAAAAGTTGCTCCCTTTCAGTCAATAATTACCCAGAAATTTTGGGGATTTACAGCCCTGTCTATTCTGAGATCTCAACCCATTCTCTGACTGTGGTTTAGAAGATGGTTGAAGGTGAATGGAGAAAAGGGAGATCTGTGAGGAGTTGAATGTTCCTCATTTGCTTCCAGAGCTGCTTCCACGCAGCAAAGATTCCAAAATCTTTGCTTACATAAACCCTTGCTTACATCCAAGAAATAATTTTCTATGTCAGTTGCATTATGATAAATCTGAATACCCATTTCTGGTGTCCAGCTTTGAAAACCTTGATTCTCCTCAAAGAATACTTAGAAAACAGAATAATGAGTAGTACGTATCTCTGACTTTTGTTGCTTGGATTTGCAGGTGAAGAATATGGGTCTGGCTGGTAGGTTTAAGATGCAAGGCTAGGTTTATTTAATATGATTGATATGTCTCATGCAAGGTGAGCTTCCAAGCCATGGTTTGGCACAGCACACAAAACATCCAGATAAACTTAAGCAACAGACTGATTTCAATTAGATCCTTGTCAGGGCTACACCAATCAATTTAAGAAGCAACAGCATGTAACTCCTGTGACACAGATTTCACAAAGTGAATAATTCATAATTAATGTTATGAGGACTTTAGGAGGTAGAACAGTGCACAAATAATCTATGGCCTCTTCCCTGTGCATGAAATACTCAGTATTTGCATGAAATTCTATTGAACTGGACTGTACCTCACAGAAGTTTACCTGAAACCGAAGAAGATACAAAGAAATTGTATTTGAAGCTGTAATTCAAAAAGAATAGTGAATGTTAATTACCTAGAGGGCAAAGTAGGCTGTTAAAGTAAGACTTAGTGATTTCTGTTAGTTAGCTCATCTCAAAGGCTGGTGGATGTGCAAAAGTGTGAGAGAGCTTAGAAATTTAAATTATTTGGATTAAAAATCACACTACATTTAGAGACATAATGTTGGTGGAAAAGTGCCCTTTTCCACATTGCCCATCTTTATTCCTTCACAGCAATAGCTGAAAAGGGTTAATGTCCCTCAGTAATGCAGGGCCATGGTGAGATGCTCTCTTTGGGCTCCTCTCTGCAGGCCAAGGGCAATAATGCCCCAGCACCAACTCTGCACTCCTCTGTGTCAAGCAGAAGCACCAGCCTGGTCCAACCAGTTCAAGCAGCTGGTTTGAACTCACCCAGCTGATTCTGTGTGTCATGTGTGAGCAAGGGAAGATCTGAGCTCCTCTGTGGGCAGAGGGGTGGATGAGGAGGAGAGTTCACAGCAGCCCTGTCCTCAGCTGGGCTGTGAGAATCTGTCAGTGGCCCAGTTGTGCTCACAGGCTCTTTTGTGCTGCAGCTAAGGCACTGCCTGTTGTGTGTGGACAGGGCTGAAGGCAGAGGAATGCGTCTGCATAGATCAGTCATGGCCACATCAGTGGGGAGAGAGAAACTGGTGTGGGGCAGTGGCACTGTGAAGGGAAAAGGGAGAGCTCGCTTCCTCTCCCTGCAAAGCCATCTCTTACTCCCAGCCCCTGCAATTATCTACTCCAAGCTGTTTTTCCACTGGATTATCTGCAGAGGAGTTCTACCAAGAGCACTGAGAAACAAGCCAGTACACAAGCAGTAGAAGGAGTTGGAAATTTCTTTCTGATGTCCTGGCGTGTTCCAATAACATTCACAGAGGTAGCCACCAGACTTGTGTCTTTACTATGAGTGAGGAGACAAGACTTCTCAAAGTCTCTTCCCTTCTCAAGTCAAGGAGTGTGCAAGAAGCTCCTGGTTTTAGGCTTTACTATCCCATCACAGTCTACTTCCCTCTGGAGATCACCAGAATGGAGGGGAGATCGATGGCAATTTATTTATCCCGAGGGACAGCACAAGCTCCCTCTGTTTCACAACCCATCATGATTCACCCAGCCATGTTTGCTTTTTTCTGTTTGATGGAATTGATGTATTTTACACTCAGCTGTATTATGAACAGAGTTCAAAGCAACTGTGTGTGATGGGATTGATTCTTTGTAAATGAACTATTTTCTGTTCCAGGGTTCAAGCTCAGAATGTCAGAGTTACTTTTTCATTTTGGAAGGACTACCTCTTTTCTCAGGCAGGAAACAAAAGCTTATGGTACAGAGCATTTCTTGGAACCTTGACTCTATAAATAACTGTTCTGTAGAGCACCCAAAATACACCAAAATACCAGGTCTAGGATGAGCCATGGAGGAAGTTTATGCAGCTATTACTAATTTGACCCTTGCATCAGTGCTTGATGTGCTGCTTCCCTCCACAGTGTGTCAGTGGAGAAGTCCCACAACTTCAAGTGTGGTGTGACTGCATGTTCTTAACACCTCTGTGCTCACAGCAGGACTGGGCTTGTTCTTCTGAACCTGCATTCAGAGAGGAGTTTTAGCAGTTCTAGGTATGTACCTCTGCTGAACCTCGAGCAGTAAGGCCCAGTAGAAGTATGCTGGACTGAGGAAAATGTTAAATATGTGTCCATATCAGCATCCAGCAGCTGTCAGGATAAAGGAAGTGGTGTGCCAGTTGGTGCACGCAGCAGCATCCTGTTGTGGAGAAAAATGCTGACCACACTTCACCTCTTGAGCCAGCTGCCTTCAGGGATTTTCTATCAGAATCCATCTTCAAATTGCTCCTTGGCTTCCAGCCTTCTCTAAAGTCTTCTTTGTCTTCAGGTCAGTTATTCTTCACAAGGTTCTTCTCAAAACTTCAGTAAAGACCCAGGGGATACTTGGCAATCCACTGGAACTGAGGAAAGCTGAAATCATGACTTGGCAATCTATTTTTTATAAGATGACTTTCAGGATTTATTCATTCCTACTGCATGTGTCTGCAACTCAGTCCAGTAGGCATAAATGACACATAAGCAATGGAGTAAAGGTTGTACCTGAAGTGAGTGTTTCTTTTTATTTCTTCCTCTTTTAAAAATAGTTTCTGTAACAGATTTTTAAAATCACTTGTACCTTTGTGAGGTCATCTCAGATGTCTTTGGTATCCAGGTGTATTTTTCTTGAAAAGCTTGATTTTTCAGACCATAGATACGTAGCACAGTTTTGTTTCTCAGCTCTAAAAAAATTAAACCTTCAGAATCACCTACCACTGTGTCCAGTTGCTGTTTGCTTCACCTGCAGTTAATAAACTTTGTAATATGGACTGACTGTACCTAAATAGTCGATAACATTTTCATTATCAGCTTCTTTATCAGTTTCTCACAGATGTCACAAAAGCAATGAGTCCTGCATTATGTTGTGGAGGAAGAACAGGGCTGTCAGGATCACTTTATGGAGGGGGCAAAGGTGAGAGGGGACCCTTGGATCCCGTGTGGAGTTTCCTGTGTGTGAGGCTGATGGGGGTTTGGGAGTGCTGGGGCTGAACATTGGGAAATGAGGAGGAATAAGCAGAGAGGAGAAGCTGGAAGCTCAGAACAAGGCATCTGAAGATGATGTGATGACACAGAGGAGAATGTTAGGGGAATTCAAAGCACAAGAGTAAAATGGCTGGGGCAGAAGGCCCAGGCAAAAGGAACTTTACCTTCATGATCTGCATGGGGAGGAAGGGATCAAGAAGCACCTGAAGGGAGAAGGTGGACAGAGAGAAGGGTTATTGTGATGTGTTGCTTGGAAATAGATGATGAATGTTTTATCCTCTGAAACCAATTACTTTAGAGGAGCCCAAAAGGATGGGAGTCACTTGATTAAATGGGGACACCTATGTAGGTATTGATACCTCAGCTTACAATTTAAATTCTCTATATTATCTAAATCTCTGTAAATGAGAGAGAGAAATATTCATAAATGGGTTGGGTTCCTGAGGGCAGGGCCTTTCCAGAATCCTGAATTGCTCTGCAGTGTTTTGAGTTTCTCTTCATTCTGCAGGTTCTGTCACCCAAAAGACTCTGTAAATTGATGGTCAATTTATGATGCCAAGTTGTTTTTTGGTTTTTTTTTTTTTGGCAGTGCTTAAAGGTAAGCTGAGTTCTTCTGAAGACAGGATGACAAAGCAAAGGTTACCCAGCAGCCTTAAATAAATGGCTATTTGGACCCAAATTCACTAGAAGCCTGCAATGTACCTGAAATTAGAAAGCAAGTGTCTCCAGCTGATAAAACTGAAACCAGAGGAACACAACGCTGTGGTGACTGTAATAATATGACTGTATTGTGTAATAACTATAATAATGATGGTATCTGCAAGTGCAACCTTTAATTACTCTGCCTGTTTCTGCAAACTCTTTAGGAAGGAAAAATAACACCTATTTGACACATGTTGTGAAAATTAAATTTCCCAATAGACAAGAGTGTAGGAATGTCTCTCCAATGTCAAACCAAACTCCCTTCTAACACAATGTTTTTCTCTGACAGTGACCAGTAGTAGAAGCATAAGGGAGAGAAGATAAAATGTGACAAGTAGTGTGTGACACTGGCTGGGTTATAATTTCCCACTTTCAGCAGTTTGCAGATTAGGAATTTTCTGAGTCTGATCTTGCTTTTGAAGCACTTTGTGTAACAGCCCAGCATAGTGCTTGCCCTTATTTATGCATCTTTTTGCTTTCACTATTTCTGACCCCTGGCATTGGGTCTCCTTGTCCAGCTCAGTGTCACACGTGGTGCATTCCAGTTGATTTAGGAGCCTAACACCCATTTTCATAAGGGATATATGAAACCAAGTCTTCTGAGAGTCACTGACTAGTACCCATAATGAGAGTTTTCTGGAGTGATTTTTGGAAAAATGTTGTCAGAATCTGCGTCGGGTTTGGGGAAGGAAGGTGGTGAATCAGTTAAATTCATTTTGTGTTAGAAGAAGAAAGGAAAAAAAAAAGACAATAGAAATGGGATATGTTTAAGTCAGAGTTATCCAGCATTAGAGAATTTTACATGTGACACGAGATAAATATCCTTGCTACTGGTGTAGAAATGTGAAATACTTGTGTGTTGAAATGATTGTGTGTCGGAGTGCTCTAGTCCCCCTTTTAGATGAGGTGTAAGCAAATAGAAAACTAGAAAACTGTGCAAGACCACAGTACAGTAACAGGTTTATTTATCAGCCAAAACTCTCTCTTGCTGTATCTCTGCCTCTGTGATAGGCACAAATATTAGTTTCTTGCATGCTGTAGGGTGTTCTTGTCAAAGGGAACGGAGGAAGAGGGTCATCCCTGTTGTCCCTTTTTTTGTACTGACTTCTCTCCTAACACTTGCTAAAAGTAGCACTGAAATCAGTCCAGGTCTCTTAACTTCTCCCGAGGGAGAGTGTGGAGAGAGCTGAAAGTGTCTACTACAAATACATAATTTTCTTTTCACTTCATTGTTCCTTCTCCATCTGAGCTGGCAGGTGAGTGGGACTGGTGCGCGAATCGATGCCGAGGCAATCAATGGCCAGAGCTGAACACCGATGTGCTGATCGCCTCCAAATCAATTCACACGCTGCTCTTGCTCAGGTTACCTGCCACTGCAGCAGGGAGGGAGGAGGGATGGAGAACCGAGGGGGAAATTGCACAAAAAGTATTCTGGGACCTCTCTAAATAGGCCACTTACATGCGGCCCTTCTTCCCTCACACGTACGTTTGTACTGGATGTAGGGATATGATAAGGTCACGATGCAGTGCCTGGTTTGAAACTCAGACCTTGCCCAAAAGGAAAATTGCTTGCTCCCTGGAAAATTCCTGGGAAATTGCGTGGAAAAGACAGAGCAGTCCTGTGTCTTCTTCGCTGTTTTCCACCTTGGTATTGGGTATTTGCTAGCCAAGCACTGCTGGTCAGATGTGGGCAAGCTTAAATAATCCTGTGGAGTGCTGTGCCATGGGAACCATGGCTCCCACTTTCCAAACACTCCTAAAGGTGAGCAGCTTTTGTTTTGCTTTAATAAGCCAGGAGTTGTGCATGTCGAAAGTGCCTATTGTACCAAGATCTCAATTTCCTTGGCAAACTTCCATGCATGAAGTCTCCCTGCTTTGCTGTCAAGGAGTGAGGTATTGTTATCTCCATTAAGAGCAAGTGAGTCAGGAATAAATGCCTGGTCTCTTTGCATTGCTTCCTTTTATTTTCCTTTCTTCTCCTGGATAGCAGCCCTTAATTTAGAGTGTAGATTGTTGAGACTAGAGATGATTCTGGCCCCTACAGAAGAGGGATGGCACCTCATCCCCATGCCCAACACGAGGACATCTTCCTTTTTCTCCTGCAAGTGGCTGGCTGTGACCCAACCCAGTGCTGTCCTTAGGGATTCTCCTGTCAGTGCCAGAGTTGCCATGGTCCCTAGGGAAGCAGCCAGCAAATAATTTAGGGGTAGGACCACCCAGCAGCCTCTTCTTCCCACCAGTCACTGACATGAGACCTTGGCAAAAGACTCACTCTCGTGTGGGAACATGGATCCACATGCATTATCCACAGAGGATAACCCTATCCTGCACAAGGCTAGCCATGGATTGGGTCCTTTGGCTTCATACATGGAACATGTCACTTTGGGAGGAAGAAATAAATGCATTGGCTGAGTGAGTTGCTGAAAGAAATGCTGAAAGGCATTGACAGATCTGTGGGAAGTGTTGAATATTGTGTGCTCCAGCCCATGCTGCTTGCAGTAACTCCAGTGCTGGATAACTGAACATATCCAGAGATTATTGCTGGGTCCCCTTATGGTTTGGGGTACCACAAGACCTGGCATGGCACAGGAGCTGTGCTCCCCTGGGAACAGAAGGCAGGAACAGCGTGCACAGAACAGGTATAGCCTTGTCAATAAGGAGGAACTGGCATCCATTTATTCTGTTTATTGCCCATTAATTTTAAGGAGTGCTGATGCACTTGTCTGCATTCAATAGTCCAATTGCTGCTAATCATAACAGGAAGCAAACATTGGCCACTGCCTTGGGAACACATTGGATCCCAAGCAGTTTGTGGCAGGAGTTTTGCTGGGCACCTGATGAGACGAGGCTGTATTTCTGACTGGGGAGCAGGAGTTCGAAGGTTGTCCTTGTCACATGTCCTCTCCTGCTCCCAGATAAAGCTGCCAGGTGGAGCCAGGCAGGTGGCCAGACCCTGTGGCAGGGCCCAAGGGGAGCTGCTGCCTTTTGTGAGGCACTCTGAGCACCACAGGGAGGTTCAGGACAAACTAAGTGTCTGAAACAACACAAGCACAGCGTTTCTTGCTGTTCTCCTGGACAATAGGTACCCAGCACAGTTTTATTTCTTAGCTCTGACAAATGAAACCTTCAGAATCACTTACCACTGTCCAGTTTCTCTTTGTTTTACTAGCAGTTAATAGTGTTGTTTTATTCTAAGAGGATACAAGCTAATCTGCTGTTTGCAATCCAAATTTATGGTGAGGTTTTGTTGGTGCTGGCTGGACTGAAGTTGGGATGGAGTGTTTTACTTTCTGGTACTTGTGGTGATGTAAGAGGCATCTCTTAATCCCTTATGGATGGATCTCACCTGCTCAGCAAGGGATTGGTGATGGGCTGTTGAGCTTCCAGAGCCACCTACAACTTTATTGTGTTGGCTTTCTTGAGAGAATCCTGTCTGTCATGGGTACATCCGAGCATCTGGAAAGGGTTACCACCTTGAAGCTTTGAGTTATGTGCCCAAATTAGAGTTACCTATAGGTGTGGAAAGCATATGATAACCAGATATGGCCTAAGGAGTCTCCCAGCCCTTGCAGCACTCATGTAATTGTCCTGTTTGAGTTGCAGAGGCTGGAGAGGGATAGGCTGAGAGTCTCAGATGCTAATGACCATGGAAAAGCAGCACTGCCAAAGGTTCTTACAGTTAATGGTGCTATTGTTTGACATGCGTGGTGCTTCACCAGTTCCTTTGTGTGACAGGGACACAAAGACTTGAACATCTTGAGAATGGCTCTTGAGCACTCCTTGGGTGACTCACCCACATCTGGCCTTCACCCAGGTAAGTCAGGCTCCGGGGCAGGTGTCCGTGTTGAAATGTAACCTGAACCATTCTCTGCCCAGCTCTGATCTCTCCTGAAAGCCAAGGGAGCTTTACTGAGCAAGCCCAGGATTGTCTGAGGTTGGGACAAGGCCAGAGCAAGTCGAAATCCTGTCTTCTGGCCCCCTCTGACCTGAGCTGCTTTCCTGGTGTCTGAACATTGGATGCCACACAGTAGTTTTTTTGCAATAGATATACAGATGGTACTTTATCCTTTACTGACTTTGTGGAACTTTTTAGAATAATCTGAAATAGCTGACGTCTCTCTTGAACTTTAGCCCTTCAGGTTTGCTCTTGTTGAGCTTGGGCAGTCCTATTTTTCCATCTCTAGAGTGTGGGGATGGAAGACAACACTGATCACTACCTTCTGATTGCATCCTTAATCATTCCCGTGTTTGGCTGTTGTTTGGAAGTAAAAGCCTGGATTATCTGGGAGAACAAGATCTAATTCTTCATTTGTGAGTGAGGTTCCCCTGCTGTCCCACTGACACATAGAGCTCTGACCCAGAGATGTGGCTGCATTCATTTGTAACTCTCCCCCTGTGGCCTGTTGGGGCCTCTCCTCCTGCAGGCCTTGGGTCAATGATGGAGGGAGGCACAGAATCCCAGAACTGCTCATTGGGAGGGACCTCAGTGAGGCATCTGGTCCAGCCTCCCTTCTCAAGGAGGGTCATCCCAGAGCATGTGGCACAGGACTGTGTCCAGACAGTTGTGGAACATCTCTAGTGAGGGGGACTCCATGCCTGCTTTGGGCAACCTGTTCCTGTGCTTGGTCACCCACACAGTAAAGCTTTTGCTCATGTTTACGGGGAACTTTCTGGGCATCAATTTGTGGCCGTTGCTGCTTCTTATTCTGTTGGTTGGCACCACCAAGAAGAGTCTGCCTCCATCTTCTCAGCACCCTCCTTTTAGGTATTTATACATATTGACAACATCCCCTCAAATTGTCTCTTCCTGAGGCCGAACAGGCCCAACTCCATCAGCTTTTCCTTGTAAGAGAGACACTCCAGCCCTTAAATCATCTTTGTTGCCCTCCTCCGGACTTGCTCCCACAGTTCCGTGCCCACCTTAGTGGGGTGGTTATAACTTTGGGCTCTTGTTCCCATCCGGATGAGTTGTTTCGGGGCAGGCGCTGCCAGCGCTCCGGGCCCGGCCCAGCAGCGCCCCGCCCGGCGGGAGCGGCAGAGCCGCGCTGGGGCCGCACGGGGGCGCCGCCCGCCCGCGGACGCGCCGGTGGCGGCGGGACAAAGGCGGCAGCTCTGGCTCGGCCCCGCCCGGGCTGGCACCGGGACACGGGACACGGACATGAGGACACGGGACGGGACACGGGCAGGGACAGGGCCCTGGCATGGGACACGGGCAGGGACATGGGAGCCCCACGACTGGCGAGGGGCACACAGGACTCGGCCCGGGAAGGAGCTGCCCGCGGCTCCACGCCTGCAGTTCACGTTATTGAACATTCCCGCCGCAGGAAAGCCCCGGGAGGGAGTGAATTTATAGATGTTTTTTTTTCCCAAGAGCTAATGAGCGCGATGCTTTTGGGCAGGATCCCATCAGTTGCTTTGCCCGGCCGGAGAGGGAAATCACTCGTGCTTTCGTTCCCCTCTTTGATCCCAGGCAGTATGTAAAAGAATTGCAATTACACTTAAGCAGCACCTTTTACCCCACAGCGTCCAAATTCAAATGCAAACCTGAAGATCAGCTTCTGCCTTTTTCTTTTTTTCTTCCCTTTTTTTTTTTTTTCTTTTTTTTTTTTTTTTTTTTTTTTTTTTTTTTTTTTAAGGTCCCGGAGAAACTTCTCGGGTGGGCGCCCTGGTTTTTCCCTGATCTTCCCTCTGCCATCTCCCTTTTGTCGGCTGCACGGGCTGAAGTCCCCTGGGTGGCAGCCCGAGCTACTCATTCATCATCATAACAACCGTTTAGTGTAAAATTAACAACAACTTAACTACTACAGCAATAAACATGGTCCTGCATTACCACAGATTGATGAAGATTACTTAGTTACAATCAGCTGGGGCACAGACAGGAGAGGAGAAAGGCTGCCAAATCGATAGCTTTCCCAAAGTTTAAAACTTAATCTCCTCCCTTTAGTGTTGCTGATGCTCGGGGGCTTGTTTGTGACCGGGCTGGGAGGAGGAAAAGGGAAGGAGGGGAATTTCCTTCCCCCATCCCCCCGGAAAGCTGGCACTCGGTATTTGCTTTGTGGGAAGATGAGGACAAAGTCCTCTGCGTGCATCTGTTCGCACACCTGATTTCTTCAGCTTTTATCTTGAGAAGGGTCCGATTGGTTGATCATCTAAATAAATTTTGCCTTTAATTCCTTCACTGTTTAAATTCGCAGTTTAACCTCTAAAAGGCGGCGGCGGAGCCCTAAACGAGGTGCCAATCGATCCCAACACAACGATGCATGGGAAAGAGGGAGCTCCCAAGCGAATCGCTCCCCGCTCCCACCGACACAACGTGCTGCTGATCTGGCTCTCGCTCGCCGCTAAACTCGGAGCCTTCATCACAAGAAACAAAAGGACGAGGCGAAAACAGCTAAGTGCACCTAGAGCTGCATCCAAACAAAAGAAGAAAAAGCCTAAACAAACCCAAGGTTTTCTATTTCTTCCTGAGCCAAGTAATCCCTTTGATTACATTTAATACCTGCCAAAACCCAGATGGTATGCCCACCCATCGCACAGTGTGATAATGCCACATTGTGAAATCTACCCATTAATATTAATTGTCAGCTAGAGAATCTGTCTGAACTACTAAAGCTCGAGGTTGCCTTGAGAAAGCAGGGCATGATTTAGCAGGGATTTAAAGATAATTCTTATTCTTTCGTTCTCCACCTTGCATACATAGAATGTTAAACAACAGGCCTAGAATGGGATACCGATTTCTGCCTCTCACAAATCTGATCTTAAACCGGTGTGTGCCTGGGGTCTCCGCCTGGTGACCACAATATTGCCTTAAACTGCTGTGGGTGTGCAGGCTCCACACAGGTGCTCCCTGCTGCCCTGACTGAATCCCAGCTCCTTGCTCAAGACACAGCACATGTGAATTTTCTTCCTTCTTTCCATTGCTTCCCAAATACCCTCGCCATAATGGACGTGGCACTCCTTGAGAATTACTAAATAAGTGGTTTGGAAACTTTTTTTTTTGGTACACATTACAAACTCAGTGGTTGAACTTGGTGGGGAAAGAGAGAAAATGGGTGTAGAAAGAAGTGATTGTGCTGCAGTGGAGCTGCCCTCCTCAAATTTTGGGGAACTACAGCAGGAGTTGGGACATAAAGGTCTTTGAATCCCCTGAAAAGAGAGGAAGAGAAGTGAGGATGAATGCGTATGTTCCTCATCCTGTTAGCTCCTGCCAGCTCCTCTCCAGCCCCGTTCTCAGCATAATAGTAATCATTACTTGTTACAATGCCTGGCTCTTGTCATTCATCTGTAGGTCTCAAAACCAGTTGTAAACTGATTGTGGCTCTGTTGACATGCAAAAAAGCCACCACAGGGTCCTGCTGTGCCCCACGGAGGCAGGTCCTGGTCTGGAGAGCTCCTAACTGACCGGGAAAGCAGTGATCAATTTTGATGTGTTCTCAAAAGGGCAGCAGCTCCTGGTCTGTCACTAGATACGGCCAATTTTACATGGGTGAGCTCTAGATTTTGGGCCTGGAGACACAAACATTTGTGTTTTAATCCCTAGTCAAGCTGTTCTGCTGCTTATCTCCACCATAGATGCTCTATGTATGAGTGGCTCAAAGTAAGCTGGCACTTCTGGAGCAGAGTGAAAAACCTATGCAAACGAGATCGTGGCAAAGCTACCGAGGCCTGGAAATTCAGGTTCCAAGGTCTGCTATCCCATCCTGCCCTCATTCTTTTACATCTGGCTATTCTGCAGCAATTTAGGCAATAAGACTCTTTGAAATGGGAACAGTCAGGCATATAAATATATGAATATGCAAATCAGATTTGTATTATCAGAGGTTCATATCAGTACAGGCGTGCATGGAGATGTGCTGCTTTGTCCTCATTCTTCCCACCAAAACCCTTTGTAGCTCCTTTGTCTCCTTGCAGTGGGACCTGGATCTCTGGGGATTTTGCCACAAGAGATTTTTGGTCATTTTTTGACCTTGGGAAGGTACTAAGTGTGCTTTTACCCAGAACCACGCTGAGAGTACCCTGGCCTGGGCTTTGGGGAATGCCTGAAAATGTGCATGGCTTTCCCAAGCAGCTGCCACCAGCACCACCACCCCCTTGAGCAGCTCTTGTGTCATGGGCAGCCAGCCCGGGCCTGCTCTGGTTACTTTCGCATCCTCTCCCCGGGATCAGCTGAGCCACGCCAGGAAGGGAGAGATGTGAAATAAAAAGTGGAACAAAGGACCCTTTTCCTGCCACTGCTGGAGCTGATGGCCGGTGTCCTGCTGACTTCAGCAGCACTAGCATTGATAAGAATAGGCCTGGTCTGAGCTCCTTGCAGCTTGCGTGGGCTTCTCTTGAGTTACAACGTGTGTGCACATGCATGGTGAGGGGAAATGTGCAGTTTTTGGCAATTGAAAGTTTAATCAAAAGGCCACTTTTCCCATCTGTTATTTTTGGGCCGAGCCTCCCGAGGGTCAGCTTGATAACATTTCACGCTGCTTCTAATCAATTTTATACCAGGAAGCAGTGTGAGAGCTGACTACCAGAGAGCTGGAGTGGCATGGAGCTCAGCACTGGGAACATAGCTGGAAAAATATGTTGGGGATTTTGGGGCATAAACAAATGTTTCCTAATCTGGACTGCAACTCTGTCAGGCATGTACCGACAAGCAGATGTCGATTGGAGCTGAAAACCAGCAGGTTCTACTACAGTGTAACCTGTAAATCCACATCTTGACAGGCATGTTGTGGTACGCTGAGCTGTAGTCCTGAGAAATAAGGTAACACAGGAATCAGATCATGGAATCAAATAGAGGGATTATCATTGCCTTTTTTGGCTTTGTGTAGACAAAGCAAGCAGGTAGTAGTTTGTACTCATTATATTCTATACGGCTGCTTAGATCACACTTGATATTTTGGAGTTTGCAGCCTTGGAGGTTTAAATGATTTTGAAGATTTGAAGACACGGACATTTTTTGTTGTCTGTTTCTCCTCCATGTCCATTCCATCCTGTGATTGTCTCTTCCAGGACTGGACAAACACAGATAGGCACGCACAGCTCCTGGGGGCTCTGTTCCCTGCTCCACACACCTTGCAGGCAGCCACAAGGGAACCACACAGAAGAGGAAGAAGAACTAAGAGTACTGGGGTCAGAGCTGGAGCAAGACTTCTCAGCAGGGCTGGCAAGACTGAATTTTGCTGCCTCAGCTGTGAGAGCTTGGGATGAGGCTGGGTGACCTTGGAACTGTCAGAGTTGAGGAGGTGGTGAGAGGCTGAGCTGACAGAAGGGAGCTCTTGGGCTGCAGCAGTGACCCTGGTTTCGGGGGACTCGACAGACCCCGACTGGTTGTTGTTGTTGTAGTCAGCTGCTCCTGTCCCTTGGAATACAGGAACCTTTATTTATCTGGAAGAGCCTCAAAACATCAGGCAGAGTCTGCAGCAGGGTGATTGAGCCTGGTGCTGGTGCTCTGGTGTGTGCTTTTGGCCATGCAAAACTTCCATTTTCAGGACAGAAAACGCCAACAGCCCAGCTCTGTGGGCTGCACGGCCCTCTGCTTTTCCAGTAGATCATCCCTACGTGGTTCTCAGGAGCACCTGAGACCTGTGAGCCAAAGAAGCCCAATTAAAATAACACCACATCGTTTGCATTGTGTGCAGCTGTGGCTGCTCCTCTGCCCAGGGCTGGTGCTTCTGACCAACAGTTGTTACTCTCTGTGCCCAGGTTTCACTCAGCACAAGCAGAGCACTCAGGGGTGGGATCGGCAGTGTGGGATCTGCTGAGTGCCTGACTTGATCCCAAATCTCCTTTGGGATAAGGAATGAGCTTCTTGAGGATGTAATAGGGGCAGTTTGGGATGGAATGTGACCTGTTTTATCTATTTCAAAAATAAACAGTCTAATGTCATGAGGAATAGGTAAAATATTAATTTTTATTTCAGCGTGCAAACGCTGCTCACACCAGTGTATCATTGTGGCCCACCCTGGAGGGCGGCTCTTTAGTGATGCAAATAGAGTTCTGATGGTTTGGGCTTTTCTCAGTGCAAGGAATAAAGCTGGGAGCAAGCAGCATCTCCCAGCATTTCAGCTGCTCCGGTGCCAAGGATTAGACCAAAGTTAACCTTCATCAGCAGTTTAATCTAATGGTGTGGCTGTGCAGCTGATTTACATCAGGGCTGCACTGGTTGCTCTTCCCCACCCTGCAGCTGTGTGCTCTGTGCTGCTGCTGCTCCTCTCCCCTCACTTGGCTAAACCAGCAAAAACCCTCTGGCAAAAGGCAGCAAACATTTCTGTGTGCCTTGGAGAGGGGGATGAGGAGGCCAACAAGGTGCAGTGACTCTGTGAGCTGCGTGAGCCACCCTGGGCAGAGTGTTCCTGCACACAGGTGGGGTGGTGCCAGTCCTGTGCATGGGGGAATCTCAGCTTTCCGTGGGGAGATCCCCACAGGATTCCCTGTCCCAGGCCCCACAGGATTCCCTGTCACAGGCCCCGGGGACTTGCCCAAATAGCAGACAGCCACTGGCAGAACCAAGATCCCAAACTAACAGCAGAGGAACAAAACCTCATTCCTTTTGCAGTTTAAACCAGAGTTTTATTTTGATTAATAGAAGGGAACTCTATTAATCTGAAAGGGAACTCGATGCACTTTGGAATTATGGTATTTGGAAAGCAACATGGACTAAGATTTTCTTTTTGAAGCACCTTTTGTCTGGGGTAAGGTACGACAGAAAAGCACAAAACGGAGCCTTTTAGGCAGTGGGAAAGGATGCAATTCTCCTGAACTTCCACTGGGCTCCTCTGCTGTTACAGTCAACAGAAGCACCAATTAAACGCTTCCTGCTCTGAACCGAGCTGGTTTCCAGTCGAGATTCCAGCCTGTGGACTCGGTATTGTTTCTGTCCAGAGGTCTGTATTACCAAAACTGACAGGTGTCACAGGGGTTATTCTGTTCTTTGCACTATTTTGAATTTTAAAAAAACTCGTGAAATATTAAAAATATCTGAGAAGAAAAGGTGTTTGTAAGCTACTGGAAATCCTATTACGTGGCACCGTTCTGTTTTGCAGGCTGTCCAGATGATAGGTTATGGATGATATTGAAGCTCAGAATCATACAATGACTATTGTGTGGGACTTACACAATGAATACAGCGCCCCACAGTTGAACCAGGTTTCTTTTCCTATTAATGTTTATTTTGTGTCGCAGGGAAACGAGACCTCGGTTTTATATAATTCTCTCTATATAAACATTTCTCTACTTTTTCAAGTGCTCATGAAAAATGTGACAAGATGTCCACCGAGGTCACAAATGTAAGCATAAATAGCTGCAATTTAACATCAGTAGTTAGCAAACAAGATACCCTCGAGGTAAAGAGGCTGATAAAAAGAGGGCAGCGATGCATTAAAGATGCATTATTTGGGGGTCTATGGATATAATTTAGGCTTCACAACAAGGTCAGACTGATTTAATTCTCTCTGCAAAGGTCAGTCCAAGGCCTGGCTGTACTAACCCCCGTGCTCTCCATCTGTCTGCACTCCAAGCCAGACACTTTCAATAGGTGATTGTGTGCTCATGACCGGATGGGAACACATTGAAATTACCTCCAGGTCCGGCCCTCCTCAGAGCCAGCGCTGACCCTGCAGGAGCTGGTACCTCTGGAACTTTGCACTCGGCTGCAGCTTTGAAGTGTGCAGGGGAACATCTGATATTGGTGTTTTCCTAATGCTCTAAGTGCCCACGAGTACTCGCCTCCATAAATGCCTCACTGCAGTGCCATAAATGCTTTATGCAGGTTTATTCTGTGACCCTTGGAACGTGAGCTCTCCTCAGCACTGGCAAAAGTGTGATAATACAGAGTGAAAAACCCCAAACCACTCCACTGCTCACTTTCTCCAAAATGAGGAAAAATGAAGAAACTGGTGTTTGTGGACATCTTTATTTAATAGTCCAGGTTTTTAAAAAATCTTCCTCCATAAGCAAGGGATTCTTTAAAAATAATTGACAGGACAAAATAAATATACCATGTCCTGGTATCTGTTAGTCATTTTCTTGCTGCTTTTTTCGCTTGATGCTAAACGTTTCTGAATTCTCTTTTCATTTTAAGTAGAAAACAGGTTTATTAATCTGAATGCAGCAACTAGAGAAAATGAGGCCAGTGAATGATTTTTCAATAGATATTTAGCTCACTGAAACAGTCACACACAGCAAACAGCACTTGCTTTCATGAAAGAAAAAAAGAAGACATATAAGATTAGTGGAGGGTACACTTCATTTTTAAAAATGTAAGACATCTTATTTTTACATGTGGGGATATGAGAATATGAACAGATACTGGTTTTATTGTATGCCAAAGCATAAAGGTAAAATGATATAAAATAGCACAAAATAATTGATGTACTATGCTAACAACCAAACTAAACAAAAAAACCCTCCACACAGTGCTCCTTCTCAGGTACTGTAAGTATTCCTTGGGAACAATACAATGTACATCTGGGTTCAGTGCTTATTTTACATTTGTCAAGTAGTCCATTTCAAAAGGGAAAAAAAGGGTGAATCTGGTTGGGAAGCACCAAAATTAAAATCAGGAATTCAGACCTTAGGATTCAGCTCTCCACAAAGTAGCTCTTCTTGTGTTGCTCAAGTCTGTGTACAGTAAAATCACCGAAAAAGAGAACTGCAAGAACAATAAAACAGATCATAACAGAGTGAATTAAAGGCAGATTTTCAGATTTCTGCCTGTCTTCCTTAGGTTAAATAATGTCCCTGGTAAACAAATTCTGATCTGAAATGATAAAGACTTTTTGTTCCAGGTATCTTATGAAACCACCTCTTGCTCTTGTGCACGATGTGTGCTGATGAATCAGAGATAGCATTTGGCTCTTGAGGCTGTTCCAGTGGCCCTGCTTTTCTAAGTTTGAAGAAGGCAGGGGGAGAATCTGTGCAGAGATCACACACACACACAAAAACAAAATAAAACAAAACACCACCAAAAATTGGTAAATTATAGAATCTTTTTTTTTGAGTGCTTTTTTTTTTAAGAAAATGTGGTGCCTGACCCCATGCCCCCATGGACACACACCCATTTCTGGTGGCCAGCTCACCTTTTCATTAGGTCCAAGGGTTGCAGGAACACCTTTTCTGCAGGAAGGTGTGCAGGTGTGCTTGGCTTAGCCACGGGGAGTGACTGGAGAGTGAGTGGCAGAGGAAGGGACCCTCCTGTGGCATAAACTCAGCCCCTGTGGGTCCTGTCTCTGCTCTCTGAGGGAGCTGGGCTGTCAGCCTGGGCTCTCTTCACTGAGTGGGCATTTTTATAGTAGCTGCTCTTTGTGGTATTGTATTAGGAGTACTAAGGTATTCATTACAGCAACTGTTTGCTTTGAAATGCTTTGTGGGTGAGCTTTTATTTCTCAGGAATGGCGCCAGATGGACAGTCCTGAGGAGCAAAGTCCTCATGCTATCTGCAGATCATGGCACACGCAGTGCCACACTCACTCCTTCCTCCTCTGCCTTCCTCCACCAGCAGCCTGACAGTTCAGCAGGACAAGGGCACTCCAGAGAAACCAGCACCAGGGTCACCTGTTGAGGGGACAGAATTGAGACACATTGGTTGTAACTCTGTGGGGCCTTTCCCAGAGGATGTCGGAGATTTGGCTGTTCACAGCCTCTTAAAGCAACCTTTTTGGAAGCTGGGACAATTTTTGAATCCACACTGAACAGGCTTTACAATATTTCTATCTCCAGCACCTGGAGCTGTGATTTACCTTTCTGAATTGGTTTTATCCCCTCAGTCAGGGAAGGGACACAATTTCCAATAGGGATTGAACTGGTAATGTCCATCCTTGTGTCAATAAGGGAAGCCATTCACACAGAACAAAATAACCTGTTGTGCCTGGAAGTCCCTGTCCTTTGTTTGCATCTCATTTGGAGCACTGCTTATCACTTTCCATCCTAAAATCTCTCTGGCCTCTTGCTTCCCTGAAAAACTGAGCCCAGGGTGGGCTGAAAAAGCTGCCAGCCATGTCAGCTCTCTGGAGACGTGCTCATCTACCTGGCTGACTCTTTTCCAAAACCCTTTGCAGGATCTGGATCTCAGGCTAGGATGGCTTAGACTTGCAGTGGAAACCCTGGCAAACCTGAAACATGACAGTATTGACAGCTCCCACCCCAGGGTGGTGTTCTGCTGTGGCAGGGGAAGGAGACTCAAAGCACAGCTCTGTTTCTCGTGCTCTGCTGATGTTCTGCACACTCAAAAAGGAGAGCAAAAAGCAAATCTGGATGTCTCATGCTGATCTGACCTCACACTGCATTCTCAGGGGCTGCAGGGGTTTAAGGTTTTGGGTTCTCCTAGTCTCCAAGCGCACATTTTGCTCTCTGAAACAGGAAAATCCCATGCCACAGAAACGGGAGCTGCTCTTTGATTGTGCCTTGTCGCGCTTTTCACGTGTGAGACACGACATGCTCTGTCAGGCTGCCGTATTCAAACTTCCCCTAATATATTTCATTTTTATTAGCAGCAGAGGACAGGTGATTGGAATCCTAATCCTGGGGGTGGTGTGTGTGTGAGGTGTAGCACACCTAGGCCTGTGCTGTGGTGCAGCTATTGCAGCCAGCTCACACGCTTTGCATTTCAATCTCAAAGCTTTTGCTGTGCCCAGCTCTTCTTGGGGCATTTGGTGGAAATTAAACTGTGAGGGGTGCAGGCCACTTTACACCATTACATTTCCCTTTCCTGTTGTAAGTTTTTGATTCCTCTTTTCCCTTACTGCATATTTATGCTCCTGCCAAGTTCCAAGAGAGCAGAAAAGCTGCTCCTTGTATTATTATTAAGTGATGCTTTCGACAAGTCAGGCTTTCAGAGAGGAGAAAGCATCAGGCAGGCAGGTGAAGACAATTTCTGCATTGCAGAGTTACTGTCTTACATGCGCTCCTCCTTTGGGATGGAACTTAACAATTCTCAGCTCTCTTGTCCTCATGCTCCTTGGGAAAATCACTCCAAGCCAAGATCTTCCAGCCTGCCTCCCTTTGGTTGGAGTGGCTCAGACCTCAGGCTGGCCCTGTATCAGGGCAAAGGCGTCAAACTTTTAATCCCTAAATTTAAAAATGCCTTCTTAACTAACAGGGGGATAAAATACCGTGGGACATGTGCAGAGAGTGAAAAGAAACAGTGTGTAACAGTGTGGACAAAGTCCTGACCTGAAACACTGCGCCAACGCCTTCGGTGCAGCTACAAGTTTATAGTGTTCTGGAGTGTTGTTTATGTTACTATAAAAAAAGGTGAGAAAATATATTCAGTTACTTTCTGTTTCTCCCCATTGAGCAGATGGCAATTCATAGCTCAAACTGGTTTTTAAGCCATTTCACGTTTTACTAATAAGTACAATATGCTTTTCAACAACAAGCTGTGCTCAGGCGCTTCTGCAGAGGTTATGTGGTTGCTCAGGTAGCTCAGAAACCAGAGACTTCAGGAATCCTGTTGCATTGTAGCGGCAAAAATTTTCCAGTCACGTCTCACGTGGTAGAAAACACAAACTGAAACCTCTCCTCCTTCTTATTTCAAATTATTTCTAATTTTGCAGGCCACAAATAATAAAAATAGTGCGTTCACCTGAAGCACCTCGGTCTGAGATTGTTTGTACCAACTGTGTTCTTGGTGGAACAAACCCCACTTTTTAAGGAGCTGAATAGTCTTTGCATTTTAGGTGTATAATAATAGGTGGAGATGGCCATTGGGAAAGGTGAGAAAACACTGAGCAGTTCTGTCCCAGGAAGTTTTGGTGCTTTAGAATGAAAGCTGTTAATATTGCACACACTGGAGAATTCTCACCATTACATCCGTGGTTTTCTCAAAACCTGTTAAATTATATGCGTGCAGGAATAAGGAAGAGTGGGTTTTATTATTAATTGACACTCATTTTTAGCTGGCGTGTGGTGGCAGGTCCTCCAAAGAAACCCGAGGCACAGATTAGAGCTGAAAGTTTTGGAAATGTTCTAAATCTTTGTAGTATTGCAGAGAGGAAGTGCAATATTAAACTGACAAATTGAATATATCTATTTTTTTTCAATGTAATTCACAGTTTCTTCCTATTATTTTTTACTACCCGTGGAGATAAAGCAAAACAAATTCCTCAAAACAGAGAGGAATACATTTCCAGATACCTTTTCCTATTAAGTAATGTATCTCCCTCATACATATGTACTGTCAAATATCCATCCATTCCTTTTCCACACCGTGTCTCCAGCCAGAAGTGTTTGCTATGCAAATATTGCAGAACTGACTCTTAACATATGTGCTGTGCGCCTGGCTACAGCTACACGGGAAACTCTAGGTAATAATTAGAGTCTGCATATATTATCCCGCAATTATAATTTTACATAATCGGTTATGTAATCTCGGGGCTGGTATGCGGTGAGAAACTGAGGTTACGTCAGAATTCTTCGGAAGGAAAATAAAATTATTGATCGTAAGTGCGAGGAAGAGGAGCAGGGGGAGGAGGGATGGAGCAGCTCGGAGCATCCCGGAGCGGTGAGAGCTGCATGGGACTCGGCCCCGGCAGCGAGCAGGGCATCCCGGCGGCTCCGGGGGCACCGGGGAAGGCGACGAGAGAACGGAGCAGGAGTGGGAAGGTGACAGAGTGGCGGGCGCTGATTCAAGCTCGTTCCCAGCTCCCGAAGCGCTCCCGGAGAGCAGCGGGGTGCGGCGGATGGAGCCGAGCCCGTCCGCCCCTTCCTTCCCATCCGCCAGCCCGGTCCGAGCCGCTGCCGCTGCCCGAAGGGGCCGGGGAGAGCGGGCAAAGCCCCCGGGAAGAAATGAAACACCCCGGGCACGCAGGGAAAACAACGGAGTGATAATAAATAAACCACCGAGTGAATCAGATGAAATTGCCAGGCGTTCGCTCCCGATAAACAGCAAGCTTTGTAATATCCAGGTGTTGGGGAAAGCTGTTGTCTTATAGTTTATAAATCCCTGCTGGTGGGAGGGAGGGTGAGAATCTTTGGAGGTGAATGAAATATCAAATCACGAGGCTGTATGTAGATTTATGATTGCATAAGAGGCTCGATCATTTCCATATATTGAAATGTGCTGTCCTTTCCACAACTGCCCAGCCCTTGGAGGGAGAGAGAGACGCTCGATTCCGCCTTGATCAATGCTGACTGTGGAGCAAGGAGGAGGAGAAGGGGGGGACCAGGCTGGCACCAGATGGAGCAGGGTCTAGGGAAAGGTCAAGGTTAGCTCAGGCTGCTATTGAATCGGTTGCAGCCTCACAGATAGATCTCTGCCTCCGAGGCACCCACTGGGGCTTCTCAGAATCAAATCTAATAGAAAAGGCAGTCACAGAATGAAATCGCTTCATCTGAATGCTAAAATTGTTATTAGGCGACATTAGAGAGATACCGGGCACATGATTGCCAAAAAAGGAAGCATGCCTAGCAGTTTGCGGCTGAAATAAAAGCTGTGAATATGTTGATACCATCGTGGATGTGCAAAGATAAAAGATAACAGGAGAGCAGGGCAGGGAGAGACGCGTGTGTGTAACGAACAGATTAACATATTGATGCGGATGGATGTGTCCCTATGAAATTGCCGTGTGCGCCGCCGGGCTGGGTCTGTCCGCGCGCATTCCCGCGTGTCCTGCCCTGGCCGTGCTCCTCACACTCCCAGGACATTTGTTCAGTGCTTGGGACAGCAGCTACGAGAAGTGGGAGCCTGCTCAGAGGACAGCTTTGGTGGCAGCTCCTCACAGGACCCACCCTCAGCTCGTGCTGCGACGCTTGCCGTCACTTTGATTTTTGGTTTTAAGTCCTCCTGCGGGCACGGGGCTCAGACAATTGTTTGAGGCCGATCATTTTCTGGCTCATCTCAGGCAAAACTCCCAGGTAATGCCATTAGGTCCACACACATGTGCAGCTGCCCCCCATCCCGGACACAGAGTGTGATGTGAGCGCACACATTCGTGTTTGGAGCAGCGGTGCTGGCAGCTGGCTTCCAGAGATCAAAGTGGGGCTGTTCCCACTTACCAGCTCCACCACGTTACCAATTCCTTAACCTACAGCACAGCCGTGTCTTAAAGAAGCTTTTGGTCTTGTAAAATAAATGCTGGCTACACTAGATTAAACATGATGACTGCACTCTAAGGGTTAATAAATTTAGAATTAACAGATCATCCCAGCTTGATACAGTTACTATAGATGATTTAATATGCAGCCTAAGCAGGTTGACAGTCAGCTCACAGATGCAGATAAGATCAAACAGTCTCTTGATTCAATAGATTGAATGGTTGTGCTGAGTGTCTGGAAGGTGAGTGACAGTACGTATATGGCAGGGGTTCTGGTAAAGAAGGGCTTCGATTCCCCACTGCTGTGCACTGCACTGGTTTTCCTTTTCTAGCAGTCAACCCTTTTCAGCAATCAAACCCGGAGTTAACATGAAAAAAATAATGTCTCAAATATAGTTCAGGAGAGTTATTTGAAGTTTTCAGTAATGAAAAGCTCCACGCTTTAATGGTAATCACCATTACTATCGCCAGTCTGCACTTCAGATTCCCTTTTCACGGACAAGACCATCGCCACCCACTCCATCCCATGGGGAGTCTCAGCTGTCCACAGGCTCTGTCTGTCTGTCCACATCAGTCCCCTTCCCTGGCAGACCTGAATCCACAGGAAGGAGCTATTTTGGAGGCCAAACAAGGACACCTTGCCCCAGACAGCCGCTGGGACTTAGTTAGTGCAGCCTTATCCTCATTCACCGTCCAGAGGCTTTGGCTGCAGGAAACCTCAGTGGATGCAGAGTGACAAAGACAATTCCCCCGGAATGGAGCTTCTTTCTCAGCTCTTTTGCTTTTCTGGCTTAAAAGTTAATGTCTGTAGTAACTCTTTTGTGGTTTATGTTTTCCTTTTTTGCTCTCCTGTCCTATTTAAACGGGAATGTAAAACAGTCCTCACGGAGGCTGATGAGCAATGGGATGACAGAGTGGTCTCTAACAATTTTATTATTTGATCAAGAGTAAAAGCTCCACCTGAACCATTAGATTTTACAATATGAATATGTTTCCAGGCAATTTTAAAAACTCATATTATGCATTCAATAGACAGTCACAGGTCTGAATTGTGTCTTATTGTATTATATGGGGCCACCACCATACTGATAGGGATATTTGTGCTAGAGTTACTGCACATCTGAATGCTTATAAATTAGCTGTATGGTTTACTTTGGTGAGATTTTAAAAATACTCCCATGGTTTTATGAATGCCCTGCAGAAGGCTGGTGTGGTGAGCAGTGCTGCTTTGAATCTGCCAGCAGAGCAAACCCAGAACCCACCTGAGATCTGTTTCTTTGTGATTTTTAAAAACGGGCTAAACGTACTTTTGCAAAGTGAATTACAGCTTCATTTTGGTTTAGAAACCAGTGGCTCCTTTCCCATCCCTGAGTTAGAAAAGAGAGGGCCTGGATGTGAGCTTTGGATACGGACCCACATGGGAGCCTCCACAGATTTTCCTGAGCAGGTCTGCCATGCCCCTCAGGGCCGTGGGGCCGGGGATGCCGTGTGGGGCTGGGGACGCAGTGGGGTTTGGGATGCCGAGGGGCTGGGGAAGCCGTGTGGGGCTGGGGATGCTGTGAGCTTTGGGATGCCATGGGGCTGGGGAAGCCGTGGGGCCCGGGCAGCGCTGTCCCTGCTCCGGGGCCCCGGCGGGTCCCGGGCTCGGAGCGGCCGCGGCGCCCCCCGGTGCCCCCGCGGCGGCGGCGGAGCCGCTTCCCGAGGCGGAACCGGCGGAACCCGGGATCTGGCAGCAATCTGCATATTGATGGTGCCTCCTGCCGCTCTCCCTGATTGCTTCGCAGGAAGCGAAGGTAACAGGAAAATACCGAGCCCCCTCTCCAAAGTGGCGAAGAGGCTTCTACGTGCACGGGCTCTTTGATGGAAGAGTAAAGCCTGGGAAAGCCCGTGGCGAGGAATTTGTTTGCCAAACTGATTTTTGTCTTAGGATTTGAAAGCAGGTGTGTGTTTCTTTTCTTTTTTTTTTTTTTTTTTTTTTTTTTTTTTTTTTTTTTTTTTTTTTTTTAAGTTCTGAGGCTGAAAATGTGAGGTCCGTGCTAGAGAAGAGCGCTGATCACTTCAGGGAAAAGTAATTAGCCTCGTCATATTCGCTGAATGCGTGAGTCTAAGGAGGAGGCAATCCTTGGAGATTGGGAAAGGCATTGAACAAACACAGGTATTTTTGAGTCCCACTCATAAGCAATGTACAGCAGGGCATTGAATGTAAGAGCTAATAGAGACTAGCTTCACTTTTATTGGCTCTGAGTCTAGTGGCTGCCCAGGACACACCTATTGTGAGGCACTTGCCTGGGACACACCTATTGTGAGGCATTTTTGGCCTTCCTCTTGGGAATGGCCATGGCTGTGTTCTTGTATGTCCCTAAGTGTTCAGATTATTTCATTTCTGGGCAGCACCAAGCAGGGTGCCAGGAGCCCCCAGCCCATCTCAGCCCCGTGCTGAGGGGATGCTCGGCGCTGTTCAGCAGGAGATGGCCGTGGATCACATCTGCTCTGTGCCAGTGCTCCAGCCACACCTAGACCAAGCTTCTCCCCAAGCCTGGTGCTCTGTATGGCCTGGATTTACCCTGTGGATATCTGAGGTCTGAGGGAGGTGTGTGTGTCAGCACAGACAGAGCATGCAGCTCTCTCTCCATGTGTTTACATCTACTTGTCTCTCTCTCTCTCTCTGCAGGCTCTCAGATGCTGTGAAACTAAATAGGATAGGGCAAATTACAGTCTAAATTGTGAATACGTTAATTTCAGTATGGTAATATCAAACATTGTACTTATTTCTGATTTCTGTATTTAATTTCCCCCGCTTTTTTAAATGCTGGGGAATAGTTGCTCAGTGAACAATAGCATTAGTACAATAACTCCCCCCAACCCCAGCATTCATACTTAATGCACATCAGCTTTCTATGTAATGCCATACAATATACTTGCACGTTATTTTAATTGAGTGAAATCTTATTCACACTGGTGGGAGAAGGCATTCTTTTCACTGCAGCCAGGATTCACACTGCACTGACAGAATTATGTGTGCTGACAATAACAAATGGTGGCAAAACTATCCAAACTGCTCAAAGAAGTGGGCTCTTATCACAGGTTATTCACCACCACTCCTGCTCCCCCTCGGTGCTGTGTCTTTCTGTGCAGCTTTGGGCTGTATAATAATTTATTCTTCTGACTACAGAGAGTTGCATTAAAATATTATTGTAAGCATTTTAACAATTAAGCTGAAATTTTGCGTAGAATAAACATGGCAAAGGAGAAAACCCACAGCAAAGCTGTCCTTATTTTTAAGCACAGAGAAAGGACTCTGCTCTCTCAACTATTAATTATTTTTCATCTAGAAAAGATCCTCAGACAAACTATGTCATGTTCTGCAAAGCAGGCACATTTCTTATTGGCTGGAGCTAAAAGCTAAACCTAAATGTCACCTGAAATAGTCATATAAAATGAATATAGAGAATGATGATTGTGTATGTTAAATTTCAGTTCAATGCATTCTATGTGACTAAAAGTTGAAGCTCTAAAAAGCAATGTGAGTTATTTACAGAAGATGTTAAGGCACCAATCTAACAGCACGCTTGAGTACATGCTTACTTTGAGCATGTAAGTACAGCTGATGTGCCCAAAGATAAATTTGTGCTTAAGAATTTTGCAGTACCCAAGGCCAAGTAGATTCCTCTGGCAGGGGCTACATCAAGCAGAGTTAGAGGAGGAAAATGCTTTTTTATTGCACTGTCCTTTCTACTGTCCCTCACACCAAGTGTGCTAGGAAGGAGGGACTGTGTTCAGCAGCAGATAAGTAAACAACTAAATCTTTCTTCATCTTGTGTAGCAAAATTAATTTCTCAATAGAAATAATTTCTTTTTGATTGCTGATGTCGGGTTTCTCAGATTAGTGAGTTATTTTTGTTATTCTACTTTTGAAAACTGGTTTGAGGTATAGCTGGATTTATTTTTGAAGACAAAATGTTTGCCTTTCCCTGCTGCCACATGCAGAGCAGGGCTTTCCAGATTTCCTCATCGGGAGAGTTTGATCCCTTTGGATCTAAGCTTGCACAGAAGTGCACTTGGCAGCTCAAGTCAGAACAGGAATTTGAGAAGCTGTTTGTGTCAATGGCCTGCCTTCCTGCTGCTCATGGGCTTGGACATCTCAGCAGTGTCTCAAAAGGACCAACCTGTGCCATCATGGGGTCCTGAGAGGAACACAGGTGGGGGGATTTGGATGTGTGGGACACCTTGCCCAGGAGCACCTGGCTTGTCACAGAGCTCACAGGTTTGGAATGGCTGCCACAGGACACAGCCCTGCAATGTGAGAGCCCCAGGCTGCAGCCAGGCTTGGTCAAAACTCTTCCTGACACAGATGGAGATGAACATTTGAGGAGTTCAGGTGCCCCTGCTCCTTAACTCTGTGGGGAAGGGGCATGGAAACTCTGGGATCCAGCTCTGTGAGAGCAATCCACTCACAGCTCCTGCCTCTTCTTACTGGCCCTGGGCTGGGCTTTGTTCGCTGTAGGGTCAAGGAAAATCTCGAGTCTGCATCTAAACTAAACATGCACTCTTTGTCTTAGTGTGATTTGAGATGATAAAAACTGACTTTTGCAAGTTTAAAGCTAGGGAAAAGTAGGGAGCATTTATCAGCAAAATCCTTTGTAACACAAACCAATATTTAAACTCGGGCTCAATATGCAAAGCTTGAGTGGCTCATCCCTTTCTAAGTGATGCCAGCACACAGGCAGGACTCATTTCCACACATTTCTGGGGGAAAGATAAAGACCAGGAAGATTAAAAGATTCCAAGAAACTGTTAGCAAAGGTATTTATTTATATTCTCTTTATCTTACACATTTAGGACCCTCTTTGGAGATAACTAAGGTGTCATTTCTTGTTCCTGGCCTCTTCCCAGTGTGTAGGAACAGGCAGGAGGGTCAGGGTGGCAGGTGTGCCCTGTGAAATCCTCAGGGTAGCTGTAGATTTACCTGGGGTATCCATACATATTCCATTGAGTAGGGAGCTTCACAAGAGCTAGAAGTACCAAATTCATACCCTAGATGTCAGTAAAAGAAAAAAACATTAAAACCCATTAAAAATCATTTTATGAAAGTCTGTGAATCAAGCAATGGGTTAGCCAATTATTCATAAGATAATTCCCTATATGGACTGACAGTTGGAGTCCCAAGTTTCAGCTCAATCAAATTTACACAGCCCAAGTTATAACCTCTTCAAGATGGGGATTGCAGCAGGAGCACTGACAGACCAGAACTACTGTGCCTCTCCAGTAACAAAAGCTCAGCCACCTCACCCGTGCCGTGGCTGCTGGGGCTGCAATAATTAAGACTGTATGGATTTGCCTTATAGGTCAGGTTCTGGGAGGTTTTAAATGCACATAGTTTAAATCACGTTGGCCTGAAATGCAGCATAGAAACGCTCAGGGGCAGGTCACGTGTTTACTTATAAAAAGATGTATAAATATTAAGCCTACTATATGACAACTAAGTAAGTAGTGCAAACTAAACTCAGTTAGGCTAAAATCAAACATTTGATTAAAAATGAGATTTTTAGTAATGCCTTCCTCTGCCTGCCCACACACAAGCAAAACTCTTTGTGTGCTTCAAGGGAGGGTTTTTGCCACTTCAAAGTCTGTTCCCAGAGCACTTAGTGCCATTTATTTCACAGTGATCCTCAGAAAGCGCAGTCAAGGTTCAGGGCTCCATCGTGCTAGGTGCTGTGCAAGCAGAGGCAGGCTGAAATCCCAGGCCTCGCTGAACAACCCATGGAAAAAAAGTCTCCCCAAGTTGAGGGTTTTATTCCAGGTCCTGCCTAGGGCGAGCCGATAACGAAATCTTTCTGTCACCTGGCGCTCAGATGTCTGTGATCCTGCATGGACTCGCTGCTCTGCGTGCTGCGCCTGCTAGTAAGAGCTTGCAAAATCAGTTTATTTTGAGCCTTTATTAAAAGCACGGGTGCTTTCCCACACGGCTTCTGCTCATTCAGGGGAGTCAGGCTGGTGTGGTAGGAGTTGCAGCCACGGTGCCCCCGCCCGATGGAGGCTATCGAAGCCGTGTGGGAAAGCACCCGTGAGATCTGCCGCCCTTACATAATGCAGCCCCGCGCCGGGAGCTGCCACAGCTCTGGAACTGTGCTGGGTCCTCGTGTGCTGTGGTGTTGGCAAGTGATATTCCTGCTCTGAGCGAGTGAGTGACAGCTGGAGCTTCGAAGCAGGAACATTTGCCCACCAAAGTTGCTGAACTCAGGCACTGCCAAGTCTGTCACTGAGGCAGCAGACAGGCAGGGACAGCAGAACGTGGCATGAGCTGTGCCACGCTCCTTGCACCTTCAGCTCCCAGCCCTGCCTGTGGGATGGAGGAAGGCCACACTTCTCAGTGTTGGTTCTATGTCCCTTCCTACAGAATTGTCCCCCCCAACCTCTAAGAATATCAGGTGCTTGGATCTAAGGAGGACTGTGCTGTTTCTCAGTCAGAGAGCTGAGGTATGAGGAAAGGGATGGATACATTTTGGCAGATTTAAATCTTTGATTCTTACAGCGTGAACGTTCTCACCTGGGCACTGTGTCCTGCTGCTGCAGGTTCCTGCCATTGCTGTGGGACAGGGATGGGTGCCCACCTCTGCTCTCAGCTGCTCCAGGGCATGAGCTGGTGTCTCAAGGCTCTGGTTCAGGTGGGACAGCCTGGGGTGGGATGGGCACCCAGCTAGGGAGACAGACCCTTCTCTAAGGTTTGCTTCCCCTTGGAGGCAGCCTGAGACCCACCATGGCTCTGATTTCAGCATGTACCTCAGAACTTGCTGAGGTGTAGGGCCACATTTCCCCCAGCTGGCTTTGCTCTGGGGCTGGGAGCCCGCAGCCAAGGAGCAGCTGCTGCCATGGCCAGGGTGACAGCAGCTCCCAACGCTGCAGCACCATGCCAGGCATGCCCTGCATGGACAGAGGGTGTGCAGGGCAGGAGGTGGCACAGGTTTGTGTCAGTGCACAGAACACCATCACTGGGTCATATTCTGTGCTGGCCTGGGTTTGCTTCACCTGCCCTTCCAATCTGCCAGGTGTTAGCAGCCAGCACTTGGGCATTTCTCAGTGTGTTCACCAGCAGCGGGTTTGTTAGCACAGCCCAGCCAGGGGAGAGCGAGCAGGAGGTGCAGGCAAGGCTGGGGATGCTCGGCGTGCCAGGGGGGTGCTGGGGGGTGGAAGCAGCGATGCAGGAGGCGCAGCCCGTGGGATGCAGCGATGGGAAACATCGCCCTTGCTCCGCAGCTCTCCCGGCCCCTCTGTGCCCTCCGGCGCCGTCTCTGCCCCCGGGGCTGGCCCTGCTGCCATCCCCAGCCTGTCCGGAGCATCCCAGCCCCTTCCCGCCGTGTCCAGGGGATGCTCAGCCCGCATCCCTCCCCGCAGTGCACGGCGCAGGCTGCAGCAAACTCCCTGGCTAGAGCTGTTTGTTGACCACATTCACGTTCAGAGCCCTGAAGCTAAAAGCACTTTACACCACAAAATAAAAGCACTGTCTTTTTTTCTAAAAGGTTACGTCTGGAGGCCACGCTGCTCATACTTCATACAGAAAACTACTGAAAGGGCTATGAAATCCTCTATGATTTACACTCCCTCTCAGTGCATTAGGATATAGATCTACTCGACTCTAAAAATACTGTGGAGTTTCTAACCGACGTGAATATATGTGCATTATTTCAGAAAGTCTGTTAGAAAACTTGTCAACACATTATAAAGCATAAACCAGGACTTGGCCATTAAATACAGAGATCAGAGACAAAATGCATACGGCAGGAAGTACCGGGAAAAGTCCCTTCATTCAAAAAAAAAGTCTATTAGCTAAAAGTTTACACACAATATACACCAAAAGGTTTAGAGCGAGACCATGGACCGCAATTACAAGGCATAAATGGAATCAGTGGGGGCTTTACGGTCCCCAGCGCAGTTAACTGGGCTGCCAGAAAATAATTTTAATATTGTCATAATTTATTACCCACCGAAAGCCACATCAAGGATTGTAAATACAGTCACTTTGTGTCCACGGCTGCTCGTTAAACAGCCTCGTTCCCTTCCCCTAAAAATACAATGAAATAAAAACCCACCTGCATTATTAATCTGCGGTCATGCCGTGTTAAAAATGTCTTCTCACTCCTTTTCTTTCTTGAGATTTGTTATCTCGCTCCAATCACATGACAATGCGAAGCGCTGTGGGGTGGGGTGGGGGGGTACAGGAACGAGGGGGAGCCAGCACTTTTGCGATC